>CM060970.1:86961258-87393758 GCA_030765045.1 Tenodera sinensis
AAAACGCGGAAGTAATTATGGGATTGCTGCTCCAGTGTTACCCAACTCAATTAGTCTGTTTAGTCAACGCGTGCGCAGTTCGGCCGCCTCCTTTGAGAAACCCTAATAATCGTTCTACAACACGGACCCTTCCTCTTGAGTCTTTCAGGCAGAGTTGCAACATGAACTTTTGTAGCTAATGAAATAGAAAAGAACTGGAATTCGGAACTTTGGCAACTGAGACTCCACGTGGAGTCGACATATAACTGTCACTTCCTTAAAATCAGGGTTGCTATTGGTCTTCTAGGACAGGGATGGAAGTTTGCCTTTTCTGAAGTGTGGAGATGGATTTATGACAATCGTTAGTTGTAGGTGGCGCAAATTTTCTTTGTGAGTGAACAAACTTGTGACTGATGTAACAAAGTCGTGTGACGTAGCGATGCTTCACGACTTCGTAGGCAGGAAGAGGAGAGGAAAGGGCAGGACTGACTGAGATTTACAGTCTTGTAGACACAAATTAACAATACCTTGCTCAAACTTCACCTATCCCCTTGAGTCATCCATCTGCACTTTTCACCTAGTCCCTATCTGAGAGCTTGGAGCAAGAACTCCTCGCTGACGTCACAGAGCGTTCAGTTAGCTGATGACGTCTCATACGAATGAGCATAACCCAATTTTCAAAGACATATCCCAAAGACACTGATCTATTATGCAAAATAACACTTCAATCTACCTATTAATTAGTTACAACGCCAGTAACCTATGCAGTGGCAAAACAAATTATCCAATAAAATCACAATCGAAGACTAGTTTTATCTACTGTAATGGAGTAACGGTAGTTAATTTATGCATACATTTCGGTAAAACTAAGTTATCTTCTGCAGGGATCCACATTAAGTTTACTAAAAAGAAAAATCAATATTGCAAAAAATATATTGCGTACCTAGTTAAGCAAGTCGTGCAGGTGTCTGACAATTGAAAGCTGAAACTTAATAATTCTTTATTTCGTGAAAATTATTATTTTACTGTCTTTATCATTATCTACGTACGTATTAGGTAGATAATGTACTTAGTTCAACCCAAAAATTCGATATCGAGATTTCACGGATAACTTCTGAGACTCCCTGTATCAAAAAGTTTTTAGAGAAAGGATCTGTGTGTTTGTATAAAGTAAAATATGTTTTGTCGTTAAAGACGCTGTGAATTGCCAGGACCACATCAGCGCCGCCGGTGTGACGGAATTTCGTTCATTTTACTTGCCGATAAATCTACTAATGTGAGTCTGTCACTTTAAGCACACTTAAAACTATCGGTCTGGGCCGGGTTTGAATCCGCAATTTTGGGATCAGTAGGCCAGTGCGTAAATGAGCCACCCAGATGGGGGGGGGGGGGGAGGGCGAGAACAGCACAACTCCGAATCGAATAGTCTTCCAAGGATGCGACCAAAGATTTTCAAAAACAAAAATGCCCTTATTCAAAACTACTCTTTACTTAGCTTTTCGAAGATGTTGATTTTCTCAAAAATGACAAACATGTCTTAGTTTAACAAAAATCGTTAAAAACATTTTCATTATAAATGAAATGTACATCTTGAATTTTCTCGTAATGTCCTCCGAAGCTCTTTTCTGGACACTTTTGCGTGGTAAACCCGTAATTGACAAAATCTTATATAAAATGCATCTCGTTAAAGCATACCCTTTACATTAAATGCCTATTTTAGTCAACGGTCATGAAGTGACTGGGACTACGGATAAAGATGAGGCTAATATGTCTGAAAGCTTGAGGGAGTCGACTGAATGGTTAATAATCATCTTGATTATAGCGTACACAATGGAGAGAAACATCTTGCGTACTGCGATGCGGTTACCTGTCCCCAGGAGAAGGGATACAACCATAGTGACTTCAAACACTCCTGTTTGATACCTAAATGTGACACCTTACCGAGCAGGTGATGCTCTGACGATAATAATCAATGAGGGGCGATCCAAAGTGACCAACACTCGCCCTTCATTTGTCGCCATTTGAATAAGAATGATACTTGCTAGAATTTAAACATGATTTGTAATTACGTCATAATTTCAAATGTCTTGTTTAGATTTTTAGATTTTGTCGCCCTAAAACTCACCGCCCTGGGTGGTGGACTCTAGAACCGGCCGTAATAACAACTCACAGTATGTGTGCAATATTCGAATTTTAACCTTTTGATATAAGGACCAAGATTGTTACCGCAATACGGCGCTCTTATTCATGGTACCGCGGTGCTGTGTTAGGTGGAGTGGAGGATGCAATTTAATTTGCAGAGGTTGGATGAACAGAAACTAAATAAAAGTTTCAGATTTTCCAATTTAGCATGGAGTGCGAACCAAGCTGCTTGGAGTAATTTCTTTGTGAATTAAATGAATAGCGACTGCGATCCATACGCGAAGTGCGTGTAAAGTGCGCTCTTCAGAAAGTCGGTTCTGCAGCTGCATATTTTCTTTTTGAATTCCAAATGAGAACACGTTTTGAAGCCTCGTTAGTTTAGAAAAGGATTTACGAAAGGAAAATTGAATGGATGTTCTCAATGAGAATGTTCTGGGTATCCTTTCCTGTTTACATGATAATTAGTTTCATTAGTTAAAACCACGGTAACATGCAAAAGAATGGAAATGTTTTACAGACTTCTAAACTCATTTCTTTACTATTCATTTGCTATTTAGTATTGGGAGTGCGGTTTTCAGGCTCAATTTGGTTTAGCTTTGCTGCAGATAATCTTATTTTATATAATAGTTATTTGTGTTTTTTTTTTGTCTCTTCGCATTTCATTTGACAGTTCTGCATGTTAACAGTATTAGTATTATCCAACAGAATGCGCAGCTCTGATGTATTATTGCGATAAAATATCACGTGATGTTTGAAAACCAATAATAAAGCTGATTTTTCTGGGTTGTTAATAAGTTTAAACCACAAGAAAAAGGTTTGGCACTACCGATGTCTGTTATTCTTATGAATAATAGTAAGAAAAAGTTTATAGCTAAGTATTCGTCATATCGAAAGTTTGCAAACAACAAAACTTGCTAGAAATGCTATGCTTGCAAACTTTTATGTAGCATTTTGCAGTTATTGCAACAATAAACGATATATTTAGATTTTTTACGCTCCTTAAATTCCGTCTCTAAAGCAAAGTACGGGGATGCCCTATGGTGATTTACGCTTTATTTATTCTTTTATACTCTCTTAGAACCTCTATTACCTCGGCGGATATATTAACTTTTCCAATATAGACTCCGTTAAGCTGCACACAGCCACTGATCAAGCTACTCTATGCCCTTCTGAACCTTTTTTCCCCAGAGTTTGTCCCATCTACGTCAGGACAATTGCTTGCAGCTCCTATAAGTCGGCGAAATGATATCCGCACGGAGGTTTCTTTAAAACCCTGAATAGTGCAATCAGAAGAGGCCAAGTCACGAGAGTATGGCAAGTGTGGCAACACCTGGAAGCTCATGCCAGCGATGTCAGTCATGATTTGCCGACTTACATAGACATCTTTGTCCGTTTTCCTTGCAGTTTATCTTGAGTTGCACAGCACATCTAGGAGGAGTCACTGCATACGCCATACTGCTAATGTCGTTGGTTCCAGCCAGTCTATGTGGACGATTCCATCCTTGTTTCAAACACTGTCCATGCGTTTGTATACTGAGGGCGCCATTCGGAACCTTTAAGGGATCGGCTCCCTTTTGCTTCTACTGCACAGACGGCAATGAAGAAGCCAGGGTTCGTCGCTTGTCACCAGTTCAGATATGATCCCTTCTGGATTCTGGCTTTGGTGTTGAAGGAGATCACTACTCACGGTTTTGCGCTGTTTCTTTATACTGAAGTCAGGAATGTGACAACCCACCTGGCACCACTTTTCTCATCTTGGTGCTCGTGCACTCAACATCAAGGAATGTTGGCGGTCTGGGGAGAGCTCGGGGTGTTTTACGTATGCCTGCCCTTGTCAGGACTTGACCACTTAATGATGGTGTGTGGGGTTTGCAGGGTGTAGTGCACTATGTGGTACAGCGCGATTTTGGCTAGTCGTGTGGCCGCATGTCTCCAATATCATGTTGCATCTGTTGTCCTGTAAAGAGACGTCACTTAGTGTTGTCACTGTTTTTCCCCTTCACGGAACTAGCTGCCTTCTCCGTTGATGTGCAGCTATTGTCCAGTCATCCTCCCAGTTGTACACGGTTTCTCGTGACAGTGTATGCTCTCCATTGTTACCAGTTGCCTGTGAACATTTGCAGTGTTTAAACTTTTTTCACAGAGACCTGTTGTCCAGTGTGTCCTTGATCATGATCACTCTCCATGTTGTCCATTCACCTAATGACTGGTCATTCACATCAGTAGGGGAAATACGCTGTAGTTTGCAGGGTTTACACTGCTCTCTTTCATGTTGTAACCTGTTGGCAGACCATGCATTGTTTACAACTGTAATGCGTAGACAAATAGCGGATGGTGGTGAATTGAAAAGGATAAATCATTGTGGAATGCTGCTTGTAATTATACCGTATAGCGTATTTTCTAAGGGAGACTTAAGTTCTATAACAATAGGTTTGACCATCTTTTTATAAAAGCGCTCCAACAGTTTTAAAATTGGGATCTTTTAATTCATACCAGACCACTATATAAGCTAATATCAATTATTCGTTCAAAATAGAAAACTACCCAAAAAATCAATTACTCTTATTACCTGTATAGATAGTGAGCAAATAATGCAACTTTATTTTACTGTGGCTGGCATTCCTTTGTTTTATGGACTGAAACAAAATTTTATTGCTCTGCATTAATATCAGTGACGTGATAGTTTGAATAGTCACGATTCTCAGTAGCATCAAGACAGTAATAAGTAATGTATGAGGAGAAAAAGAAAGTAAAAAGAAGCAAGAAAAAATAACTAACAGATTTAGACTATACTGTTTTAATAGCAATTTAAAAATGTATTAAAAACATCCAGCCCGAAGCTTTTCCTTTTCTGTGAGGATTTGATGAACACACATTTTATGTTTAAATATGTACAAAGTCTGTGTGAATATCGATCACGAATCCAAGGCATAAACTGAGAAATTTTCCTCAGGATACGCCATTCTCAACGAATTACTTATTGCTATGTATCGCAAATTATTCCAGTATTCTGCGGTAGTGATATCAATATACAAATCCAGTTACCAATTTCAATTTTATTCCAATTACACCAAACTTCAACATGCTTCTAGTTGTTGCCAATAGAATATTGTAGAATATTTAGAATAATTGGATTTTTAGTTAGATTTTCCATTCAAACTTGGTATTCCAGAAGTTGTGTGTTAAAGGTGGAATAACTTTCAAAAGGTGTGGCTATTTCCTTGTACACACTCTGGACCTGAGCCATCCTTTTGGAGTAATGCTCTTCCTGAATAAAGGCTGCACACGTTGACAGTCACATTTAAGAAGTTCTCTTCCACATTACGCTATAGTTAATGCTTACAGTTATGGCTGACGCAAAATTTAATGGCGGTTGGCTCAACACAAAATCCAGTCAACCTTGCCACCCCTTTCGGTGTTGTGTAGTTAAACACGCTGTGATATAAATATCATTTCGCACACACACTTATTTATACAACAGGAAAGAGAATAGTAATGGCCAGCTATCATCCGCCATTAAATTTTGCATCTACCATAGTTTTCTCTATATGTGTTTCACACATTTCACTATACAATGGAACTCGGATAATTCAAACGTTTATAATAATTCGAAATCCTCTTTAATTATATTTTCTTGTCCCTTGAATTTTGTATTAAAGCAATATAAAAATCACATGTAATTCGAATTTCATTTTCCTTTTTGTTCAGAAATGTCAGTGGAAAATTAATCTAAACACGGACATTTAATATGATAACTTCGTCCATGTGTTTCTGCAAAAGGGGTCATCGCTCCGGGGTTGTTTGTTTTGTTGAAATGCAGTTTGGGGATGGAATAGCTTTCCCAGCTACCGGCTAACGGCGCTGAGTTTCCATATCTGCCCCCACATTACCTTGTTTAAAACACGTGCACCTTTAGTTGTCGCTTGAGCTTCCTACTGTTTAGAGTATTGCAAATCAATGTCACTATGTCTCTTAGTAGTCCTGCGGTCATTCGAGAAGTTGGAAAGAGTTTTAAGGGCAGAAAAAAAAAAAAAAAACCAAAAAAACAAAAAACAAAAAACAAAAAAAAAAAAAAAAACAACTGATTGCGAAAGAATTCGGGACATCACCGAACACTTTGCCAACTTATCTGAAGAATAAGGGCATTATTTTAAGCAGTGCCTCTAATGAAAATGGAAAGAGTCGAAAAAAGTGAGACAACTGGAAAATACTGATGGATATGTATGTATCTGTATTGTTAAAATGTCAATTTTAGACGTAAATTGTAATTCGAATTTTTTTCTTGTCCCTTCAGCTTGGAATTATCCAGTCCTACTGTAATTGAAAACAGTTGCCAATAAAGCTGATGTCAACTGTTTATTGGTCTTGAAGCCTTGTAAGTGCAAAGGTACCTAGAAGGTACCACGAGATACCCGTATATATGAATTCTGAACAAAAAAATTATATTGCACTTCTGTTGCGTTGAGTTTCGACAGAAACCTGCTAATGAATCATGCGGAGTTAACATCGTTCTGTATAGAACCGTATGTACATCGATATTTCGTTATTCACCCTCCCCTCCCCTTTAGTTCCCAATATTGTTTTAATATCTGATAATCTCGCTTTTGTGCTCGTGACTTCCGCTATCCCATAAACAACTGAAAGCAACTTCCTGAAATAGGTAGGTTGTTCCGTGTTAGAATTTTTCCCGCCTTAGCAGGAAATGTTGCGCAACAATGAATGGCTGTTTCAACAGTGAGGCAGATGTAACACGGTGCAGCAGGTGTGGTAATGACAGTTCCATACCGCTCCCAATGACTCATTCACGTCTGTATCTTTGTTACTCTAATAAGCAGCGTTATTAACAAACAGAGATAGGAAATCCCTAACCGGATGTTTGTGATCTTCATTCAAATGCAAGTGTAGTTTGAGCATAGTCAGGGGTTTTTCGTGAGGTTGCAACAAGTACGAATATAAGCCAGGCCTAAATAACACGTCATGAAACACAAATCCATGTATGTAATTTTTAATAATTTTAATTGTTGTGTATTATAGTATATTGCGATATAAGGATGGTAAGTGGTTTATACTGTACCAAGGAAAAGTTTTCGAAAATACGAGATGCACTCGAGTCTTTTCAATTTCCGAGGATTAGTAAAAACACTTAACACGTGTATTGCATACAATTTTTGGGAGATAATTAGTAAATTAATATAGCGTATGAATGAAATGTGAAATACTAATCTTGAAACATAACATTCATCTTTTCATAGTGTTTTGCTGGTTGAACTTAATTAGCATAATATATTAAATATATTAACTATAGGTATAGCATCTTTCCTATCTCTTTTTAGATTTTTCAGGTATGAGAGAAGTACAGCCCATTTTCCTTTTTTTTTTTTTTTTTTTTTTTTTTTTTTTTTTTTTTTTGTTTCCCCTTCTTCTTCTCGATTTCAGAATCCACACATTCGTTAAAGTTAGCTGCCATGATTACAATGGGTAATTACTGATTTGAGCACGGCCTACTCTGTTTATCTCGGGGAACGAGTGCATAATGTCTTCGAGCGTCATTACAACGAAAATTGGACTAATTCTAGTGCTTTATTCCTTTTAATTATAACGTAAGCAATATAAATAAGAGAACAATTTTATTATTGATATAGTAAAAATCAACAAGTAGGTTTGATTAGGTATATTTTATATCTGTTTTAATAAAAATATTAAGTTTAATGGTGTGATTTGCCTCTGGCGCGGAGGACCCGGGTTCGATCCCCGGTACCACTATGGGGATTTTCGCCCCGCTGGAAGGTCTAACAGCCTCGTTAGGCCCCAGGGAGACCAATTGAGAAGCTACTTGATGGAGAAGTAGCGGCCCCAGGTCGAAAAGGCCGCATAATTGGCCGGGAGGGCTCGGGACGTAGCACCCTCCAGTACTGCATCCCCTCAATGACACCAGTAGTAGTCAGAGGTGGAGGACGCAGCGGCTGGGCGGCAAGCCTTTGCCCTTCGTGGGGCTGTTGCGCTGGGATTTTAGTTTTTAATGGTGTGAAAATGCTAGGCCTTAAAAGTACGTAATTTAGGAGGGCAGGTTAAGTTGGTAGGTAAATGTGAACACGTGATAATTAATTTACCTGCGATGTCAACAAAATAGGAAAGGACATGAAATCGTACTATCTCCCAAAAGGTACCCATTTAATTTTCAGTCTGAATTAGAATTCTTTGAAGATACCTTTTTAGATTAAAATAATTTTGTTTTCCCAATTCTTTTACAACAATCTCTACTCTATGAAATATAAACTTAAATAAATATTAAGTTTGAACATGAGTAAGTGAGTGAGTGATTAGGGTTTAAGGGCCCGTCGACAGCTAGGTCATTAGAGCCCCTGAACATGAATAATGTAGAAAGTGTATACATACGAGGTCAAGTTATTAGACGAATCATTCTCTTTCTTTTAAGGGGGTACTACACTGAAAATGTGCATTTCTAACGTTTTCAATCAATTTAGCTGAAACTCTTGGTTTCCCAATAGTTAAATTTTAAAGCTGAGTTTTGTTACCTTATTCTGAATGCTCTACATAATGCAATTTTAAAAACAGTTTAAGTCAGTCATTTACCTTATTATAATGCACAGATAATTTTGTTTTTACTGGCCTTACTTGAAAGCAAACTAATTTTTAAATTCTATCAGTTAATTCCTAATTGTTTTGAATTTTTGTATAGCTTTAACAATGAATCCATAGAGTAAATCTGGCCGAAAACTCGAGCAGCTTTATTAACATCACACGGCTGGTAACCCGAGAAGTCCTTATTAATAATCATCGCGCGAAAGCTTCAAATCTTGCATCAAAAACCGTTCGAAGAGAAAAATGCATATGATAGACTTAATTGTTTGTGTGTTGGGAATCTACATTACAAATTTCAGAAGAATTGGATGAAAAGGGTATCGTGTGAAGCACTGAAAAAGTAAATGTACTAAAAATAATTTTAAAAAATCAAATTTCAAAATGAAAGCTTTGAATTCTAGATTTTTAACGTACATTATATAAATATAGGTATTTACAATATAAAAAGTCCAAATACATCTGAACTTATGACCTCTATTAGTTGTGGAATAAAAATTTCAATTTGTGAGATTTGTACTAAATTTCAGTGTAGGCTCCACTTGGTGCTTGAAAATATGGTTATGTAACATGAAATCATAATAAATTATGATATTAAATGCTGGAAAATAACTCTGAACAGCTAGCATGCATTGCTGTTTGGTTGATAATTTTTAATTTTTTTTTTTTTTTGAGGGGGGGGGGGTTATATTTTGACTAAATGTTTGAAATAAGCTGTACTGGAAGTCTGCTAAACGTTAAAACGTGTCTGCGACGATATCGTTTGTAGAAACGTCCATTTTTATGATTTTCCTGGTATAATAGCCAAGTTACATTAATGTAATAATTGCTTGACTCATTAAGGTTCTGATGAAAGATCGCTCGAAATTTTGGAATATCGCCCATACATAATATGACCTTCAATAAAAGCTAGCCTTTCCTATTTTAATTACTCCATTATGTTATCCAAGTAGTGTGTGATTAAATGTTTACTTAATGCAGCAAGTATGTATATTTCATATTAACGTTATCTACTAACTAATGAAAGATGTAATTAGTTATCAGGAGTAGTATGATAATCTGACCATGTCTTTAGCTATTTCTTTACGTGCCTTTAAAAGAAACTGTAGAAGAAAGGCATTTTTAAACTTCCATCATTTTCTGTCCTAACTTCTACACACCAAATTGTGGAATAAAAGTCTAGGACACTTTCAGTATCTACACGACATAATAGAAGCGTTTATTACTTATAAACCCAGAAGAAAAATAACTTCTGCTTTCGAAACACATTGCGCCATGTTTGTTGACCGTTACGTTACGAATATCAATTAAGCTATATAATATCGAGGAAAATAATAATCAGGAAAGCGTTTAATCATTTCAAAAGTCGGAGAAATTAAAATATAATGTAAAAATCTCTGGTCGTACAGCCACACGTCTTTCTCTACCCACTGCAATTTAATTACATATCCATTCTGCAAATTATTCATTCAAAGCCCCCTTTTTGTCAATTTCCTCTGTAACATTGGCTTCAAAATACTCGTTGCAGCTATGCAGGGGACTAAATGTTTAAAAATCAGGCGTTATGTAGTCTTTGTATGATCTTAAAGGGGTTAAAAGAACAGGCAAGTTATAAATTTAAATATATGTACATACATTTAAATATATGGAATTCCAACCAAAAGGTGCCTCAAATGGCTAAAGCTGCAAGAAAGTTAAAGTGCATTTTTCGACTTATTTTTTCGTAGTGAATTTGTACCTCTTTATACTTTTTAAAACACTAAAATTCAATGAAAATGAAGAACGCTTCACAAGAGATTCCCAGAAAATTCAAGATGTGTTTTATTTTTCATTAATTCAGATGGGTGTATGGCGATTTTAATCAATTTCCTTTTTGAGAAACTAAAAAGTATTTGTAGTTTGGAGTTAGGAGAATCTCGTGAAAACTTGATGTTGCACCATCCTTGAAGGATGTTGACTAATATACAAGGTTTGGTATTCACGTGGTTTCCTTTGTTTTAATTTTGATGCTTCCTGACTTTCCCTCGCACACAAAGGCATACACGAGTGTTCTTTTCCTTTTTTCATTTTTCTAAAAGCGCTTTGGTAAGGGTGGTTCAGGGATATCAGCGTATACATGCGGTGAACCCCACATAAGTACCGAATTTTTGCATGAAATGCAATACTTCCGCTATCTAATATAAGAAAGCGTTTAGAATTATTAAAGTCTCTGGGAAATGTTGAAAATGATGGAAAGTTACTCATTAGGAAATCAAAAGAGGAAACTGTAATGGAGCGCAAAGTCCATCAGGGAAAGTAGGGAAACGGACATAATAATAATAATAATAATAATAATAATAATAATAATAATAATAATAATAATAATAATAATAATAATAATAATAATAATAATAATAATAATAATAATAATAATAATAATAATAATAATAATAATAATAATAATAATATAATGATGATGATAATAATAATATCTAATAATAACCTTAAGAAATCTGCTATTAAAATGATAACATTTGTTATGTGGTTAAATTCAATACTGGATTTTTTACTTGTATTGTATATTCAGTAGTTTAAAGCCCAAAAATAAATTAAATGTTTTATTTATTATCCACAGTTATAAAACTAGATTGAAGGCGCGTGATGGCTGGCTTTAGGGATGAGGAGTTAGCATATTTAAATATTTTTGGTAGCGGGGGAAATTTTAATTATTGGAAAGACAGGAAAATAACTAAGGAAAGTTAGCTTCATATTTTAGTGGACGCATAGATTGCTGTTTCTCTGAGCGAAAAGTCTTGGCTACCTGCAAATTTACGGTGCCTGTAGATAACGGCAGTAATAAGGATTGCTAATACCAATCGAAACATGTAAAAGAGGGAAAATTCGGGAGTAGCGCTTTCCCAATAACAGTGGTTTTAAAGTAGTACCTCCGTTCAAGTCATCTGCAAAATCTAGTTCTTTCCCAAAATGGTTTTAGACTTCACCTACATAAAAAGTTGACCGCTGGTCTTACGTTCGTGTTATTTATGACCGTCATAACTTGGACCATAAAGATAAACTGTAGGTATCTATGTCGTATTTTCACTAAAACTTTTCCTCCTGCTAAATAAATCTTCTTGTGTTAGCTCCAACACAATAGAACCAAATTCAAATACTTAACCTCAGGTCTGTGAATATTCCACCAGTTTCAATATCTTGATAAAATAGCAGTGGTGCCGTGCTGATCGGTTTACGTGATTTGATTAGTAATTTAAGTTCGATGTCTTTCAAGGATGCGACGTGAAGATTTTGAAGAAAATTCCTCCACTCTAAACTAATGGGAAATTTTTCGAAAATTTTGATTTTCTCAAAATGGCTCTTTCGATTTTGATTAAAGTGCCATATGTTTAAGATATGTTTACGGCAAGTGAAATATAGTTTTGAATTTTCTGGCTATAGCCTATGTAGTCCTGTTTACTCTTGATGAGCTTTGCGTATCTGGTAAACCGTAAAAGATAGGCCAGATCTTGGTAAACAAGAAATGTAGATCTCGTTAAAACACAATTTGTGTTCAAATTTTTTGTGGAATGAACCATTTCGGAGATATTCCTTGTGTGAGTGTTTTAATACTTAACTTTTCTCAAATGGAAGGCCATTCTTCATTATTTTAATTTTTGGCCGTACAAGGAGAACTGAATTTGAAAGCCTTTATGTAGCGGCCAGCTTTAAAAGATTGACTATCGCTCAAAGCCTACTGTATTCCCATATTCCCCCTACAAGAAAATGAGCAATAAGATAATTTCTGAAAATGTTTATCTCGACTTACGTGAAGAGATAGAGGGATAAGAGTTTGTAAGAGTAGTTCAAGAATAGGAAAGGTCATGTGAGTGCAATGCATCAGATTTTTTAAATTGAAATATGTCGTATTTCACATTCATATGCGGTAGCGTTTCGTGAACAAAGTTTAATTTCACACCAGAGCGTGAAGCTATAGTGAGGCACATTTGCCTCTCGTGCTTTTGACAAATGCCCATCGTTCTTGAGATCTCCATCGCGCCCCTTGCGGCTTGAAGGCGTGCGCTCTTCAGACGTTTTGACCTTTAGCGTGGGCTACAGGCGGTTGCGAAAAGTTCATTTTGATCCATTACCGTCGTATGCTGTAAGTTTCGTTACCATTCTCAACAACAACTTAACAACGCTCTCTTGTAAGACGTTGAATAATACTCTCTTGAAGTATTGCAAATGCACGGAGTCGACATGTCGCTTTCAGCGTCCTGATGGGGAGCATATGCTTCAACATGCGCGGTTGTAATCCTGTTAATGGATTTCACGCTCAGGGCGTTTTGCTCGTCTAAAATTTTCCTAAAACTCGTTAAAACGCCGATACTTGTTCCAGCATGTTGTCCGGCGGCTAAATGCGACACATGCATGAGAAAGTTGAAGCAGTTGCATGTTGTTGCGCAGATAGCATTGCTTGGTTCTCTCTGGGTGTTACGCCAAAGGAAAATGCAGGATGGAAAGTTTATGCAAATTAATAGTGACCAGAGCGTTCACTTTAACCAGATTTGCCTGAAAACGCCAAAGTAATTACAGAAGTTTCGTAACTACAAGAACAAAGCAAGATACAGAAAGACGTAAATCACGATTTTCTCACTAGATGGTAAAAATGATAGTAAACAGAACCTTTCCATGAAATCGGAACTTGTGTTGCATTAGAAAAGTGCTGGAACTATTTAGAGAATACTTGAGTATGTCAACAGACAGCAAAATGCGCAACCAATTAGGGTGAATTGAACACTTAAAGATGACGCCGAAAGTGAAAGCTAAAATATCTCTGGTAATGAATAGTGTTTTCATTGTTGTTTTTTCCCTCCCCTTATATACTACGTTTAACATTTAAGGTCATAGCGGCTGCTTTCCTTTGGAACAATTGCTCATCGGCAATGATGTTCACTCGTTTTATTATTTGTGTAACTTTGGATTTGCTTACTTGGGTTTTCTTTATAAACAATAAATTCACACACACGCATATTTACATTCTCATTCATATTTGCACACTCTAAGCAGGATGAGGAATGATCCTGACCAACAAAAGTTCCCATCCTCCAGCTGGTAATCCAACCCAACTTGGAAGTTAACATTCCAACCACCAGAGCACAGACACAGTCTGTTATTCCAGCATTTCTAAGCATATCAATTACACTAATATACGTGGTTAAGGAAATTTCGAATGTTTTTTACTTTTATTACAAGAAGCTAAAATTAGCTTTTCTATTAACCATTATTAAAATCATACAGACCGTTAAAGTTAGTACTCATATTAAACGTCCTAAAAGAGTAGTACGATAAAGAGAAGTTTACTCCAAAAGGTATGATACATTGAGAATACATTTTTTAAAATGTATATGCCATGATAGGATGATACCTTCTAAATGTTATTTACAGTATGATAATGACTAAAATATGTTTAATGCTTACGCTATTGGACATGTAGCTTTGGGGGGGGGGGCAAATATTGCAAGCTACTCCTCACAGAGAGTAAACATTGCTGTCCATTGCAAGTTTTGAAAATTGCTGTTTTGTGTTCAGTGTACCTTTTATAATGTAGCAAGATATTGAATAGCATTGTACAACGAAAGTCAAGTGGTTCTTCGGACAGACAGCTCATTTCTTTTTTATTATTTCGTGCTCTAATTCTTTAAGAAAAGATATACAACAGAGATTTGAGACTGCGCAGGTGTTTGGGAGGGTAACAGTACAATATTGAGCTACTTACATGAACAAGTGGCATAAACCAGAATGCAAATCAGCTGCTGCACTAATAAAGACAAGGACACAGTAGATGAGGAGTATTAGCTCTAAAAAGTGGCAAGGGAAAGGAACTCATTCATAGGCTGTTCCTAGTGTTTTCCATAAGATCGTGGGGAAAGTAAAGATAGAAAAACGTTTTGGGCTAGTTCCTAAGTAACACGCGAATTTATTTACCTAAACGTAAGGCGGAAAAGGCTGTTGGTGTAATAAAAGCTTTCCGTATCGTTCTTGATTCGCCAGATGCAGCCATCAATCTCCTGTATCGCATGGGTAGAGCCACAATAATTCTTAAGTCACCTTACCGTGTGCATGGGGCTGTTTCGCTCAGTTCTGAGGGCTTGCCTCTCGGTCTGGGGGAACACACTCACGGCATAACCGACTCTCCTACACACGATGCAGTACCTACTAAACATTGTGGCTTTATTTATGAGGAGCATAGCGCATTCACAAAATACTACTTCCATTGAACCCTATTTCTAGCCAACTTCTTTACTTCATTCCATGTTTACCCTTATTTAGCAAAAATGCAATTGAAACAAACAGCATTTTATTCATAAAGTTTATTGCACTGTATGCTTCACGCCATCGGAATGTTGTGTTCTTTAAGAAAAAATGTCCAGCTTTATTTCAAGGAATAACGTTTTTGTGCTGATGATAAACTAAGTGCATGAGTCTCTCACTACACATTGTAGTGAATTGTAATTATGTAGTGTATTGTATGTATATATTGATATATCGATATATATTAAGAGCATATAATCATGATGAACAAGTTGGTTTTAGGCCATGTGGACTGTAACGAGAAACCTTGGTCTTTCCACCGCTGTTTTGGTCCTCCTTGGCCCCTGTGACCAGTTGGAGCGTACTGGAATGCCAATTTTGGGAGTCTAGTTCTTTCCATTTTAATCAAATGATCTTTTCATTCTCGTTGATATTTTTTATCTCCTCAGTCAAACTTGGTACTCCCAAGGCTTTCTCTGATGTCTATCAGGAGTAGGTATATAACCTGAGTAAAATGATAAAGGTAACATTTTAATAATGCCGATGTATTGCTACTGATGCATTATATTCATTATTTACGTAAGTAATTGCATCTAAAGCTATTAAAATATTAGTTAACTTGTTAATTTGAATTATATTTTGTACGTTCATTGTTTTTAAATTATTAGGTTCCTTTTAGAATATTTTTACGCCTTTTATAGGCCTTTTTAGGACAATTTCCGAACCTTAGTGATGACCCTCGTTTGAACACCATCGCGATCGGTAACTTGTGCATCATGCAATCTAGTTTCCGGGTCTTGTTTGGAACATGGACCGAAGCACGTGCATGTGTTAGTTTTAATATTTATTTTTCGGATTATCTAAAGACATTAATCCTTTAAGACATCCGGGAATTACTGCGTGTTTTGGAGGCTCAGTAAATTTCCAATCAAATAATCTTATAGATATTTACTTCATAACCAGTATGATCTGGAAATGTCCGAATGATGTCCCAAGCTTATTCTATCAGTCTTCAGGGCGTCTTACTACTTTAACACGTGTATCAAACGGTGATTCAATTGAAGGGTTGCATAAACTTGTTAGTATTAGTGGTGCATCACCTGTTTTTAATGCATGTGTCAAACTCCGGCTAGAACGGCTCAACTACCCGGTTTCCATACTTGCGTATGCATTTATTTTTTGAAAAGATTGTTTCGTATAGGTGGTGTAAATTTTTGAGCAGCAGATGCGCCGACTTGTTCAAAATTGTTCAGGGATTATTTTCAAGTCCAGCTCATAACGCAGACGTGAAAATCATGTGCGGAAAACCCCCTCCCCATTTTGGTAACCTAGTCAGTATTAAACAATCTAAATGATTGCACATCATCTCTCAATAGGTATGCATGCTTTGCTGTCGTAAATATCAGCCCACAGTTATAAAATTTAATACTACAAAGAATCCACAGTTACATAACACTTGGTACAGGGTACCAAACTCCCTGCTACCCCTAGACGTGTAAACATGGTTTTAGAATGGGCAGCGCCTCAGATCGATCAGAATGAAGTAGTGCGAGGAAGCGAAATATAGATGGTGGAATGGTTGGTTCTAAAGTGGGTGTCACAATAGGTTGATGGAGTGGGCGCTCATTGTCATACAACAATACAGCACCTGGCTGTAGTAGATATCGACGGTTAATCGTTGCGTGGGATCTTAATGGAAACTGTTTCTGGGCATTTTCCAAGTATCCCGGCGCTATCCCACTAGAACAATGTAATTTTTATACCGAAGGTTTATCTTGAATTTTGGCATTATTGGTGATCCTGGATATTTCCAAGTCCACGTTTTGGCGTTGGCTTAAGTTCAAAATGTTATGTCCAAAATTCATCCTCTTGAGCTTCATCTTCGTTAGCACGTCAAACCAATAGCCGTTGACATCTCTGACGGAAGCAATGGATGCATGGATCTGCACGGCCAAACCACCCCCCCCCCCCTTCCTAAGGACGTGGGAAGCTTGCGGAATGGTCGAGAAATCAGGCATAGGGAAGAGGGTTCACAGGGATACCATCGGGTATTTACCCTCTCCACTTACGGACACAATTTGAAGGACTAAGGTAGATATACAATAGCGAGAGACATGGTCTGGAACGTAATCGCTATGAAGCAGTGGACGGGTTTAAAACTACGATGTAGGGGAAATGACACATTGAGTCAGTTTTCCCCATCTATGTGAAAAACGATGCCGTTGATTTTGTGCAAAGCCTTGCTGAGTTATTCTCTTTAACCTGACCGCAAGGGACATTTTATAACTTTCAACAGAGAGAAACTTTAATTGTTAGAACCTTTATGTGACACCACAGTATTGATATACTATCGATCATCCTAATTTCAGATTGTTAGTATTTGCATTTTTAAACAGATGTTTGTCATCCCGTAAATTTACCCAGTAGTCTAAATTTCTACACGGTCATTTGCACGAAAGTTTTGAGGCATCACCTAGGGGTGATTTATTCATTTTATTTTTTGAAGAGGGTTGCAAAGTAGCACATTTTAGCATTGATAGGTGAAATGGCAAAATATTGATTTTGGAATTATAGTATATTTCAACACTTTTAGATGATATACTTCCACCTGGTAAAGGTTTAACTTCTGTAACACATATATGACAACGGCCCATTTAATACTACGTAAGTAAAGACAAACTTACGCTTAGAAATACGCTACTCATTCTTTTTATGCTAGAGCAGAACATTACCGTATTTCACAATTTTAAAAACTGATACTCTAACCCCGGTAAATGTTGGCAGTATTCACTAAATTCACATCTCAAATGACTGGATTGCTATTCCTCCTGCTTTTGTCATTATATCTGATCTTCTGCAATCGCCATCATTGCGATACATGTGTCAGTTTCGGAACCGGTCAGCACTCTGGTCATACATTTAGGAAAGGTATCAGTCAGTGTGCCAAACCTGGTTGTGACACGTCAGGCAGGATATTGAGATGTTGCAATTAATGCAATTAGCCGTTGGAGGATTTGGTAGATTAGACAAGAACGTTAAAACGATTTCTAACCTACTTGTTAAGCCACGGTGCCTGGAGACGGAAGACGTGTTTTGTAATGCAGAAGGAAACGGCACGCTGGTGCAATTTTGGCTGAAGCTTCAATTTCTCATTGAAGATCTTAAAAGTATCAATGGTGTCTATGTTTTTAATTGTTATCTTGTAATTTCGATCCTTTGGCAGCAGATGTTCGTCCTTTCTTACCATCAAAGAGGATTTAAAGGCTCCTAGAATTGTCATTGTCTACAATTATTACATGATTGTTAATATAATTTACTGTCCTGGAGGATTGTAAGTTCATCGCCTGCATAATACTTGTGGCCAGAGACATTTAGAACCTACCGAAAGTCCAGGAACTGCAGAAGCGACTGTTTAAGCTTGATAATTATTTCCTTACTCACTGTTTTCATAGCTTGAACTCTGATGGCTTCAACAGCCGCTTTGTAAGCTATCAATGCAGGTTTCGTCAGCAGACCTAGACGTTAAAAATGCAGACGATAAGCAAGTATCATACGTGCCTTTTGTGGAGGGACCTCGTAGATTGTCCCAGTGAGCTCCTTACGTAGTTTTTAAAATATTGACAACGAAAGTTCCACATCTTCTTCTCTGTGCCTACATACACCAACTGCTAACTTTAATTACTGGGACCATCTTTTTCTCCAATGTCATTTGCTGCGTTTCCCCTTAGTCTTGAATCCCACACCGTGCTTGCATATCCTGGCTCTTGTCTCCTTGGCGTTGATGGACACATGCTCCACATAGTTCATTCTTATCCTCGTTTCCCCATTTAATTTGAGTTTCTTGAGTGCCCTTGAAAATAAGCCACGATTAACGAAAGATAAATTGTTTTCAGACCCCAGTTGAGCTACTTTCGATGGCTGTTTTACGAGAGCTCCTCAATTAAGGCCGCTAGGTTGTTCCCTCAAGGAGTAATAACACATTTACAAGGAAGTAAAAATGAATTCAGTAGTAAATGTGGATTCAAAATATTAAACTTGGTATAGCAACATAGTAACCAACGAATTGACAATTTTATAGCAGAGAACTTGTATTGCTGTTTAATTTGAAACATACTACTCGGTGGTATCTCATCGGTACTCCACTGTGAACTGCACGTGGTAATTATAGGTACTGTTGAATACCGTTAATTACATATAGGATTCCTCAGGTACAACACTGAGTATCCGGCCAATCCGCATTACCTTGTGCAACTCGTGAGTTTTTATAGCGTTCCTCCCAGGTTAATAGGACTCAGTGAATGCAAAATACTTAGACAAACACACACACACACACACACACACACACACACACACACACACACGAATCGACGATCTTAGTGCTATGGTCGACTTCCACTACCATCCACTTCATTGAAAAGTCTTTCAGGTGGAGACTAAATGGTCAAAATTGCCAAAATGTGAGATTTTTAGCTTTTTGTGTAGGATTATAAATTGGAATTTTCTCTTTAATTTCATTAATTATTATATAATTCTGAACACAGTTTAAAAACTTTCACATGACTTTCTCTATTCTTGCATTAACCATTCTTACAAACTGTTTTTCCTAAGTTGAGATAAACATTTGCAGAAATTATCTTATTTCTTTGTAGGTACAAGGGAAATGTGGGAATACAGCCGACTTTGAGCGATAGTCAAATTTCTTAAAGCTTTAGAATTCCGTTCTCTTTGCACTGTTAAGATATAAAAACTGAATCAGACCTTCCATTTGACGAAATCACACAAATAACAAGGAATATCTCCGAAATGGTTCACTCTATAAAAAAATTTATTTGGACATAAATTGTGTGATTTAACATCTGCATTTTTGTATAGTAAAATTGGTCTATCTCTTACGGTTTACCAGTTATGCAAGTTATCCAGAGTAAACAGGACAACATAGGCTATATCCAGAAAATTCAAAATACACATTTCATTTCTCATAAAAATATATTACATATTGGCATTTTAATCAAAATCGTTAGTCATTTTCGAGAAAATCAACATTTTCCATGTAAAGGGTAGTTTAGGCTGGAAGAATTTTCTTCAAAATCTTCGTGTCGCATCCTTAAAATATATTAAACTTAAATACCAACTTTGGTTCTTAACCAACTTTTCGTTTTTTGAGTTTTGCATGGACCGTTTTCTAAAAGAAGGGTTTTGTTTTATTCAGAGGACCTCGAAACATATTTCCTGTGAAATCTCGACATCGAATTTTTGGGTGGAATACAATACTTCCTCTACTTACTGTGCGTAGTAGCGAAAGTAAAAATAATTAAACTTTTAGGTTATTGAAACGTGAGTATTGTTTAAATTCAAGATTTAGAAGACTTATCAAAAATGAAAATATCATTAACCACATAAAAGCTTGAAGATTTGGATGGTTTGGACATACAAATCGGACCCTGCATGATAGAGTGGTTAAAAGAATATATAAATGGACTCTTAACGAAACCCAAGATTAAGGGTCCGCCTCAAAAGTAGGTGGTTAGATGATGTAGTTGATGACATTAAGCATTTGAAGATAAAAACAATGGCCTGTTTGCGCACAAAATAGAAAAGTCTGGAAACAAATTGTTGAGAAGGCTAAAACTTTTATAAAGTTGTAGTGCCTTAGTAAAAAGAAATTTAGACTGTTAAGTTTTTAAAACATTGCATTTAAACAATGACGTGGCAATGTCTGAAAACGTTAAGTTAAATGGTCACAACTTGTTCATCTTAGACAATTTATCTGTAACAAATGCAAAGATTTAAATTTTTGTTGCGTTTTTTATTGCGTATACCTGCTTATGACTTGAACTTTGTGCTTCACAAGTTTTGTTTTTTAATATCAGCAATTTCACTCACAGGGCTGTTTAATTTGTTCCTGTACCATTTAGGTAAAGCAATAAGTTGAACTTTAATGTCCATTTTTCTCGATTTCGTTTATTTTCCTTTCAGCATGTTTCAGTATTCAAATGTTTCTTGGATAACTGTTATAACTTAGTAGCTTGAAATTTGCAGGAGAGCTTCAGGAATTAGAGATTTAAAAATTGTGCCTATAATATGATTTGAAGCTTTCCTGGCGACGAACATATTCAAGATGTTCTCGGGCTTCTAGCCAGGTGTACACTCCCGAAACGTCGATCGCTCTGAATCACTACACCTGGCTAGAAGCCCGAGAACATCTTGAATATGAATTTGTTGTGCCTAGTTAAAAATTTTATGCGCTATATTCATCTAACTTTTTATACCCGTTTCAAAAATTATTCTTTCGAAACCATAATTCTTCTACTTAATGTTAATCAGATATATATTTATGAAAATAGTTTTATTACATATTTCGTAGTAGATACAATGGAAATAGAATATAGTAGACTTATGTGATGGTCAAATATTTTAAGAGCTGGTCGGTATGTAATGGCTTTGAATTTCCGCGCTCTTTGCATGCCGCAGATGGGCAGGGGGGGGGGGCAAATGACTTAAAATTCAAACCCATAACAGGGAATAATTCGGAAATGGTTAACTCAAAAAAAAGGTAGTAAAACATATTTAAATATTGTGATTTAACGAGAGCTCGGTTTTCGTATAGTAAGATTTTGTGTATATCTTACAGGTTACCAGTTATGCACAGGTCATCCAGAATGAAGAACATTTCAGAGGTTATTCCCAGAAAATTCAAGATATACATTGCATTTGTCATAAAAATATCTTGTACACGTGGTACTTCACTCAAAATCAATAGATACATTTTTGAGAAATTTAAAATTTTCTATTTAAAGAAACGGTAGTTTGGGGTGTGGATTGTGTTAAATCATTGTATCGCATCCTTGGACGACGCTGAACTTCAATACCAAGTTCCGACTTGAGTTATGATTTCCGCCCCCCCCCCACCCCAAGCGCGCGCACCGACCCCCCCCCCCCAAAAAAAAAAACGCATTTTGGGGTTCATGGAATCTCGGAACATATATTTCGGTGAAATCTCCATATCGTATTTTTGGGTGAGGGGTTAAAAAATATGAACTGGTTCAGCTGAAATTATTTTTCATAACTCGTATTGTAAAAGTTGAAACATTGAACTTTTGTCTGTACTACTTTCACTGTTACATAAATGTCCCTGTGTGGTTTTTGGGGTTTTCTAAATGCGTTTCACAGAAAACTGTCCGAATAGAATATCTTCAAAAACTCGTTCATTGCTAACAGAAATTATTTTAAAACCCATGTAAGATACGAAGAAATTACATTTTTATAAAATATAAAATATTTTACAAAATATTAGGAATCATAAAATTGTTTGTCGTGTGATTGAGGTCTAAATGCTGCAAATCGTAAACGTATTTGTACCTATAATGATAGCAAGCAGAAGTAAACCTATTTCAGTAACCATTTAAATAAAGTCACTGTATGAAAAAAGCGTAGTGATTACATTCATTGAAGAGCGAATTCGCATAATTGACCCGAGTCTAAAATTAGAGATCGAGCCCCCAGCAAGGTCAAGAGAGTAGAGGCTGCTGCTACATGAATACCAAACAAAATCAGCTGTATGCATGTGCTGCCACGTGACATCTTGGAGAAGAAACCGCCTAACGCGACCTAGATAAATGATTATTTTGGCACAGCCTGTACCTAGTCCATTTTGAAACAAAAAAAGGAACAAGTTTGTTGCTGGCAGTTTCTCTTGACTGCTCGGTCAGTCGGACAATGAACTTGTTCAAGACTCCGCTGCTGCAACATGCAAGTACTGCAAAAGTTGTAGTCTGTGACGTCACACCCATCTCCTGATGCAGGAAATTAACTACAATGAGATAGCTATCTGCTAGGCGCTAGTCATTCGGTGCATAGTTTTCCTGTATTTGGGTTTCATGGAAGCTACTGAAAGATTGTTTATGAACCTGACACTTGGCTGTTTCAGTAGCGTAGTGTAGTGCTGCCAACTGTCAGCGGATTCCGCTACCCGTAGCGTAATTTGAGCCTTTGGAAGACATTGCGGCGAAAACGACAAAATGGGAAAGAAGTAGCAACTTTTGTCAATTTTAGCTTTAAAGAATACATTAATAAAATAAATATGCAAAAGGTTTGATTGTTCTACAAAATTGATTTAGTCATTTTAATGGGAGGTTGTAAGCAGGTTTGGGTAAAGAAAGACATTTTCCCCCTGGTTTTACAGATTTACACCTATTTTATCATAATCCAGTCTTTTAAACCTAAATACATATCACCAGTGCGTTTAAAATAAATTTAAATCTCCACTGACGCATATGGATTAAAAAATAATATATTCATTATAATGTTTTAAAATATGGAAATCATATCTTTGTAATTAAATATCAATGCAGTCAGAAAGCATCGATTTACATGTGTACCAAATTTCACACTTGTAAAGCAAACTTTTCCTGAAAAGTGCAGTTAAACTTCTCAAAAGTAATATTGCAAACATAGGGCTTACAATTATTATGAAGGGAAAAATATCCACTCACATGGTTCAAAATTGGCTGAACTATTGTTTCTGTATGCAAACGTGGCAGATATGAAGTACAAAAAAAAAAAAAAAAAAAAATGCACGAGCTGAAACCTCAAACTCTGAGTGATCTTAAGTTTATTTTCAAAATAAAGGTAATTGCTGTGTTTAACATCTGATAACGGACATTCATGTACAATTTTTTAAGAAGTGCTGTAATGACATGAAATCTTCCGATCTATTCAGTAAAAGCAGACATACAGATACATATTTTTGTTGCACATGTTTGTCCAAGATAATCTCACAGAGTACTGATCATTCTTTCACCATTGAGAACTCGTTCCATTTGCTTGTTGAGGGTTATATGACAAAGTTTTACTTGTGAGAAAGGGTTGACTTTTCTTTTGTCCTGCTTTGCTGAATTTGTATCAGATTCTTTTTGTATGTTGGAAGTTTGGTGCTTTTAGCCTTTATTACTTTCTCTTCCAGTTATCTACATGTATGTAGGTACATATGTAAGGGTATTGCATTTCACCCCCCCCCCCAAAAAAAGTACATATTTGAGGCCCTTCCCTGAATAAGAAAAATGTATTTTGTGTATATGGACACCAAGGTCAGAAATGAAAATTCGATAGGTATGTAAGTTCAAAACCTGTCAAAGGGCGACACGAAGATTTTCAAGAAACCCCCTTCCGCCGCAAACTACCCTTTAGTTGAGAAAATGTTCCATATTTTTTATTTTCTTAAGAAAAAAGAGGCTCTCAGAAATTTCGGTTAGAATACTGTAAATTTTGCTACATGACAAACTATATATCGCTTTATTCAGAGTTAGACAAAAATGCATTAAAAATAGATCTCTCTGAAACACACGGTCCTGTTTCAAATAATTTTTAGCATCAGTCATTTCTGAGATATCCGTTATTATTGGTTTGAATATTTGAATATAATTTTTAAGTGTGTCGCTCTGCAATTGTTTTTCGCGATTTCACGGAAAGAGTTGAACGTCGCGCTCGTAAACAGTCGACCAGGGTTATCCACTTTGTTACTTAAGCAAAATGGGTAATGAAACTTCTTACGCAAACTTTTATCACAATTGACTACCCAATATTAAGTAAACGATAGTGGAAAGAGAAAGTCATTTGGATGTGACGAGATTTTTGTAGTTGCATGTTGTGCAAGTGTTGAGTGCATTCCACGATCTAAAACCGACGTTGATTCCTTATCGGAGAAGGAAATGCAGTTTATGAGAAAGCGCAGGTGATCAGAGGTTTTCCGGTGCATTTGTTCCGGTGGGAGTGGCGCCTGGAGGTAAAGGTGGGGGGAGGGGATCCAGTCGATAGATTTGCTGGGAACTGTCCGGCATTGCACGGTGCCCCACCCTTGGCACACACAACTTCCCCTAGCTGTCTGTACACAGAGAAGCAATAGAGATGAAAGAAATGATAGTGTGGTGCAGATAACTGGGCTATCCCATGCGGCAAGGCAAGCCGGTTCTTTGACAACCACCGTCAGCTGTCACTGTTTTGCGTAAAGTGCGCCTGCGCGGACCAACAGAACGAATTGCATCCGTCGCTCGGAGAAAAATTCTGCGTGAAAGTTGTCCGACACACTTTATTGCGGCTGTGCGGAAGAGCGGTTGACTCATTTGTTTGGTACATGGATTTCTTCTGTGTAACTCTTGAATTGTGGTGGCGTTCCTCTGCAGTGCAGTTGTACTTCAGAACATGTGATTATTAAACATTTAAAGATAGTATCTTAAACCCAGCTCACGTGCAAATCTACACGAGGATTCTAGTCGTCATCTAGTCTAACTCCGAAAACAAGATGCCGAAGCCAAAGACCCCAACAACTATCAGCAAGCTCTACAAATACCTCAAAATGAGAACAAAGGTAGGCCATTATAACAAACAACAATAATGATAGCAGTGTTGTTAATGCTTTTAGACTTCAAAAAATCAAATTTGTCCTTAGTAAATGTTGAGTTTAATGCACTTTCTACGAATTCTAATTTAGGTATCAAGACTTTCACTAGTTTGGATTCAGTACACTTATGTATTTATAGCTCAGCAACTACACATGCTGCTACGAGAAGCAGCACCACCAAGATCTGCATTTTTGTTACCTTTAGTGTGATTATTTAGAGCATTTAATTTTCCCCATAAAGGATTGTACTAAATTCGTATATTTTTTGCCGAGAAATAGTGCTGGAGCTTTAAATATCAGAATTATCTCCATATGTTTACTGTTATAATAACATTGTATAATCTAATATTCCTTTGGAAAATATTTTTCTTTATAATGTTTATTTCTTATTTTTGTAGTGTCAATTATTTTTCAAAAATTAAATTATGCGTGTCAAAACATTGCCTACGGAATGTTGTTCATGTGTGTAACAGTCTGCCAAGCAAAATGTCATTCTAATAGCTTTTGGATATTAGTGCAAACATGTGTAATAATAATGAAAGTTTAAAAAAAGCAACAATATGCACACAAAGCACTTTGTTGGCCCTGAGAGTTGTACCTCCCCGTATAATTAACTCGAAATTTATGGCACTGATTCGTGTAAACTTGAAAACTTATTTTTAATTAGGTTTAGGTATTTGGTTAAGAAGCATATTGCTGAGCTCTGCTTTTAGGTCAACATGTGACAAGTAATTAACATGGGAAGGAGTAGACTAGGGGTTAGGGGAACGTCTGTTGATGTTTGCAGTCAAATTGGAGGAGATTGCGTGGAACAGGACAGTAATTATGTGATTAAGTAGTTTAAACGAAACAAAGGATTGTGTTGATTATGCTAAAATTAGATAAAGACTGGCGGCATTCTTCAAAATTATGTCAGGAAAGTGTTTAGAGATTGTGTCGTTTATTGGAGGACATTTAAACCAAAGGAGAGATTCATGGACCTTAGCGATGATTGACAGCGATTGTAAAGAAAGTAGTGAAATTGAAACAATTCTTACCTAAAATGTCAAAATTGTTCATCTTGAGCGTTTAAACGAAACCATAAATGGGACCATAAGCTAAAAAGATAAATACACTTGTGAATTAGCTTAATAATTTCTATTTTTCTTAACTCTGTTTTACTCAATCATATTCCATTATTCAAAATGATCTGCGTCCTATAGTTTTTACATGGTTGACGTTTTCATTCAAGAGTTGCGCAGTTGTTGCGTCTGTTGTGTAACTGTTTAAAAATATTAAGGAGTCTATTTGCAATTAAGTGTTTCGCATAACTTACTCGTAAAATTGAAACGTTTAATAGCAAACATAACTATACTAAAATTATTAATCACTGTCTACACAATACCTACTTGCTTTTTTATGTTCGTAATAAAAGTTTAGAACAAACTTAATATTTAGTATGTTATAGTTTTTATTACATATCAAAAGCGATTAATTGCGAATAAACACATTAAATACCTCTAAATCAGTCTTATCTCAAATCATTACAATTTAGTACCTTTGCATTTTTGTTCCTCCACTTGGTTGGTAATTCAGTTCTTCACAGATTTAATGCTTTCACACTGTACTTAAATAACACATTCGTATTCGTTCTATAACTTGTTTGTAATATTGACACGTTTATCAGGATTGAAAATCTAACATTTGGGATTGGGAAGTTTAAGATAATTTAATATTTCTGGTAATTTTCTACTTTGGATGAATAATAGTTGATACTAACCTATACAATAGGGCATCCTTAAGCCAAAAAGTTAAATTTTTATTTTATTTTATTTATTTATTTATTTATGTTTTTTTTTTTTTTTTTTCGCGCAAACATAACAACCGATTGTTGTGAAACTTTGCGTATAAAATATGCGGTCTCGCTTAGAAAACAAGTTACATGACACATTCATTATCTTGTCCAAAGGGAGAGGTCTTAATGGGACGTAAAATACAGAAGCATCGAAATACTAGAAACCAAAATTCGTAACCAACTTTTGTAATTTACAAACTTTTGATAGAGCGAATATACCAATTTGTCGTTACTATTCTTGTAAGCCGCCTACCGCGAGAAATAGTAAGTTCTGTATTAGACGCGTAAGAAGAGGCACAAATATTTTATTGTTAAATCTTCTATTTAGGATTTAATTTTAATACCCAAGAGAAAAAAGGCGATATTATCGGTTTTTAAAACATCGCATGACAGTGGCGTGGAGAGGAGAGAGCGATGGACGTGATAAAAGAGAAAGAGAGGGGGAGAGAGAAAACCAGGATAGGATTATTCAGAGGAAAGAGAAGAGAAGAAACGGAGGCATAGAAAAAAAAGGGGAACGAAGAAAACACTAATAAAGCGAGAGAGAAATACAAACCACCTCATTTAACGGAGTAACGCAAGCTGAGCTGAGGGTTCTGCAAGTAACTATAATTAAATAGGAATAGGAATAATCGCACAACTTGACCAGATTGAGAATTGTAGCAGCAGCTGAAAGCATGGAGAAAAAAAGAAAACCACGTAAATAAGTTTTCATTGGCTTTGATATAGAATGCTGAGCTATGCTGTTGTTCCCACCAAAACACAAGAAACACGTGATAGGAAAATAGTTGCTGGTGCTGAATCTCGGATAAAATTAACCGCGTTTTAAGCAGTGCGTAGTATCGAGATTAAATTGTATTCCAGACAAAAGAAACGAGAATGTGTTGCAAATGCTCAGGATATCCATATTGTTAACGCTTTTTTGGGTTAATAATGTGATTAAGTTTACATCATTTAGTTTGTGCTGCATATGCAGAGGTCTCCTCAGTTCTTTTTAATGTAGAGTCAGCTTTTAATATACACCAAGCCTTATTTGGTAATAGGTAGGTGTGGCCCCTACATTTTGCAAACTTAAATTTTAACTTAAGTATTATATAATATATTGCAAACTGGTTTTTGGGCATTTTCTTTAAACTTCAAGAATTTGGACTCCGTTAAATAACAATGTATACAACAATTCAATTTTTGTATACCCATCAGTATTTCGAAATTTAACATTAAGGTATTTGAAACATTTGAAAGTATAAACTAAAACATTATGACAAAAAGGGCTTCCATTGCTAAACTGTACAAGAATTAGGTATAAAATTGTACTAAAATAAAATATTCCAAAATGCTTTCCAAACACTTGCTCCTAGTTTAATATTTGGAATTACCTAAGCCCTTAATGGAATGCCTGCATTTCCTTTTTAGACACCAGACTTGTAAACCATTGGCGATCATGTCCTCAACAGATACATTCCATTTGGAGACCTTCACATTCCATTCACGTTTCAGTTGTTGAGTTACATTAAAGAACGAGTTTTGAAGGCTGCAGAAACCAAATATTTCCTCTAGCAAGTAATCAATAAAATTCTTAAGACAGTGCCCGAAAATTGGTGTCTAGCACTTGCCTTACAAAGAAGGAATGGTGAACATTGCAAGTTAATTCCAAGAGACTTTTGTGCAAACTAAATCCCAATAAAGTGATGATGGTTGTTCCCCATCCCAAACATTAAAATTTGCACAGTAAAATGGAAGATTTTCTATTGATTCGTCTGAAATTAGTAACCATACGAATAGTCAGTTCTTAAATGCTCCATAAGGCCTCTTTCCATCGTAATGAATTCCACTAAGAAAGGATTTGATGAAATAATAGGTATAAGAAAGTAATGAGCAAAACTAGTTTTATCCCGAAATACTTTCAAGTGAGGCAGTATTTTCGGCTTATATACAAAATGCGGAAATAACGGTTTATATTGTAAATTTGCGGATGAAACAAAACAATCGCGGTTCTTTTTGTTAGCATTGTTTAAAGTTAAAGCTACTTTTCACAAACCTTATATTTCTCTGGAAAAAGTCGAGGTAATAAATAAGCCTTGATAGTTTAAAACTCATTTGTGTGCTTGGTTAATTGCAAAATAATGACAATTGTGATGAAGCCATTGTGATTAAACTCCACGCGGAAATTACATCCATAAGGATAATTAGCCAACCTTCCTTTTGACAATGTGAGGTGCAATTACCGAGGTCCTATTTAGTGGATGCGCATAATTATGAAGATGGTACACAGGAACATACATGCAAGGTTACCCAAATTCATCTTCTGTACAAGTAGTCAGCACACACGTGGTAAGCAATATTTCATAGAAGTGTTTTAAGGCAAACTTGTGTCAGCGAGACGTTGACCATCATCCTCGTCCTTATTTCGATGTAGATTAAGATTTCGGCATAAAGCTGAAAGCTTTGATTTAGAGAAAGATGGGTATACCTATGTGTGTAATTAACGATATACGTTTCTGTCCTTATACTGAAGAAAGTAAGTTACAGCGGATGTTTAATCTGGGAAAGTTGGTTGCATAATGTACAGGTTTATGATCGATTTGGGTCGAAAGCAAATACGGAGCCACCTATACTCCATCCAGCCTTAGATACGCACCTTGTATCCCTCCGCGATAACCTGATGTTATCACCTGCGACTAACACAAAACAAACACCACGTGGACTCATACCTCGTATTTATGTTGCAACAGAACGATATTTACTCAGGAATTTTAGAAATATCGCGTTACATTTATGTAGTATTTACCAGGGTTATCGTACATCTTGAAAACTCACAGATAATCGCCGATATTTAAGGTACTATATTTTATGGTGTGCTTTGGTTTCGGCGTATTGCGAGTTCGTTGTTGATGACTTGTGTTTACATCAAGTGCGGATCTAACGGTGGAGCGATTATAGTAGTATTAAGCGGGCTTTTAAATGCCATAAAAGAAACGGCTGCATGACTTAATTACAATGCAAGTTGTTTCAAAGCAAGCTCTTTTTTCCTTGGGGTGTTACTAAAAGTCAAAACATATATGTAGGCGATTTAGCTCTGCCGTTTGTTTTCCTTTCCTCCATTTCGTTTTTTAAATACTTTAATGCCCGTTCTAAATATTGCACAATAAGCAGTGTAATGGAACATTCGGAAGATACTGATTTGAACCCCAACATAATTGAAGGTGCCGTGTTTGTGAATCTTGCCACACGGCGAGGGGAGTGTGATTCACAGTTTGTCATTCGCTACTCACTTGTTTCGGGAAGACTTGTTTCTGCGCGTGAATTTGAGAAGGAACACATATTTCTTCCCCTATCTTTCAGTCGCACTTCTTTGCAAAATCTGCACTCCTGGTTTGAGCAATTCCTTTATTTCATTTTCGCCATAATGCCTCCCCGATACGTTTATTTACATCGTTTGGTAGTAGGAATAAAGAAACAAATGCCATGCAGTGCAGAAAACATAGTAGTAATACTGTGTGTAAATGTGTAACATATAAAAATACTTTGTTTTTAAATTGAAAACTTTGCCTAACTTTAATTTTTCAATAAAGGGTTAAATATCTTTCATTAAACGTTAAGCAAGAACCAAATTAAGACTTTTTCTTAGCTCAGAATTATGTTGCTTCGTATGATTATCAGAAAAGACCACCATGAATCGCATTGTCTCAAAATCGTTTATTTACGGAAACTATGTTGGTTATAGTAGGTGCCAAAAAGTATCGCTTAATATTTATTACCTCAAGCGAAAATTCATTGACGGATAAAACGGCCAAATTCATTCTTGTGGAGATTTTTGGGTTAACGAATCTTCAGTGCTACCTTACTATAAAATTAACTTTTTCGATTCGTATCATATCGATGACCCCAATTGTCGATATTCCTGCCGCTAAATGTGTAAAATTGGTAAATGCATGACATTACCCAATTTTGTAATAATGATTTCGGTTTGGAATAAAATATCTTCTGGGCTTGTAGGCCATGGTCCACGTGTAGGAATTGCTCCTAACGTTTCGCTCAAGTCTGCGTTGGTCATCATCAGGGGACCCAACGATGAGCGAAACAGCAGGAGCAATTCCTACACGTCGACCACGGCCTACAAGTTCGGAAGATATTTTATTCCAAATTTGCACATAATGATTTCGGTAATTTTAACTACAAGCATGCTCACAAAAATACCCTAGACGTTTTTGGACGTATGCATCATTTTAGCCGCAGATGTGTCGTGGTCCATCTTCATTTTATAGAATTAGTCATTTACGCATTTAGATCCCACAATTTATGAAAAAGGGTTTCGCAAAAGTTTCGAGGTGAGTTTTCTGCTAGAGAAAAAGTTTTTTCTAGGCGTGTCCTATTCGACCCATCCCTGAAGCATCACAATGAAAATCCAATCACACGGATCCAAAAACCAAAATCAATCAAAAACAAAATTAAAGATCTAAACAACTAAAGAAGTGATAACCTAAAACCACTTGAGAGACCCTCTTGTGACCAAACTGGGTACTGTACAGTTACATCATACAGTAAATATTTAATGAATACATCAGTTGTGCTGTGAATTACGCCCCGGAGATTAGATTGTCGCCTCACTAGCCTGCGACATTTGACTTACAATAAAATGTCACGTACAGGTTATTTTAAAGGGGATTCCTAAAATAGAAGCGGAGTGGTATTATCACTTGTCAGCATTACGAAGTGACAGCGTGACCTTGAAGCTCATACTAGTTTTCGCCCTCTTTTCTTTGCTGCTTTAGAAGTAGGAACAAATGTTCTGGTTTATAAATTGTGTGAAAGTTTTAAGTTATGCTGGTTTAGTTTTTTGGCTTAGGTCTTGGTTCATATGGAAATGAGTTCAACAGGTCTTTGCTGAAGTCTAAACGTTTTATTCAACAGTTTAATGTAGATTAAGCACAGGTGACCGCCTCCGTAGCGCCGTTGGTAGCGCGCCTGCCTGGTGCGGAGAACCCTGGTTCGGTCCCCGGTACCAGCATGGGATTTCTCCCCCGCTAGGAGGACTGGAACGGGGTGCACACAGCCTCGTTAGGTCCCTGAGGGGCCAATTGTGGAACCATCCTGATATAAAGCTGGCGGCCCTAAAAGGTCAAGTAGTCGCCTTACGGTCGGGGGAGTCGGCGTGCTGACCCCCGCTACCCGCAGCCTGCACCCCTCCGTGGCCTAGGCTCGGCTGGAGGACGTAGCATCCGTGCGATGAGGGTAACCCCTGTATAGAGGAGACGCCCAAGAACCAAAGCTTCAAAAAGGCAATGTTATCACTTTTGAGTTACATGTATATAAAAGACGTTAAATTCATGCAGTTTTTGGTTTCATGGCAATTCATCATAGTAAGTAATAGAAAACAAAATGAACCCAACATGTGCAGTTACGGTTTCATTGCTGTGCTCGAAAGGCGGGGGATTTCTGGCAGAGCTTGAGAAAAACCAAAAACCGCGCCGCCTCGTGCTTCAAGCTCCAAGCAGTCAGTAATTATGTAAGTTGTGGTAATACCTGCCTCTTGTTGGATGCACTTAACTCAGCGTGGAATTAATCTGTTGGTACTTCTCATTGAGGTCATCTTACTGGCCTCTCTCAATTTAAATATTTTCTCAGTTCACGTGCATAGACACGAAACACGTGTTTTCTTGCAAGGAACGTGACATGCGAACGTGTTTGTACAGAATAGATGAGATCCACTCTTGTTCTCGAGACAAGGAGCATCAAATCCATTGACCTAAACATATTTCTTGGTTACATTTAGTGAGATTTGTTTAAGGGACCTTGGTGCTGAAGGAGCCAATTTCGCTGAAATATTTATCATAAATTTGTTCAGCGTAATTAGAGCATTTAATTTTCTTGGTGTTGTTACCTAAATTTTCAACAAAATATGGAACTCAGAAAATTAATATGGAATCTCCCCTGAAGTGCCCTGTTGAAAAGTTAATTTTAAATGTTGTAGATTGTTCCTCAAATTCAATTCCTTATCATAAAAAGCTAAATTTTATATATCATTTACCACGGTTTTGTTCTTATGTATCTACCATACAATGAGCTTCTAATCTATTAGCACTCTATCCCATGCCTTCAACACACTAAGTTGGAGAGAAAAGAGAAGAATGACACCAAGTGGAAATATCTATCCCTACATCAAGCATTTTCCGGAAACAAAATGTGCTGTTCCGTTAATATTCTAAAAATCAATAATGTATTACATTAATAAAACCCCAAAATATAAATCAGTACTTGATATCAAGGAAAGACTTCAGAAGTTTCATCAACTTACAAGATCTTATCTGAGAATATGAAAGAAATTGAGTAAGAATAACAATGTGGAGGGTTTTACAAGAAGCCTACGGAAACATGATTACAAGAGAAGTTGCCTTGACTTTTCACGTGCTATTTGCACGTGTCTGCGCACGTCCAATTAAACGACGCGTTTGGCCATTTAAAATGTCCAGGAAGGCAAAACTAAAATTTGTATCCTGGTTGTAGCACTTCTAAAATAGTCATGCCTTTTTCTCGAAATTTTGTCGCGATTCAGTGCCTATCGAGAATCCTTAAATGTTTAGAGTGCGGTTCTTTCAGTTTATACTCGTACATACCGAAAATAGGTATGGACAAAATGAAAACTAAATTAAGAAACTGACTAGGGCTAGTGTAACGAGGACGCTATAAAGTTAGTTAGTAGTTGCTTTTTCCCACATTTTTATTTACATTACGAGTAGCTTTTTCGTTTTCGAGTTTCATTTTAGTAGAGCCCACAACATTTCTTTTTTCGTTTATTTTAGTTATGTATCGCGTCAGAGCAGAATGTGCAATTGCGGTGAAATTTTAATGCTGAAAATTTGGTTCGAAAGTAATTTTAAGAAAAATGGCAGAGAAGGCAAATAAAAACTTCAGACAAGGGGGTGAAACAAACTGATTTCTGATGAAAATGGTTGCTACTTCTGGGGCTGAAAGATATCTCGATGAACCTTAAAAAAAAAAAAAAAAAAAAAAAACGTTTCCATTGTAATCCGACTGAGTTTCTGGTCTGATAAGATGTGATAGTGATTAGTCATTACAAAATTATTAGCCAATAGATTGGAGTTCGTAAAGAACGTTAAGTTATTTAATTTGGCCGTCACCAACTAGACAGTGTGTATACAATATTTTAACCTGCCATGTTTCACCACACCCATTCCTTGGTGGTTTATCAGACAGAATCCCAAGTCTTGGAACTGGCGTGGACAATTTAGTGCGCTTTCAAAGTAATTTCAATGTTATTTCGGTGCCTTTTGTTTGAAAACGTTCAGTAGTTCTGTACCATCTACCTAGTAGGCAGAGAAGTATTGCATTCCATCCAAAAATTCAATCCCCTGGGTCCATTAAATACCCAAAAAGGAAATGGAGTATCCTTCAAAGCTTTGTAAGAAAATTTCTCCACCTCAAACTTCCCTTACGTGGAATATTTTTTCGAAATTTTCCTTTTTTCTTAAAAAAACTTCAATGATTTTGATTTTAGTACAAGCTTTTAAGGTATATACAAGACAAATTAAATGTACAGATGTCTTTAATTTTCTGGAGGTCTGTGAAATACTCATTTGGAAAGAGCAAGTACAATTTCTTGTGACTGGTACACCATGAGAGAGACAACTGTACTGCACAGACAATGTGCCTATATCTGTTTAGACCACACAAGCTATTTAAAATTACTTTTTGGCAATTAGCGAAATGTACGTTGTTGGTTTGAATGTTTCAAGTTGTTGAAATTGATTCGGTTTTTTCTATCCCCGTTGTACTTGCGAAAAATTTAATGAAACTACTTCTGCTAAGATTTATCTCGATTAATATAAAATAAATCGAAAAAAATAAGGCTTCTTTAGATTAGTAGGTAATTAAAGCATTAGTTTTGCCAAATTGATCATATGATTTCTCAAGTTTGGATTCAGTAACTTGATATCAATCTCAGAAGTTATCTGCTCACCAACACTTGAACCTTATAGTTGAAGCTGGATTACATCTGAGTAGCCATTCGGACAACGAACTTGAGACAAACCAAGGTCAAGAGTTGTATTACAAAGGAATGAATACTGTGGATGACGTATGATTCATTCCCTTATTGCACTCGCTGTTCGTTTGTCAGACTGTTAGGTTCCTAGTTCCTCTCCAATAAACAAGAAAGCAATAAAATCTAATTTTGGCTGTCCTTCGCTTCACATCACTCGCTTTGGCCGAGATAACCGAAATCTGTTTTCCGAGGCAGCTGTCTTCCTTGCGTTATCTCCATAAAAAGAAAACAAACGTTATTGTAAAGGAGCGATCGTTCTTGATGTTGCGCAAGATCACAAGGACTCCTGATGGTCGTTGCGGCTCAGAGAATAATGAACCATTGCGGGTGAAAGCAGTCGAGTGTGAAAATTGACAGTAACGGGCATCTGTAAATTACGTCAGTTTGAATAACAGTCACCTCCCACCTTAGCTGATTTTTACTCTCTACTGCACTGTTGATTCATTATGAAAACCCTTGTTATTTTCTCTTCTTTAGTCACACGGTGATTCATAGCTCGATTTGGGCCCATTCTTGTAGGAAAACGTAAGTGATGCAATTATTTGTCCAATGTAAGAATGCGTTCCGTTCTTCACCATCAAGGAAGCGAGACACAGAAATTTGCCTTCAGTTTGCGGTTTAGGCCAGAGGTGCCCATTCCTTCCCAATTCTATGCCATATCCCTCTAATAAACAATCACTCGCCCTCCATTTTTCTGAGAGCTAACTTCGGTTCCATTTTTCTGCCTCAAAGAGGTATATGCTATAATAGTGTTACAGCAAACAAGTTCAGTTACTTTTTGTCACTTTATTTCCCCTAAAACTGAATCATAATTCATAATTCGTATCCTTGCAACTCAGTTATTCTGTTGTATCATAACATTAACTACTCGACCATACCAACTCACTCCAAGAATTAACTATCAAATCAACTAAACTGCTCGATCCGTGCGACTCGCTTACATAGTCTCTCAATTACTAGCGATTTTTCTGGAAATCATAGTGTCTATGCTTCTTTCGTAAACATGTTCCAGCATGTCGAAAGCTTCTAGAACTGTGGAACGACATTTGTTCTCGGCCGCCATTGTTGCCAATCGGAGTAGTGACGTGAGCTAGCTGACCTTGATTCTTCTTTGCTTGCGCCCGCCGCGACAATGGATATTGGAACACTAATACACAATGAAAGCTTATATAAATAATTGGAAAGTTAAAACCAATACAGTAAAACTGATATTTGCAGCAAAAATTGCAAATAAACTATTTGTCAGGTGGTGTATTTGGTATTTCAGTGTAGCCATTTGTATCTGTCTGAATAGAACAATACCTATAGCAAGTGTAATAATTCTGTGCGTTCTGAACATCTACATTATTATAGATCCTTTTATAGATTTCCAAAAAAGTAGCATTTGTTAGCACTTATAGAACACAGTATGAGTTGTACTTAAAATTACTCTGCTTCTTTTGTTTATTTGGTACAGTTAAATTAACAAAATTATACAAATTGTATTAATAAACGCAGATTAAAAATGTTCATAATTGTGTTTAAGTTCGCAGTGTTACTTCTATATTTTGGTATTCCTCAAATGTTGAGTTCCCTTCTCCCCAAATGTTCCGGTTGACGCAACTTGCGTCACCACCCCCCACCCCACGGTCCTGTTGGTGGCGTTGCTTTAGGCAAGATGCCCGTTCCAGCTTCACAAGTGTCTCCAGCGTGTAGGGTTTCCTGGGTCCCCGTCCGTTTCCTCTTCCTCTCGGCTTGTACTTCAGGGGAACCCTGTTTTCAGTTCTTAGTCAATTCAGTCAACTTATTGCTTGTGGAATCTATATTGAGATCTTCCTTTATATCATCGTTTCTTATTTTACCCATTCTTGCACATCCCTTCACGTCCTCAAGGAATTTAATATCTGCCGCGAGATAGTTATTGATTTGCTTTCGAGTTCCTTCTCCGACATCACTGAAACTTATAAAAGTCAATTTTAGCCTCTCTCTTTTAGTCAACTTTGTGTATCACATCTTTGCCATTCTTAAAACTTATCTCACAGCGAATATATCTAAAATCAGATGCCTATATTCAAATGTGAATTTACGCAATTGACGGGAAGCTTTTCTGGGCCCAAGGAACGGGAAGAAGACGGCCGAATTTTAACTTTCTCGTTCTCGTTACTGGGTTCAGCATGTTAGATCCATATTGTGTATATTAGACTTCTCGCTGTAGAAATTATTCAAGGTGGCCGTGCCATGGAAAAGCTTCTAGAGCTCTCGCTAACCGCAAGTTAGGAAAAAAAATCTGATGTGTTGCACTCACATGGCTTTCTCTACTTTTGTACAAACTATTTGTACAAATTCTTATTCCTATATCTTCTTCGTCTTAGTTGAGATAAACATTTGTACATACAAATTACCGTATTGCTTATTTCCTTGTAGGTGCAAGGGGAATATTAGAATACAGTAGGCTTTGTGCGACAGTCAGATCTTTTAAAGCTTTGAGATTTCGTTCTCTTTGCACGGTTAACATATAAAAAAAATGAACAACGATGTTCCATTTCACGAAAGCTTTAAGTTTTCCGAAACTCACACACATAACAAGGAATATCTCCGAAATGGTTCACCCTACAAGAAAATTTATTCAGACATAAATTGTGTATTTTAGCAAGATCTACATTTTTTGTATAGTGTGATTTGGTCTATCTCTAACGGTTTACCAGTTATGCAAAAGTCGTCCAGAGTAAATACGACTACAGGGGCTATAGCCAGAAAATTCAAGATATACATTTCATTTGTCATAAAAATATCTCAAACATATGACATTTTAATCAAAATCGTTAGAGCCATTTTCAACAAAATAAAACTTTTTGAAAAATCTTCCATGTAAGGGGTAGTTTAGGGTGGGGCTATTTTCTTCAAAATCTTCGTGTCGCATCCTTGAAAGTCATTAAACTTAAATACCAACTTTGGTTTATAACCGACTTTTCGTTTTTGATTTATGCTGTCCAGACACACACACACACACACACACACACACACGGACCTTTTTCTAAAAATGCTTTTTTTTTTGGGTTCAGGGGTCCACAAAACATATATTTCCGGTGAAATCTGGACATCGAATTTTTGGGTGGAATACAATACTTCCCCTACTTACCAGTAGGGAAAGTAAAAACCATTACTGGTCAGCTAGAAACAAATGAATTTCCAATGCACCTTGATCGATATGCTGATTGAGTCCCGTTCTCGTCTCCGAATGGTTACCGGATGGTTGTGGTTGAGGCTTTACGGTCTTTGAGCTTGCAAGTCTTTTGCTTTGATTCCCTTAACTAAATTTTTAAAATAAAATTATGAAACAATGTGTAATTTAAAACATGCATGGGCTTTTGTATTCTAACCCTAATTACAATCCCGAATTTCCGGGTTCAGAGATTATAAGCCAACTTAATTAAAAAAGAAAAAAAAAGTATTCATTTGCTTAACAGAATGCAGCTGAACACATTCATAGAAATAATAAATATCTAAAAGATGACTCATGTCAGTTTTAGAAATTTAAAAATAAGTTTTGCACTGCGGGAATTTTCTTGAAAATCCACCCAGCATGCTTCGAGTTCCTGGCTCAGCATATTCATCACCGTTTTCTAAAAATAATTTTCGAGGGGCTCTTTCATACTTATAAAGATTTATATCCGGTGAAACGTCGGTAGTAAATGTTAGTGCTTTCTCGGTCTATTGTAGGTGGGTGGTAGAGAAAGTGCAATCACTGAAGTAATCTGTGCAAAAAGTCAACTACAGACATTTGAGCAAGCTAGGCATTGAACTCCAGTAACTCGTATACCTACACTAACAAGCTAATAAATATTGTGGCAACCGCAGCTATGCAGTGGTAATTTAACGGTCCGCAAGTTGCTTTTCATTGTGAATGAAGGTCATAACTACGCAGATGAGTGAAACACTCTGCGATTAAAATCATGTCTCAGCTATGTGAGGTGTGGTTGAAGTTTTCACTTTCTCCAGCACGTACATAGTAGGTGGTAGGTACCGAAATTTCTCAGCAAATAAAATCTTGAAGTCCTTTTTACAAACTGTACGCGCGTGTGTGTGCTTGTAAGCAGCATAACTTCAGTTTTCAGTCTTCCAAGGCGAAGAAAATCTCCCCAGTCCAAACTATCCTTTAGAAGGAATATTTTTCGAAAATTATGATTTTCTCAAAACTGACATTAGCGATTTTGCTGAAAACATATGTTTATTAAAAATGAAATGTGTTTCTTCAATATTCTGGGAATAACCTTTAAAGCCCTCTCCATTATGGATGACTTTTGTATAACTGGTAAAAGTATAAGTGATAGACACAAAGTCTTACTACACAAAAACTCGTTAAAACACACAATTTGCCCTTTTGTGCGATGTTGATCTTTTCTGTGATATTCCTTGTTATTTGTTTGAATTTTCTAATACTGGTACTTTTAACAAATGAGCTGTTATTCGCTTTTTCTCCTAGCCATGCAAAAGAATTTCAAAGACATATGGCGACCAGCTCTTCAAAGTTTTGGAATACTTTAGCATACTTATTGCTGTTCCCATTATACCTACAATGAAATACTAATAAAACATCTCTACCAAAGAATATCTCGATTAAGATGAAATAGAATAAGCTTTTGTAAGAATGATTTGTTGAATATGTAGAGAAAGTGATGTGAACGTAACATATCACATTTTTACTTCTTGCTGTGCTACGAATCTATATATAGCAAGTAGAAGTAGTTTTGCATTCAATCCAAAAATTCTATTTTTCTATTTACTTGGAACATCGTACGTGATTTTTTTGCTTTTTCAAAAGCAGCTGTTGACAACTTTGATTAAAACGCCATGTTGTGTTTAGGATATTTAAATGTTTACCTTGAATTTTCTGCAAATGGCTTATGAAGTTCTTTATTTTGAATGGCTTTTGCATACTTAAGAACCTCATTAATCCGATTTCCGGTTTATCCGAGTTGAGCTTTTGCTTCTTAAACACAACACATTTGAATCAAAAAACCCACACCCTATTTCGGAAAATAAAAATGAGTATAGCATTGAGTTTAGATGTCTTAAACTGTTCTTGTGCTTATTATTGTTAATCCATAATAAATCCTTACATAGATTACTAGTGTATATTCATTTAATTATTTACTTCCGGCTCTACCTAATGGGGATAAACGAGGTTCTTGTGTAATTGATAAACCGTAAGAGATAGACAACATTTTACTACACAATACATGTAGATATGGTTAGAGCACGCACTTCATGTGTACCAAACTCTTGTGGTGTCAAATATTCAGAGATATTAGTATGAATTTGCAGTGTGTATGCACCTTTTTTCAAGTAGCAAGACCATATTCGTTTTTTCTCGTAGTCACGCAAAGAATATGTAATTTCAGTCCTTATATAGTGAGCAGCTTTAAACAGACAAAAACCAACAAAACAAAAACGTTACTATCGCTTTACCCCACTGCCTTGTTCTCACATTTACAAGGAATGCGTAAATGTGTGATAAGTTTATTTCGATTAACATGAAGTAGATAGAACACTTTTTATGAATCGTATTAGAAGAGTGAATACAAAAAGTCCTGTGAGTGCAACACAAACCATTTTTGCTTAAACATTTCATTTCCCCATTTTTAAGGCAAAACCAGAACATTTTAATATTGTAGTTCAGTTCTTTTTTGCCCTTTTTTGTCTTAATCAGCTTCATTGTTTTATATGTTGACAGTAGAGATTCGTGATCTCTCTGAAGCTTTCAAATATGGTGAAGATACTCTCTTCACAATTCATTAAAACTAAGTGACGTGTCGTCTAATCTAATCTTTGCGTATTCATATCATCAAGGGTCAAAAAATGTGAAATTATCAGCTAACCTCTGGTCCATGGGGATCTGGTCGGATCCAATTTTGTTCTCATTTGCAAGGCTTGTTGTCCTGACGTTCACAAAGATCTTAAAGAATTGGGTCTTTGTCTTTTCTGTTTCAATAAAATTGTCCATTTACTTCGGACACACTGCAGCTTGCTGTATCGTTTATTATTATGCCGGTGTTCTTTATCAAGGAATACTGTTTGATGACAGCTCTTGATTGAAAATCTTCTGGTACTAAAAGCATTTCCCCAAAAGTATAGCGATTTAAAAATTACTGACATCGCATCTAAGGTGTTCACAGCAGTAAAACAGTATCAACTATTAGCATGTGATTTACTCCACTTGGGGAAGGTATTCTTATGTCTCTGATTGGCTAAAGTTAGACATGAATCTATTCCTATTGGGTGGAGGTGGGGTAATAATTTTATTCTACCCCAGTCAATGAAGGATGTTTTTGTAGGAGGGGTAGAGAGACACGGCGAGGCAGGGACTTCAGGTTATTAACAGTGAAGGGATCAAACAAGCAGATTAGTAAATTAATCCTGTTAAAGTTTATTCTGTAAATTCTACCTTGAACAAGTAAGAATTTATTGCTAAGTGGTTTATGGTAGTCCTAGAAATTACGTGCTGCAACTGCTTTAACAAATTCTGTTGCAAAGTCGTGGTTGGCAACGTATATAGTAATTTATCTCGATGTCTCTTGCATGAGAAATGTTTCCTTATGTGTGTGCCAATTGTCAAGTCCTTCGGAATAATTTCGTTCACTTCAGTCACCTCGATTCCATCTTAATATCAATGCATATAAGTAACAGTCCCTCTTCGTTATTCAAATGTTACGTTTAGTCCAACTAGGTTATAGCCAAGAATTCTAAATGTTTTCAGGAGGGAGGAGTTCAATGACGTAACACATCTACCTCTCTATCGGAGCAGCGGCGTAATGTGATTCTTAGCTTTTTAAAGCTAGAAACGTTGGTTTTTTTTTTTTTTTTTTTTTTTTTTTTTTTTTTTTTTTTAATGTTCTGCATTAAACGACAAAATAAAACCAAGTGCTTTATTAATTATTTAAACAAAGTTTTGAAACTCAAAATATGTTTTACTTCTTATCAAATTGAAGATATAAAGATAATACCACATAAATTTGCAGAAAAAAATGAACAAACTACACTGAATACTTAGAGCATTTTTCAGCAAATGCATATTATTTTGCTTCTATTGGCATTAGGCTTAGTAATTGGAGCCAGGATTAATTAATTATTTCGTTGCTTACGATTCTGTCGATTGCCAAAATCACATCAGCGTCGCCGGTGTGCCGGAATATCGTCCCGCAGGAGTTCTTTTACATGCCAGTAAATCTACGACATGGAGCTGTCCTTTTTAAGCACACTAAAAAATCATCGGTCTGCGCCGGATTTGAACCCGCGACATTGGGATCGGCAGGCCATCGTCTAACCAACTGAGCCCCCCAGACCGACATTGGACCCAGGGGTACTATCACTTGCTACTTTTTTATCATTAAGAAAATATACTGTTTTTCCCTATTTCTGTGTTATATTGTTGGGACTATCGCTGGATGGCACCCCAATTACACGTTTCATGTTGTTCTGTGTATAGTTTAGCTCAACCATATTGTACCTAATTGTACAGAAGAGTTTCCTTTAATAATAATAAATTAAAAAAAAAAAAAAAATATGAATTAAACAATTTATTAAAGCAGTGGCCCTCAAGTTATTAAAGGATCTATTATATTGAAAAATCATTTGCATATACGAATAATGTATTCGTATAGACAAATTTGTTTTAGACAAGGACCATGTGTAATTATGATGAAATGAATTCCATACAATTGATAAATAATATGTGCAAATTTTAATCATTTTTGGTAAGTTTTTATACCGATGCAAATTCTAACAGGTATTTGTAGTGTTAACAATTTCAATTAGGTGTGTATTTATATCCCTTAGTTGTTTAGTATGCTTTTTATGGCGGTAATAATAGTGTGTGTGTGTGTGCGCGTGTGTGTGCGCGCGCGCGTACCATTGTGGCATCTTTGTATGCAACAAAATAGGATAGAATCCGTCCTTCCCTAATTGTCTAACCAGCCGTTGAGGAATGCATCTCTAATTGCGTACAGCAGACTTTCACCACTGGGTTAAAGAGTGCTTGTGTGTTGTAAATAGCAAACGAGGAGAGGAGGGATGGAGGTCAGTTGACACGCAGTGGCACGTTGATTAAGAATGCCCATAGCTGGCTTAAAAGAAACTCGAAAATAACTATATAAATAAGTTCAAAACCTGCTCTCAACTCTTTTCCTGGATTCTGTAAAGCTCGTACGCATTGTTATCCGTTAATAACAAAGTATTCGTACAGAATTTTAAGAAATTCCAGCAATCTAAATAATGCCCAAAAAAATCGTTGTAAATGTGTCCATTCTGAGGAGAGGAAATGAAAGGAGGAGATTCTTAAAATATAAGTTTGGCCAAGTTCCACACGGTTCACACTAGCATCTCTGCCTGAGCGCCTTTGGCTTCATTCTGACATTCATGAGCCATCGTGTGATGATGGCTAGTGGATTACATCATCAGCTATCTGTAAGATCACCTAGGGCGTAATGCATTGGCGGGTTTATAAACAATGAGCGAGCTAATTCTGTATGCTCTGTACTCTGCAAACATGATGGTAACTTCGCTTTCATTGCACATCAACAGAGACGTGATGGCAAACACCGGTTCCCACAGCGAACGCTCAAACACAGCGAAGTATTCAGTGGGCATCGTGATGGTTGTATCATAAAAATTCTGATGTTACTCGTACATTCACATGATGTGTTGTAACCACGCTTCAACAATGGTTTACTCTTCTATCTAACCTGTATTAATCGAAGTAAACGTTTGTAGAAATGCTTTTATACATATAATGTACAATGGGAATAGAGCAGCACATTAAACTTAAGTGATAGTCAAATGTTTTAAGAGCTAGTCGCTTTGTGGGCTTTAAAATTCCGTTCACTTCGCATGAACAGGGGAGAGATAGAATGTCTTCCCGTATGAGAAAAGCATATTTTAACATTGAAGCCAATTATAAGGACTAACTCATGGTTAACACACAGACCAAAAAGGAAAAATAAAGAAAAGGAGATCTACATTTTTGTAGATGTACGGTTTACCAGTTATGCCAGTCATTCACCTCTTGAAAACTGAGTTGTTTGGGCACATGTCTGATACGAGCTAAGCCAGCTTTAGAACTACTCTTATTTGTAAATAAATAGCAGATTCCTAGAGGAGCCTACCTGGTACTTTGCAGAGGCTGTGAAGGCAATAATTTGGCATGCAAATGGGAAGTTAATAGCAGCCCAGAAATAGATACATAATTCATCAACGCCATAAACATCTGCTGGTCAAGCGTGTAAATTTCAAGTTAGCTCGACCTCGAAGATAGTGAGCCGCTGGTACAGGGAATAAATCTTTTCTCGTGCTGTAATTACCCCTGGTTCGTTTTATATGTTCGAGAACTGTCAGTCGAACTGCTGTGTTGAAAAACAACATGACCATGTGGTATGCATTATTTATTTGTAACCTCCTTTCATTTTTTAGACAGAAAGGCCGCGGTCCTCCTGTTGCAAGCATTTTACATTTGTATGAAGATCCGACTGTTAATGTTTTTAGCCTTCGAAAGTGTTGTCTTTCAAAAGTCACTTGATTTAAAGCGAAATACGTGTTATACTGCCAGCGGTCGAAAACGAAGTTAAACAGAAGAACTTCACTGCTAGACAAACGAGCCTTCAATGTTGGGAATATTGCGCCGTGTTTGTTGTTTATCGAAGATTCTTTCTACAACACCATGAAGCATTTTACACGGGTACATGTCCAATCTTGTCTCTTTGGAGACTCTTGGGTAATCTGCTGTTGTTTCCTACCTCCGCTTTCAGTTGGAGGATGAATCATGCCTGTGGCGTTTAGACTCACAAGCAGTCAGTATCCATTGACGGACGCCAACTGGCGATTTCATGGCAGATTCCATTAGAAAAGTCATACCTTGAATTTTCTGAGAATGTTCTTAGAAGACGTCTTCATTCTGGAGGATTTTTACATAAATGGTAAACAATAAGAGACAGACAAAAGCTTACTAAATAAAAAATATGGATCTCTTTAAAACAGACAATTTGTCAGATACTTAGTTTTTCTTTTGCGTGAACCATTTCCGAGATATTCTTTGTTTGTTTGAATTATATAATTGAGTGCTAAACTTTTCGTGACTAACTGACCTACAGTTGACAAAAATGTCAGTCACGAAAAGTTTAGCGCTCATTAAATAATTTTCACTTTTTAAGATTTTTATATTCCCTATCACAACAGCCAATGTATTCTCTGTCATCATATGTCGTTAAAATAACATTTTTACACCTAAATTGACCATTAGACCGACATTTTAAGAAGAAAATGTAGTGTAAATGTTAGTCACACGCGGAATTGCTCTAATTGCTCTATACCTTTATCAAATATGAATGTTGTTCGCTTTTTTATCCCTTGGCCCTACAAAGAGAACAGAATTTCAGTTATCGCATAGCAACCAGCTCTTAAAATACTTCGACTATGGCGTAAAGTCTTCTGTATTCCCATATTCCTCTTACACCTACAAGAACATCAGCAATAAGATGCTTTTTAAATGCTTATTCGATTAAAATGTAGTAGATAGAGAAATAAGCATTTGAAGGAATAGTGTGTATAACTGAGTATAGCTCTACATATATTTGCGAACAGAGTTTCTCCAAATTGAACTATGCTAAAAGTGTGTATTGCAATAAGTTACGCGATGATCACTTGATGGATCTTTTAGGGCTATGCACTTCGACTTTGTCGCCAAATATTGATAGACTTGTTCAACGTAAGCATTACCTTAGAAGTCATTAATGAACATATGTTTATCGCATAAGAACTGAAGCTACTTCGTAAATTAAACGCAGCGTATGTGTAACCAACCCGTCACTGCAACACAATGCACGTCCGAGTGTAAGAATGGCAAATTCCGCGTATAGTGCAAGGAGGTAAATCATCCTCTCCTCTTTCGCAAAGGTTGGGCATCGCTGTTCTATCCAAATTAGAAAAGTACTTGGAAAAACGTCGCTAATATTTTCGTGATAAACGCTGATGTATAGATACAGAAGGATTCAAAGTAACAACAGTGTTTAGTGTGCTGTGCGGTGTCATTTTTCGGGGGGTTACATGTGCAGAAGTACAAGAGCTTTATAAACTTGACCACGTTTAGGATGCGGTGAACGGATAGAAACTCCACACTTACTCAGAAAAGGTTCACCATTCAAGACTAACATGTCACTTGTCTGTTCATAAAGTCTTGATCGCTGGTGTGAATATGCATCCGCATGATCAAATATAAATAGGATCGTATGCTTGCTTATGGTAAGCGTGGTTTCATGCGATAAGGTCCTCTGTAAATAGACATTTTTACATATTACAGCATATACTTGTTAGTATCTCAAATAAAACAGTCAGGACTACCTCTGTGGTAGAACGGTCAGTGTTCTGGCTTCTCAACCCAAAGCTCCCGGGTTTAGTACTGCAGGAGAGGCAAATGTTTCTTTCTATACCCTCCGCAGGGCCTGAAAGTGTACAAGTGGGAGTGAATTGGGCGTGGATGTGTTTAATGTTAAAAAATTCTTAAACGGTTAAGATTCTACATTCAACGGGGGTTGTTTTTTAAATGAAAGTCCCGATATGACCATAGCAGTTGGGGGGGGGGGGGGCTATGCAAATTAAACGACGAAAGGAAAATAAGTAGAGATGGTAGGATTAGGTGACTGGTGGCCATGGAACACGTGACCCAATTAAGTTGTGAACCATGGCGTGAAGTGGTGTCATTCACGCACAGGGAAGCTACCAAGCGCACTTCTGTTGTTCTATTCCCCTTGCGCAGATGAAGCTATCTGAACAACTGAACGGGTTTTCAGTTAAAATAAATAGGCGGTTCATACATAGATAGGGTTATAGATGTTATTTAGAGATGGATCTCCCCAAGTACAATGATTATGAACATATTTTTCCAACATCCAAAAGATCTGCAGATAATCGCTTCTAAACGGAGAAACCTTTGGCAACAGGGCGTTTCCCCATATTGCTAAGTGACGTTGCTAAGCGTAGCTAAGGATTTTTACGTAAACAAAATGCTAAATTATGTAGAAACGAGATGCCTACGAAAAAAAGTGAAGATAGCTACCTTATTTAATGGTTGAGGAATTTCATTTCTCTCATACAAAAGGTTTATATGCTAAAGAAACAGATCCTTCTCCAGTTGATAACTTTTTAGGGGATATTTGAAATGTAGGGTCTTAAATATTGTTTGAGTCGAACTCAGATTATAGTAATGTTGTGCTTCATTGTATCATAGCCCTAAACATTAAGATTGGAGATTTTTGTTACGAGTCTTGCTCATATGGAGGAGATAAATATGAGGATTAGGAAAAAATGCAGAGATCCACCACCTCGAGTAACAGAAATTGTTCAAGGGTAGTCGAAATGCCCGATCTCTCCAATATTAATAGACCATCCATTATTTAGATTACTATTTAAGATAACTATCTGAATTTTTAGGACATTTTCACCGATATTTTTAAAGTTGACTAAGGAAACAAAAACACATTTTCTTCATCAGAAGCAAAGCTATGATATTTTAATACAATGCCTAGATTTGTATTGAAATACAAGGGTTTAATATTAAAAATAACTGACTACCTAGTGTGCCTGATACACAGACCCCTTTTTTTATTAAAATAAAGCTTATTTAGTTGTAAATATGTAATAAAAATTTCAGTGCATTATACGAATAACTTTCAGAGATAATGGGGGTGTCGGTCTGGGTGGCTCAGTTAGACGCTGGCCTACTGATCCCAAGATCGCGGGTTCAAATCCCCGCCCAGACCGATGGTTTTTACGTTTGTTTAAAAACGACAGGTCCATGTCAATAGATTTGCTGGCATATAAAAGAACTCCTGCGGGACGAAATTCCGCCACATTGGCGATGCTGATGTGATCCTGGCAATTGACAGCGTCGTTAAACAACAAAATAATTTTAATTTTGATAATGGAGCATATGGGTAGAAAATGATTAGTTCTTCAGAAGTTGCAGTCAAAGAAAATGAGCCTAAAATATATTTAAAAGTATTGTTGAAAATAAAGCCGCAAAGTATTTACGATTAATGTACCTCCGTGAAACTTTGCCCTTAAAAAGAATTCACGCTTCGACTTAGCCGCTGCCAGGTTGTAAATCGGGAGAATGTTAACACCATGTTAAACAACAAATTCGTTTGTTGTAGTAGTCGTATAAACTGCGGTGAAAATGGCTAAACAAGTCAAAACAATAAACTGAAACTCGGTACAGAGAAACTTTGACCACATGAAAGCTCGGAACCTTGAAAATATAAACTACATAATACGTGTGAAAGCTTGCAAGTGAATAACATTAACTGTTTCAACTCATGTTGTGTGTATGCTTGTTCTTATATTAGAGATACTAAGTGTGTGGTCTACCGATTCTTACTTTCTCTAGTACGTGTAGTATTTAAGTAGGGGAAGTATTGCATACCACCCGATATCAAGATTTCACCGGACATACTGGTTGTTAGACTCCCTAAATAACAAAAAATGATTTCTAGAAAAAGGTATATATGTGAACAGCATAACTAGGAAACGAAAAGTCGGTTAAATACCAAACTTGGTATTCAAGTTCAGCATCTTCAAAGGATGCGACCGGAAGACTTTCAAGAAAACCTACCTACCTACCTAGACTATTGTTTATATGGAACATTTTTCTAAACTTTGATTATCTCAAAAATAATCTAATGGTGTTGATTAAAATACAGCATGTTTAAGAAATTCTCATGAATTTATTGGAAATATCCTCAGAAGTTTCGTTTATTCTGAATGATTTTGTGTAACTGGTAAAACGTAGAAAATAATCGTACTGAGGAAAAAAATATATCTCGTTAAAAACCCACATTTATACAAATTCAATTTCTATTGCGGAGTGAACCATTTCCGAGATATTCTTTGTTGTGTAAGTTCTACAATACTTACACTTTTCTCAAATTTTCATTCGTTTTTTATATCCTGGACTTGCAAGGAGTGGTGAAATGTCAAAGCCATCACATAGCGATTGGCTCTTAAGATCTGATATCATTTACACTACCTATTCTCTTCTCTCATTGTACTGACATGGAAACAAGTAATGAAACAATTTCTACACATTAGATTAGTATGAAGTATATAGAACAGGAGTGTTTTTAAGAGCAGTTAGTGCAAGTGTGAGTCGAGAAAGTCATGCGAGTGCACATATAAGTTTTTTGGATTAAGAGTGTATTCTTGGGGCAGCCACTGTCAGATTAAACAATCGACATACGCTTTATCAGTGACACTCTGTATAGTCAACAGTGGAAAATTACTTAGAAACAAAGGGACTATTCTGTTTTCCTTTGGATGTAAGTATAATGACCGAGAGTTAGTTTTATTCTGTGTATCGAGTCCTGCAGCTGTTTCACCTCCTAATTGCAAGCGTCTGTGGACAGTGGAAGGAAACAATAGAGATGCTCCCAAGGCAACGCAAACTTCCTTGTTCGTGTCGTACCGTTTCAAGATGCCTTCCATTGTACGAAAGTTCATGCAGAAAATGATGCAGAGCTCTTACCGGCATATCCAGACCATCTGATAAATGAGACAGCGTATTTCTCAGGGCGCATAACGGTACATCAGTCGTGAATAAATCTGACTTTCTGCAAACCAAACATGTAATCAACAATAAATCAGCTAGGAGTTTGCAATAGAATAAATACACGATGACGCTTGGCAAAATTGTACTTTCCTTCCCTGAATAATTGCTGTGTGTGCTTCTAAGAGGTTACTTCATACAATTCTACAAAACCTACGAGAAAGAAGTAATCTAAGATGTTTACATATTGCCTTTCTTTGCGTGAAATAACGTTTAAGGTAAAAGTAAATGTTTAGTTTACGAGTAGGTCTTTCAAATGAAGCAATATTCCTACACACTCGAAGCTTTTCTGATGTGCATTTAAAACAGCTCTATATATAATGCAACTTTTAGTCAAAACACCTTAAATGTTGAAACTTTTAACAAAGTAATTGACTGGATAAAAGCCCTCCCTCCTCCTTCGTTGATAGAATTTTTCTTTCGTGAGCAGTTTAAGATTTTCTTTTCGGAGCAATAACATTGCACTTTAGTGCAAAATGTGACATTGGGGGCTAAGCGCTCTCATTTAATTTTATCCCTTAAAATTAAAAAAAAAAAAAAAAAATAAATAAATAAATAAATAAAATAAAAAAAAATAGAATTATACCAAGATCTTTAATAATGATCGCTTGTAAATTTGAAAATTCTGAAACTTCTTAATGAAAATGTATACAGAGGGAAAGGAGTTAGAATACACTCCATTTAAGAGCATATATTAATCATTAGAGGGACGAAACTCTAATTTGTGATACGTGCGACCTACAGGATTTCACCTCATCACATGCACAACAGCATTGTTAAGAATATTCCTATGCTGCCAAAAGTCTTCCCTTTTCAATATTAATTTCTGATACACCATGGTTGAAGACATTCTGATTAGTCAGACTAAACAGACCACCAGTTTTTCTCTATAACTTGTTTTACAGTAAAATAGAAATCTATCAGATTACATTTTTGATCTATTACTACGTAAACTACATTCATCATTATTTTGTTCCCTTGGTCGTTACGAATTGGCGCTTTTGAAAGTGGTACATTTTTCAAGGGATGAATGCAAGATTCTTTGATCTAATACAGCGATAAAAATTGCTGATTCACGATTATACTTTCAGTTTAGTGACTGTGTCATAGAAAGGGACGAAGGAACATAAAAACAAATTTCGACAAAATTTGCTGAATAGCCCAGGAACCGTTACTTGACCACGCGTAACAGTGTGTGACGGATGGTGAAACAACTGCTTTGCGTAAAATTTCGCTTCGTTCCGATTGAGAATGGCAAAATTAACAGCCTCTTTGTCATTGGAATTTATACAATGAGAAAGTCATGTTTCATTGCTCCTAATTAACCTGGCAGATGTTGGTGCTGTAATGGGTTTTGCAGGAGGTTAGATTGCAGAATTGAATCAACAGTCGGTTTTATAACCAAATGGGAATAACATTCATATACAATTAACCGACGAAGAGGTAGAGGTAAAAGGTAGAGTATCTATGTCAGATGGGATTCCACACTGAGCCTACTGCTTAGGGTGTAGTATGTCAGATCCCGGGGGGAAGGGATGAAATGAGAGCGCTCTACGAACGTGTTGGAACCTGTGCGAGTAGCGCGAGCTAACATGAGGGTTCCTAACTTGTGCTGCAAATGTTTCATCATTTTTTTTCTTTTCTGTGATGTTTTGCCGAACTTTGGGGTTATGTCTTAATAATGCTAAACATGTAATAGGTGGAGAAGAGTACAAATAAAATTGCGTATCCTTAAACGCATTTGTAGAAATTGGGTTTGCCTATTGAGCAGGAATAACTAAGTTGACGGGGACAAAGGTAGAAAAATTATACAAAAGTACCTGTAGCTGTATTCTGTACCCTAAGAGGGTGATTCTCACAAAACTTTATTAATTGCAAATTGAAAAATAAAGTTGTTTAAACTTTGTACAAGTTGTACAGTACGTTTATTATAAAACTTGGCTGGCAGTCGCACGGCCCGTCTCCCGGTCAGACATGCATGAACATCAAATCACTTTAAGTTATTAGAATAAACACAAAACATGTCTTATCACAGATGATGTTCGAAATGCCATCCATCTGCATCAATACATCTACTGCACCTCCTTCTGAGGAAGGTCATTAACACGCATTAGTTCAGCTTCCGTTATAGCATTAATTTAGCTCCTGATATTTTGTTTTAATTTTGCCTTGTACAAAATGCCTAAAAGACTTTCGAGGTGGCCGTTCTAAGCTTTCTCGGACTTGATCTAACTTGGTCTGTTCCGTAAACACACGCCGTTTTACCTTTCTTTTCCTATCGGGAAAAGCAAACAAATGGCGTCTACTCGGAACACGCACGCCAGGAAATTTAGTTTAAAATTGCCTTACAACTTCCCTACAAGATGATATAAGCACATACGAGATGTATCGGATATAAACACTCTGTTCTGTATACTACAATCGATTCATTTTGAAAACACTTCCAGCAAAAGTAAGCACTTCTAAATAGTGAGAACTGGGCTATAACAGCATAGCACAGCACAGCTACCTAACAGAAGTAAGATTGACCCACGTGTGGCGATTAGTACGCCTGCACAGGAAATGTGAAGGTCACACGGGTCGTGCACCTGTCGGCCAAGTTTCGTAGTAAACGTATTGTATAACACTATTGGGGGTTACTCCATACATTGTGTTCACCAATAAACTGGGTTTAACGGTTGTGTATATACGTAGAGAGAAAATAAGTAAATATCTCTGTATAGATTTCAGGGCGACGACAGATCTTCTAGAATAAGGCTGCTCACATTTTACATCCAAAGTATTTAAAAAAACCAAAGCAATGTAAAACGGAACAGAACCATTTTTGTTGTATGGAAACCACCAGAGCAACTAGACATTCACTGTTGTGATACTTGATATCTAAATCATTCTCTTGGCCCTTAAAAGCCAGGATAACAGCCGTGACAATGACAATTTCTTTTTCAGTTGTTGCTTCAACTGCTCGTCTGAAACACTCAGACTTAATTGCTTTATAAAGGAAATAATAAACTTAACAGTTACTCACTAAATTCAGGAAGTTACAAATGCTTCTTATTCATCATGCGTAACAAACGGGTAGTTAATATTTTTTTCTCTCGAGACAGTTGACTTAACCTGGGTCTGTGAGATTCCAATGAAACTAAATCAAGTATGACAGAAAAATAATTCATTCAACACGTTACGCTCAGAACCTATAATTTGGTCATTCATGAGGAAATACATACTATTTTAGATCGTTTACCAGTTTAAGCAGAATTACAGCTAAGTTCGTCTCCCATAATTACAGGATAGAAATCGCCCTTAATTTTGCTCCGATTTCATCCAAATTTGAAGTGTAACGACAAATGCTTCTCGGCTCTTATGTTCTCGTACAAGGGTCAGAACTCCTATGTTCAGTGTGCTCACTTAAAAATCGCATGACCTCAGCCATGTTAAGAAATATTGTGCAAACAGAAACATAACATTTATTGTGCGCATGCAACCGCTCAACTAAAAAGCTTAAATGTATCAGAGGCTAGCCACGTAAGATGTTCTAAAAGTTTAATCAAATTTTAAACGCCCTAGCAAACATTTGCATCTCATGCAATTGCATACCATTTTGTCTTCCTGGACTGTTTAATGCAACAAAGTAACACTAATAGACGCTCTGCAATAGCGAAGTTTCCGAAACGTTCAAACCTTAGCTACATGTTGAACCAAATCTTGGGTACAACACACCTGAAATATTGACAGAAGGTGAACTAAATTGTTTACCAGGAAAACTGTGTTCGCAGATTGTCAGCAGATTGTGCCTGACCTGCCTCAATTTGCGTTTGTCCTGCCGCAGAAATTGTGACGCACATTTGCACGAGTTTATTCCCAGTAGATATGCCAAAAAGTAAACTGTAGCGGATTATGCGCAAGAGATTCAGTTTAGCGACCAATGATACGCAGATATCTGTTCATCTTTCCGAGTTCTGCGAAGCAATTCTATATCAAGAGAAAAGAAGTAAAAATATTGACAATGAAAATGTATGAGTATATTACGTAGTGTTATTTATATAATAAGCTTGTGATAAACACCTTCGTATAAAAATGCATAAAGCAGTGCACTCAAGTGTTGCCAACAAGAACATAAACTGGAGCAAGTGTGGCCTTGAACACCTACGTTGTATGTTGACGTCTTAAGGTATTGCATGCCCCAGGACGAATTGAAAACTTGCACGCAAAAATTAAATAAATCAAAATTGCACAAAGGAGGTCATTTGGGAAAGGAAGTAAACTTACTTTTTTTAATTATCTTAAATCCACTTTGCAAATCAAAAATGTGATTAATGTCAATAGAATCGTATTTATTATATTGCCAGGGAGTTCCGTCTTGATATAACAGCTTCTTTAATCCTGTTTTCTGAGTCAGCATCAAGCAAATCGAGCTGCTAAGCATATCGATACAGGAACAAGGAAATATAGGGCAATGAGATGATTGCTTATAGAGGCGACTTATATGGGGACCACAGTTCTGTTAGGTTCTTATGAATGTAACTTTCACATTCTCTGTTAATCCTGAAACTTCCATGTATAGTCATCAGATAGTTCTATCCAACCGGAGACGGATTACCGACGGAAATTCCGCCCTGTGGGCCACACGCAGCAAAGTAAAGTGTTGAGTTTAAATCTCGCACTTCAGCTAAGTGGATATTAATGGATGTTTTCATGTTGCGTAAGCCATTTCGTGCTTCTGTTAGGGCATAGTTCCAAAATTAGCACATTCCTGCTTGAGTTGTTCTTGTGGCTTCAGCTCTTGGGGGAGGGATCTCGGACAGTTTCCGGCCTATCCAACAAGTATTTTAAATCCAACCAAGAAAAACACATAGGTAGGTGTTTTCCTTAATAACTTGAGGCACTAAAATGTTTGTGTCTGGCACACCTCTACCGATCAGTAAAAGCTATTTTCTTGAGATTAAAGATCCATAAGGGCTCCCAAACTGGCATATAATTATGATAATTGCAATAAATTCATACAAAATTCTTGCCGCATGATAGTAGCAACAATATACAAACGACATAATTCTTGTATTTTATTTTGTCCAGAGAAGCCTTTCTTTTTTATACCGAATATGTGGAGAGGAAAAGGAAGCTTTTATGCGTGAAAACAGAAAAGCCTGAAAATAGCTGATACGCGATGTATATGCGCGTCATTGTTCGCTTACTTTAGGCCAAAACCAGCAGGGCAAGGGTAAATTTCCAAAACCGTTAGCTTCTAAGTTTTACTAAGTACCAAAAAGTACTGAGCATGTAGCCTTTTAAATAGCAGCCCAGTACTATTGCTAGTTCCATCGTGATTTTCATGGAAAATAGACTTTGGACCAATCTACTTTCTAACTTTGACTGAAGAAGAGGACAATCGTACAAACGCTCAACTTAAGTGAACTTTCCATAGAATAATACGCAGATAGCTCTAGTTGGGAGTACTACAATAAAGACGCACTTTAAAGTTTAATAACATTATCCTGTCTGTTGGGATAACATTTATTACGAGACTATAGTTCGTTTGTTGCTGAAGATAGAACATACTGGGGACTTTCATCATTGGATTGTCCACAAATTCTAACATGTGCGAGTTTTGGTAGAGTACGTTACGCTTATGAATCGAAGGGTTTCCGTGGAATGCTCTGCAGTAACCTCCTTTAATATGTGGACATAGAGATTAATACATCCCAGTATCAGACCTTACGTTTTTCCCATTTTAATATTCTTCAACAGTTAGTTTCTGCCTTTTAACTGGTTACACCTAATAATGGAGTTCATTTCCAAAGCCATATTGACATCGCCACTAGTTTTAACAGACGATGCTGTCATACGTAGAATATATTGCCTGGTCCTTTTGACAGGCCATATGACATCAAACATTGACGATAAGGAACAAGCCAGGTAGAACTGAGCATTCCCTCATCATTACATCAGCGTCTGCCCTTCAGGGGACTAACTTGTTCATAAACTATGCCGTGGGGCGCGAGTGTTCTATACATAGTATTTAAAATGTCAAGGTTATTTCAATGACTCTGAGATCGCGGTTTCTGTATTTGTTCCCGAACGTCATCAGAATTTCCATGCACGCGCTCTTGAAGGTGCCACATTGTTGCAAACAAGTAGCTGTTTTGTTCTTTCCAATCAAAGGCTTCAGAGCTTAGTTGAGTTATCCGAAATAAAACGATTTGCTGCTCAGCTACGCATTAAAATTTCTTATAAGGTTAATAGCCAGTTTTGGACATACCTCCTGCCTATTAGCAGCACGAAATTTCCGTTCGTCGATCCCTTTCTACTCCAGTGCTTTGCGATAGCGGATATGATTCACACAGTCGTATTGATCTTTCTGGCATTTCATTGAGTATACTCCGTTATTGCTCGAGAAATCCGAGTGGAATAGCCGGTATTTTTAGGCAGAAAGTTAATCAGCTGAAATAAGAGAACCTACATCACTAAAATTACAAGTGTGCTTGGTTATTGATGATTTTGCCCCAAAGTGCGTCAACGAAATGAGTATATCATTAAAAGAAAATCAAATAAAAATGTTCTGCTGCTTAGTTCGTATTGGAAAGTGAAACATCTTATTACTCTAACTTCCCCCAAAGATTTTGTCATTGGAGTGTCCATCCTTTTAACCAGAACATATGCTCAACTTATGCGCAGTTGTGGACGGCAGTTGTCTGCAATAAATATGGGGCTTGTGGAGAATGCGCTCTTAATTGGAGTAAAATGGGCAGATATGCTTAAGTATAGAACGTGCAAGGGAGGGAAAAAAAGAAGAGGAAAACCGCAATTAGAATGTTTCTTAGTAGCTAAATAATAATTATGAAAATGATGTTCACACCAAATGATGTTCACACCAAATGACAGAGGAGTCCTAAGAGTTCTGAGGTTGAAGATCCATGACAGTGGATTTCTGGGAAGATAGGTTTTAGCAAAAGTTGTATCTCTGGAGCCATCAAGAGGATTGGAGAACGTTTTCAAAACTAGAGTGACTAATTTGCATCGGAGAATAATTTTATCTGCTTCTGTAACTGACCCCAATGATGCTAGAAAACAAGGAGAGAACTGAATGTCCTTTGAACGTCTCGTGCTAATTTTATTGATAGCCGGATCAAACCTAACGTTTTTCTACCGTTTGCAACAAATATAATATTTGCATTATCCAACGCATTATTAAGCTATCCTACTCGTATTTTCCCCCGTCATCCCGTATTTAGAAGTTACCTGTTTGATTTAGGAAAACACCCTACACGAAAGTTTCATTACTGAATTATAGGCTTGTGATTCCAATGGTAAACAACACGGTTGCAGATTTTATTGTGCATGTCTTTTAGTGACCTTTTCCTTTTTGAGTGAATTCCTCAAAGCATATATTATATCAATGCCATTTTACTCAATATAGGTCCATCTCTACACTAGTGTTTCATTTCGACGCACCATTTTATTTCAGACTTTGAGAATATTCTCCGATTATATATACAAACTGAATAAGCTCAAAGTAAACAACTAAAATGAGCTAAACAGTACAACGTTAAGTATAAACTACTGGTGTTTTATTTGATTGAAACACTAACTCATGTTTAAAGTTAGTGCTAATTTAGAGAGGGAAACAAAGTGTCTTGTATGTCGCATATTTTGCACCTGAGCATCTTGTAAGCTTGCATGCATCCAATCTGCATGGCACAGATAATTGTACCCTATGCGCCTACATTTTCCGCACAAGGTTTATATACGCTCCGCCCAGTGCAAGTTCCATCGCTGCTGGCTCTCCAAGAATCAAAATAAACAAAAACTAACCATGATTTTTTTAGAAGTCTTAAGGTCGGTTGCAGAAACAATAGCATATTTGAAGCTTTGGGTACTAGGTAAGTTAGTACGAATTTCCTTTGCTGAAACAGTGTTGCGCCAGTTCTTATCTGGACATCAAAACAGCTCGGACAAGAAAGTGTGGAGTATCTTCCATTAAGGCTCTGTTAATTTCCACTCATTAAAACTGGGCATTGCGATTGCGCGAAAAAATAATGCAAGCTTTCAATGACATTTTTCACAAGTTTTATAAGACTTAACTGGACCAATTAAAAGTAATTATTTTGCTACGCTGTTGCATTCCACCCAGATATTCGATACCAACATTTCAATGGAAGTATGCGTTTTTGAAGTGCCCTGAAAAAATTAGCAAAACGTCTGTGTCCCTGCCTATGAAAAGCACAACTCAAAAACGGAAAGTCGATTAAACAAAGTTCAGCGTCTTCCAAGGCTGCGGCACAACGATTTTAAATAAAATCCCTCTGAAATATTCTTTTTATGGAAAGTTTTTCTTTATTTTTTGTTTTCTCAAAAAATTCCTCTAACCAATGCGATTAAGTACCATACGTTTAAGATATTTGAAATCCAAATAAAACGTATATCTCGATTTTTCTGCGAAAGTCCTCCAGCATTCCAGCATTCGAGAATTCATTCTGAATGGCTTTTGAGGGGATAGCTGGTAAAACGTAAGAGGTAGACAGAATCTTATTACACAAAATATGTGGATCTTGTTAAAGGACTTAATTTATGTAAAACATTATTTTCGTGGCATTAATCGTTTCCAAGATATTCTTTGTTATTGCTTTGAAGTTTCAAATACTTAGCATTTGAAAATGTTACACCTAAGTTGCTATTCGTTTATTCCTTCTCCCGTAGCATGAACTTGTAAAACTATTGCATCACTTTTATAAAAACTGACTGTCGCTTTATTCTTGTTTTTTCACTTACAACGAAACATGTAAATGTATAATGAAGATTTATCTCTGACAAGAAATAGACAATAAATCCTTTGTTAAATCCTTCTATATAATGTCATATGGGACGATGAATGAAATGGGTGAAATGATGCTCAAATGAGCCATAGGTCCTTAGACCTCTGCATTCGTCTTATCAAGATAAGGGAAAACCTGGGGAAAAAACCCTTATCCGAATAACTCGCCCTAACCGAGATTCGAAATCGGGATCTCTTGAATGTGAGGCAGACAACGCTACCAGTACACCACAGAAGCGGGTAGGCTTACTTGTAATGCAGACATTTTTATTGGCAAAGATTGTGCTGTGAACAACGCATTCTTGTCACTTCCTGTAACCATCTCTGCGCATGCGTATGAAATGCCCTGTTTCCTTTTAATTAATTTTAAGTGTTACCCTGACACCTTTCGTGTTTGTGAAATTGTCCAATTACTCTTCCAAAAATGCCGCCCAGGAAGGTAAACAAGTTAGGACTAGTATTCTCGATTGCTAAACTTCGACACCACTTAGTGCTAAACATAGACTTCACTACATAGCAGTCATATTTATACGTTATTTGACTTTAATCGTTATCAGCCGAACTTATGTTTTCTCTCTGTAGTGAGTTTGCAGTTGAGTTAGCTTATTTATGGGCGCTCCTTAACTGCTATGGTTCTGAGAGTCCCATTCTATGTTGGGCTTAAAAAACCCTGACAACGCGTCTCTAATTTATTGAGTTCCTTCAATGATGTAAATTTCTTGCATCCAATTTTTTCCCCTCCATAATAGAAGATATTTCTGTTTAATACAAATCTAGCACAATTAAAATAATACTGTTTATGCAGTCAGGTCTTTATGACGGTAACATTTTGTGGGCTAATTGATTTACCCCATGCAATATTCACCATTTCTGTTCTAGCGAGCCTTTAACTAACATGACTGGGATATAAGTATGTTAGATCCATACGAGATTCGAGTGTGGAAAAAAAATTACAATGTAGATGAATACCGACAATGGTGAGGAAAGGTCATTGCCACACAGGCAATGTTAGCGTGTCAGGTGGTTTTATCAGATCCATGCAAACAATAGTTTACTGGATCATTCAGTCTGGTTACTGCTGGCGTACTAAGTCATAACAATGCCCAACAAAAGGGCGTGGTAACCTTTTGGGGCGGGTCTCTTAAGCGGCAGTGAACTTGCTCTAAAAGACTGTTGATACTTTGTTTTCGAAGATAAGCTTCTGGTTAGAGAATGGAGAAAATATGAATCCGATATTATGGTTTTAACAATTTCAGGTGCTCATATTAGCATTTAATTCCAACGAGTACGTGACTGATAACAGTAAAAATCGGTGAAGAATGGCACGGGAGCGGTTTTGAGTTTGTGGGCGAGTTCTTTTTCGGGAAGGAATGTGCTTGCTTGTTTGCTTGCTTGCTTCCCACACAAAGGTCCCGTGTTCTCTCCGGCTCAATATGTACGGCATTCCAGAATCGATCTTCAATCCTTCAGATAATGCCGCATAATTTGGATGGATTTTGCGGTGTTTCCGTAGAAGTATATCGGTTATAGGTTATTCAACGGGGGAGAATACCTTGCACACATAGACCTACCAGTTAATTGTGGCTACCACCCTCCAGGGGGAAGGGGTGAAGTGAAGACACACAGAAGATAGGATGAGTTACAAAAGTTTTCCAAAACTTAATTCATTTCCCCTACGATTACTGCGTAAAGACGTCTTGAAAGAACAAGAAAAGGTTGCACTTTTCGAAACCCCGAAACTCGAAAGGCAAGTATAAAATGTATTTACTACATTGGATAAACTTACATACTGAACATAATTCGTTCAGCGACATTGAGCATGCTTTTTCTTTTCTGCCTACATCATACTTTGACATGCACCTTCAGTATTATATTCAGTTCATTGAGTCAATGGGCAGGAACTGAAGCGTGACTTTGAAACTTACTATCAATGGAAAGACATTTCTGGAACTTACATCGAAGTCTTGGTTATTGAAGGTGAATTACGCACATTCTGAGGACAAACTCAAAGCTGAAATTAATGTCAAAACCAAATGTATAAAATTGTTTACCAGTTATTTAATGCTTAAACGCATTAATCTAATGTTGAATACTTTTTCGAAATTAACATTTTTAAATATGTCTAATTATGATTTTGAAACCATTCAGACAATTGCTCATCTCACAATTGCTTGTATCATGAGCGTTTGTCTGATCTAAGAGAGAAATCTTTTTAATGAGTATGTTCAAATTTCGAGCCTCGAATACTTATTCTGAAAGTATCTTTAATTCATTGCAATGGAAGAGAAAAAAGAAAAGTTGTTTATGTTCATATTTAGGGTTACTGGTATGACTTTTTGTAAATTGGCAAAATTTGCCAGCGAATTTTTTAAAAATAGTCCTTAATGTAGTGTCATCTACTCATTTTTGTACCGTGTTATGTTAAATTTGACATCGGCAGATTTTCCGCAAACTAAAATTTCAACGCCATGCGTGTCGTTTTGGGTATCTGAGTTTGTTAGGCGCTGCCTACTGATCCCTTGGTTACGGGTTCGAACCCGGCCAAGGCCGATGGTTTTACATGGGTTACAAGCGATGGTTCTATGTCAGCACATTTACTGCCATGTAAAAGAACTCTTGTCAGGCGAAATTCCGGCATACCAGTGGTGCTGATGTAACCCTGGCATTTGACAGCGTTCTTATCAAAATATTCAAATATCTTAACGCCTTGCGTACAGCGGTTCAACTAGAATTCCCAAATTTGTATGACTGGCCATGCAACTTACCCTAACACCGTGTTCCGATTTCAATGAAGTTTATAATGCCTACAGCAACAAAGCTTCTTCGTAATCTTGCATACGGAATTTCAACTTCGTAGAGCTTTGGTTTTTTAAATAAATTGCATACATTTCAGCCAGATTTTCTTTGTATTCCTAAACATAAAAACCTGCGACAGTTCGAGTTTTTCTATGTGTTTGGTCTGCCAAATGGGCAGAGCAGTGCAAGCAGTGACGAATGCAACCAATAGAAAAGTGGGGCATTTGGTTAGGATCATTTAAATGATTACTATTCATATTCTAAGGTGACTAGGATTATTGAAGTATACATATGTGCTGGCGCTCTGTGACCGATACTTGCTAAGAGTTTCCCTGGATGCCTTATGGACTACTTGGCTCAACAACGGCACCTGATCCATGGACGAACAGCTGTTGAAGCATGAGTTGCTGCTGGTGTTGCGAGGTCGAGAAGCTTTTGAAAGTTGTCATGACTGTTTACATATGCAGATGTGACACATTTTCCTGTTTACATACTCCAATAGAAAGTTAAGTCCCTGTCTGCAAGTCGAAGTGAGTAATACAGCCTAAACATGTTTATAAATAAAATTAGATGGCACTTTAGAGATCCCTCTCGATAGACCTGGCGAGTGACCTACCTACAGCCAGGTAAACACTTGTGAACTACTTTTAAATGTAGTAATAGTCATTAGCCGTCTCCGAGAAGAGTCAGTGGGTCGTCGAGAGCAGATGTTTCTCATTCAGGTGCTATTGATTTGCATCGACAGGAAATCCGCTTCATTATCGGTCCATTGTGACCTTAGAGCAGCAGGGTTGGACAGAAGTTGATGCAACGCTCACGACTTCTTGTGTACATCGGTCTTGTAACACTTTCGCTGCATATTTACAGTCACGATTAGAGAAAAACACTAATATTATTGCATCAGGGGTGTCCAAACTTACCTTGAGCCTTGCAAGCTTATGAGGCATATTATTTTGGGAAGGATGAAGAGGCGATCGACAATAGAATATAAACTAGGCAAATATTAAACAATTCTGCGATGTTTATGAAACAAATTTAACCTTATCTGGTCACTCTGCTACAAGTTATTCCTATGTATGGAAGTTTTTAGCCGTCTCTAAGCGATCCATTTGTTAAAAAATCTGATTCGCTGACTGAATCCTTACATGCACAATGAAATGTGTGAATGTACGAGAATAAGTTTTTGTAAGAATATTTTGTAGAACAGTGAAGAGCAGAGAAAGACATGTAAATGTAACACAAGATACTTCATCAAACAAATGTGCAATGAAACATTCTCTGTCATAGCAGGGCCCAAATGATCTGGCTGTTCGACGGGCCCTTAAATTCCACTCACTAACTCATCCCTGTCCTAGTAGACAAAATTTAGCATCATACTTGAACGTCCTATGACTAGGAAGTGAAAGCATACTGGATGATGCTGGATACCTCGATGAACCATACGTGTTACAAATGGTCTAAGGCCTAAACGATAAAAATACAGAATGTGGTGCGCCTCCATTTGTTCCACCGAGGCTTCTGTATCTCACACTAGGTGTTGCTATGAAATCACTCGTCTACAAGACTGGCGAACGCAGAGACGGTGTGGAAAAACATATGTATTTTTTGTGGCAATTATTTTGGAACATGCTAACTGATATGATTCATTGCTATAGTGGCAATGGACATGTATTCTTCTAACACGATTTTAGTGACCAGATCCTGATAAGGTACTTAACGCGTCAACTTTTGCGTTTGCCTGTATACGGGAACGGATGCCCTTTTACGACAAAGGAAGTATTTTTATGGCTTGTGGGTAGATTCAAAGCTTTACAGATTTTTACCACGGACATGTCAAATCTTTAAATTCTATTACGTTATATTGCAACGCAGATTATATGCAGTTCTATCGTAGGATTTTATTCATGGTATATGACTGGAATAGTTCCCATTTTTGTGACGTTCTTTGTTTATATTCATGGTGAATTATGGACTATAAGTATGTGTATAACCTGGAAGTAATGTTTAAATACGTGTTTATTGTGACACCAGGAAGAATTTCAAAACGTGAGACAGGGATAAGCAGTAGTATGAGGTATTGAGGGTTTCTATAAAATAAAAGTATATTCCCATTTATTTTACATTTGCTGCACTGAACGTTTTACACATTCTAAGCCTCATGTCATTGGACAGGGGAAAATTCCACTGGTTTCAATTTCAGAAAGTTGGCGAGTATGAGAGAGGTATATTATCAGTAGTAAATTACAAATTCATGCATGCATGATGGGATTGGGAGTCGTCTTCCGATACCGGGATCAATAATCAATTACGACTTGATGCAAGTTGGGCCAACTGTTACGTCATACGTGAAATGTTCGTGGCCTAGTATAGAGGAAACAGCTTATTGAAATACCCCAAAAACCAGCTTCACGTTGTCCCCCCCATTATGGCGTTGTCTGGTTATATTTGATGATTTCCATCTGTTAGATTGTATTAGTACCTCCAAATGTTCGTAAATATAACCATGGTAGAGCTACGACTATAGTTGGTGTTATTGCATCCGTTATGTTGTCACAGAAGCCCTTGTTTTTGAACCCGTTGCAGGGAAGCTAACCGATAGATTTTAAAACACGACTCTGTTTAGACGCGGTATTAATTAATCTGTGGACGCCATTGTATTACTCGTGTGTGCGTGGTTTGTGTTGTGTGGTAACGCATTATTATGGCTTGAAAGCATATTGCTTTAAAGCTGTGATATTTGAGATTAGAAATTATGCTTTTATTATATGGGTTGATAGTATTGCTTTTTCGTGTAATGTCTATTGCAGTTTAGTGTAATGTCGACCATTGGGAACTGCCGTTAAGCTGTTTGCCCTATAGTCCTTCAGTCAGCGGTGATAGCATAAAGCGGTGTAACCAAATCACTGCAGATGTTTAGACAATCGTAATAGAGCATAATGTATTTTAAATAACTGTCTTTTGTTACACCGTTTGCCTACCATCTAAGCAGCCTTGGTTCGATCCCAGGGACCCGCATGTGGTATTTGTGGTGGACGAAGCGGCATCTAGGCGCGTTTTCTTCGGGTTCCCCCGCCACTTGTTCCACCAATCATCGATTTCATATCATTCTCTTCCTCACTATCATACCTGGTGCTTGACTGACCAACCGCTTCCAGGTCTTCACTCTGTCCGGTCAGTAGGTTCCTGTGTTCCCCGACAGGCGTCTGACCCTAGCCAGTGGCTTGTAAGTCCTACATAAGAGGAGAGTAATCAGATAAAAAAGAAAATCATGTTACAAAAAGAAACAAGAATTTGCATTAAATGTTCTTGATTAAGTTTCGTAACAATGCGTCTTCGAAGGTAGTTAGTTCACTGTGCCGAAATGCTCGTTGGAAACCACCTCACGGAAAATCTACACTCACTTCGAGGAAACTTAAAAGAGACCTGTTTGTTCAATTTTTTCTCCCTGTTTTCTCTTCGTTTCTCTGTGTAAACGCACAAAGCCTTGCTCATCAAGTAATTGCATTAGCCTTCCAGAGGAACAGCGACACTCTGCACGTACTGTAAAACAGGACGCTTTTAGAAACTGCATGTGTCTAAATGTGCCTTTCTGTTAGTTTTTCTTTTCCTCTGGAGCTGAACGAAATTATTTTATTAGCGCGCATGAAAAACGCTCCTCTTGACCGTAATCCAAGCGTCTCTCCCTGGAATGCCGTTCAGAATTTACAGAAGATTATAACGCAGGATTCCGTTACTTTGAAATAACTTAGTAATTGTGTTACATAATGAAGGCACTGCTCTAGAGTCTATACCGGTTTGAATTGAAGGATATACGGAAAATAGCTACTAAAGAAAGCGTTGTCCTTGTTGACATAGGGCGGGGAGGTGAAAGAAACGAGTCCAGAGAATTTACGAGGAGCCGGTGTTGAGAATGTGACCTGCTTTCCGGGAATGCGTTGTAGAATATATTAGTGAGTGTAAACAAATGTATTAGGGGACATGGCATTATTAGCCGTCACCATCTAATGGTTCATTTATCTCCATATAAAAACCTAAGGATAACTTTAGGTTGGTAGTTCATGGCGCAGTAGGTTAGAGCGTAGTGACTCCCAGCTACAGGAGACTTTGGGCTTCGAGCCCATCCATGAGGATTTTTTGGCCCCCACTCACGATCGTGGAGCTACAGTAGGTAGCGAACTGTAGGTCACGGAACCAACATTTGAACGGGGGAAGTATTTTGCTGACCATATGATCGTGGCATATCGGCTGTATGATCGTGCACCTCTGGATGAGTGGGTTGTTCTGGCCAGGTTCAACTGGACTATCCTGCCATTAATTATAATTAGATGTAGCCTAACACGAGTCGTTTCCATCATCAACTTGAATGAGAAAAAATGAAAAGGGCGCTGTTATTAAAAGCAGTGGAATTTTGCAGATAGAGGAAAATGAGTGACTGGAATGTGAAATGCTTATAGTTGTGAATGCCGTTGAATAGATTTCACCGGAAATAAATATTTTGAGACGAGAGAGAGAGAGAGAGAGAGAGAGAGAGAGAGAGAGCGCAGTATATTCCAAAACTAAAATGTTGGTACTAATGTCACATTTTATACTTAGGAATATGTTTCACATTTAGACATATCCAAGCAAGTAACTGTTTACATGAGGAAACGTTAGCTACTTTTTATTTTCTCAAAAATAACCTTAACAATTTGTATTAAAATGTAATATGTTTGAGATTCCATGACGAATAAGATATAGGTAAAATACCTTGAATCACCTGCAGAGAAACTGCGACTGGATATATGCAATTTCTCTTGGATACTGGAGGGTTTCTCATGAGTATATAATACTTGTCGCGGAACCAGTCACATTTACTCAATTTTACAGTTACACTAGATTCTTTCGGTTCTAAGTGTATGCGATGAGAAAATCTAAGATCAGTTTTAAATTTAGCGCTCCAGAAAACCAAATTGTATTAAAAGTTTCATGGACCTTAATTTGTAGTCCTATGTATCTCTAGTGTTTTGTGCATAAATTTTCAGGATCAATACTTTGATTAAAACATCAACTTTTAATTAACTTAATGGAGCGAGCTTACGTTAATTTATAGAACAGGTTGTCAGTACTACAAAAATTATATGCAGCATTCTTATTGATTTGCATTTGTAAATTGGCCTTAGTCCGTTAGGTTACACGAACTCGTCCGCAAATGTCATTGGCTTGTGTTTCATTCGGTATCGGCTACCAAAGAGTTTTTGCTCTTGCACGGTACCAGCATGTGACCTGTTGCTAATTTCATGTGGGCATTTTTAATTATTTAAAAGGCTGGCGCATCTTAAGTTGTTAGGAGTTAACTCCGCAATTAATCGGTTACGTAAAGTGACAGGGCCAGGGCCGGATGGGAGTCCTCTGAACACCCAACATTCCTCGCCGTATCGTCTGTGAAACAAATTGTGCATGGGAAACTTGCGTCCTAGTAACATTTAGGTCGCCAATTTTCAGCATAACTCTATCCACATATTACGAATGTGTAAAATCAAAACATGAAGCAGTGGCTTAATGCGAGTTTAATACACTACCCCTCCTAATTAAGTCGTTTAAGTTGCTGATATTTTAAAAGTGCTGGTCAGAATTTCTCATGTTTGTCCACCAGGCTTTACCATTTTTTCATAGTTCGTGTATTTCTTCTATTGAAGGTTTCCACCTCAGTCCTTTTTTTAGTTTCATGTATTTTGTTTTCGCAACTCATTCCACAATTTTATATATTTATTTTTTACTGTCGTAATCTTTAGATCTGCAACTGATTTTGATGAAATCCATTTTGATTGTCAGTAGTTCTTTCTAGACTAATTCCAAAAACTTTCCCTGTGTATAAAAGCATGCCCTGTGCTACAGTTTTCTAAATGCTCTAGTTTGTTCTTTTGGCTAATCTTGACATTTATTTCTACTTATTTATTGTTTGAGTTTCTCAGCTGTTATTTGTTTCTTTTCTATTGGACCTTCATTTGAGAAAGTCGGATTTAAGTATCTATAATCGTCGCAAATCTTAATTTCCTGCTTCCCTATTATAAATCTTTAAGAACTTTTGTTTGCAACTACTGCAAACGTTTAGTTCTTTTTAGGGTAAATTTGTCCTGTATCATGCATTTTAACAATTTTATAATCTGCCTAGTGCGCAACTGTTAAAATTATATAAAAAGCAATCTCCAGCAAAATTAAACGCATGTACTAAAGAGCTAATTGATCGATACTTAATTGAAAAATACTTGAAGTAACTATCTATTATTGGTCTACTCTGTGTAGCAAAGTTTCAGATCACAGAGATATATAATATTAAAATTACTTGAATAGTTAAACAGACATATTTCATGTACTACAAATTTTCCTTTTTCAGACGTAATCTACAATTTGCAGCCTATATTTTAGGTGCAAGTAACCGAAGTTTCATATTCCTAAGAACAGATAAATATTACAATATAATATCCTCACATCGTTTGAAATGCATTCTCGTTTTCATAGGCTGAAATTTCAGCCGCAAATCAGTTTACTTAAAGAAAAAGAAAAAAAAAAAAAAAAAAAGAAGAAGAAGAAGAAGAAGAAGAAGTAAATGCTTCACTGTTGGGAACCCTAAAGAAAATTCCTTCCGTAAAAGATGATGTAAATCACCATTTGAGAGCCTGATTGGCATTGAAAGAGCCGTAACGACTATCCAACTAGAACTCCCTGCTTGTGTCGACTTGTATTGTACTGAAATACGGGATAACACATTACGAAAATTCCTTTGCATAAAGAGAGGTGACACATTCAAGAACTCTTGCCTTTATAGGGGAAGTAATTTACAGACATTTCAATACTTAACATTGAGACCTGCAAAGCATGTTAATGTTTAAATGCACATTGATAAACTTAGCTCCTTTTCGAGGCAAGTGAATTGAAGCATTTAACACTTCGTGCATGCACGCAGCAATGCCTGCAATGTTAATCGTTAACCACTTAAGAGTAAATGACGTCAACTGTGTAATTGAGACAGACAAAACATACAGCAGATTACTAAATTAGTAAACAAGACTGGCACGCGAATTTGTTAATGAGCAATTGAAATGGAACGTTCTGGAAGCGGATGTTTGGAGCGTATTGCTCTGCAGTCCAGAATAAGAATTGGCAAGCACCACTTGTGGAAGACCTGCGTAGTTTGGAATGTAAACGCGACATGCCCTTGCTCTTGGTAGAATTTTAACATCTAGGAAGATGCAACCTTTTCGACAGTTAGCTTATTTCGCTTTCATTTGTCAGAGGAACGTGTAACTTTCTGCTAAATATTAACGGAAAAAACACAGCTCGTAAATGTGAGCATATCATTAAGTCCCAGGTGCTACTTTTGCAGCAATGTTGATGTAATATTAGATATTTTAGAAATAATGCATCTTCCACATACTATAAAGCCTGTTTTGATATAAGGATATATGTATTTCAATCCTATCGAATGTGGATCTTCTGGTTTGTATTGATATTTGTTGGGTGGTCCCGTCATATTCATTGCTTCTACATGTTGAAATCGCTGCCTTTTGAAGTCGTTAAATTTTTCGTCTGTCTGTATACCGGGTGATTCTCCTCATCCTGAGGATTGAGAAGTTATGCAGTCCTGGCGTTTTACAGACTGTGCTGTAAACACTCCATTGATCGCGTCGTATCAATTTCGACCGAAATGACTGCTTTGTACCGGTGTTGCTCTCATAGCACAACTGTTTAGTAAATTTAAAGAGAACTGAGAATATGGCATATAGGCATCGTTTCACTTAGCTTAATTATGTGAATGTCATGAGAACAAATTGTTATTCGTTAGAATGTGCTGGAATTAACATCATAAATAAATGCATAGTAATATTGTGATAACTTGGGTATCATTACATAATATTTTACTATTTAAAGCTACTGTTTAATACAAAAGAAAGCCAACAATTTATAGACAAATCCACTTTCTAGTGCATTCGGAAGGAACACATGATTTGCTAGAACATTCTCAAAACAAACAGAAGGGAATAAAAACCTCAATCTCAGGCGTGATTTGAACTCTCCACCTTCACCGTGACTTACCAGTATGTTAACCACTGCGCTATTAACAAGGAGCACCACCATAGCCCTAATGAGCGAGCTGGTGAATGCGGTGTCGGCACCTGCATTTCGCATCGTCTGTAAAATGCAGGGTTGCCTGGTTACCAAACCGCAGGGCGAAAATACTCACCCGGCAGAGAGCTCTTCACGTATTTGTCCATTATATCCTGATGTACCTACGTCTGAAAAATGTTGCATTTCGGATGTTTCTATTCTTTTGAGAGTTCATTTTCATAGAATAATAGGTCTGTCAGTACTTTTTAAAATTAGGTAATTGTCTTTTCTTGCTTTGCCCTTTAAGGTTCTCTGGATAGTTCCACAGCTGTTTAAATTTATTCAGTTTTGGTCACTTCCTCTTCATAGGAAATCTAGCATTTACAAATTGTATTTTGTTACTCAGAAAAAGTTTTTAAAGCAACGACTTTGTACCATATCTTTTGTAAATAACCTTTAAATCAACTATGTTTAAGATATTCTCCAGTAATATATCCTCTGTTTTACATGCATACAAAATTTGAAATACTAAGTTCAAAACGTGTCGCCTAAATATTCTAAATTCTTATGTAGCTATCTGTATAATGTTGCACAAAATTTACGAAATTTGAAATGTTTGTTGTAACTCTTGTATTTAAACTTTGTTTCATACGTGTGGCAGTTCAGTCATTCTTGCGTGCAATCGGTTAGATGATTGTTTGCGCCTATCTTGGAATCTCATCTGGATGGTGCACATTTGACTCACTCCGTTTGAAACTTTCGTGTCGGCATGCCAATTACTCGCCGCCTCTTTTAGGAAAGCGTAACAAATGGCAACATTCTTTTGCAGGTACGCTTTTGCATTGTTGTCTCGAAGAAGGATGCGGTATGTTTACTGACGTTTTTATTTTCCCAGAATACAAGTTCTGTTAAATTTCTTGAAGGGGAAGGATGTTGCAGATGTCGTGCCACATTTTCTGTCTTGCAATACTTGACGTTTTGTAATGCGTAACTTTGTTGTCAAAAATACAAATGTTCTTTTGAAATGTTAGCAGCAATTGTTCTGTATTAATTTTGGTAACTTAATTACTTTTTATTGTAAAAGTAATAAAAGTCCAATATTTATAGCTCAATTACAAACTCTGCTTCAGCTTCATGCAGTGATATTTAGATTTTTAAATAATCCCTAATTACAGCCTAAAATTTTTGGTGAATGTATACTGTTTTTACATCGAAATGCAGTTAGCATTGTAAATACTAAATATGTACTTAATTCTATCACTGATACAATTAGACATCAGCTTACACTAAACATTCTGGGATACGTCTTTAGGGAAAAACAGCTTTGTTCAATTATTTAGTCTATATTAATTCGTCTAATTCTGGATCTAATTATTTTTAAAAATATATTAGTATTACTTTCTAAACAAATAACCTAGTGCATATTGACTCAGTAACATACACTAGCATACAACATAATATCCAAATATGTGGTAATCCTGGGTGAAAATGAAAGCTGCGGAAAACAAGTAACCAAGTGCAACTGAATGGACTTGTAGTTGACACGTGGACATTTACAAGCATATCTTCTGAAGCAGTTAGGACATTTTAAGGGACACTGGAAGCGAAATTTGAAAGTTCCACTCTTCTTGATAGATTTTTCTGAACTTTTTACTGTGTATTTATATGAGAATAGGCGGTACACCAAATTTCATTAAATTGGATAATTCGTTTAGGATATATAAATTATTTTATGAATTTAATAGCCACATTTTCAAAATAGGGCTCGCGTCTATTGACTTTTCAAAATTCATTTATATTGGCAGAACTGGTGCTCTAAACCATGGGTAACAATTGTATGAAGAGATATTTCAAATACCTTTGCTGATTATGCTGTACATATTTTTTTAATAACAAAGAAAATTTAATCTTAAAAATTATTGATTTTTTTTCCATACAAAAAAAATGTTTTTGGAATTCATGTTAATGATAACATCAATATTGAAGCGTAGTTTTGTTTAGCTGCTATTTATGAATACTTTTGGAAGTTTTCATTGAATTTGAAGCAAAACTCAGGCGCGACCTTCTTTTGGAATGTGCAGAAATGTAGTTTTGAGAAAAACAGGCTTTTATATAGGAACATACTATATACGTTAAGGGAAGGGCACTATTTGAAAGGGCCGTAATGACCACATGGAGTGGGGGATATGAAAAATGTTAGCTGATCCAAATGCACAGGTGTTCCAGGAACATTTTAAGGTAAAAAAACAATTTTCGACTTTTTGACAATTTTGACCAACATTTCACTTCCAGTGTCCCTTAAGATGTTTTACTACATTAAAAAAGAAAAATGATTCTACGTGAACAAAATAAATTTAAAATGCAGTATTTTTATCCCCAAAGGTTTACATTGTTAAGAAGGCGAAACAACACGAGCTAGGCGCATAGCTAGTTCGTCTATGTTCTATTTAGCCATTCAGCTGCAGATTTCTTCGGCATATATGGATGTTGGCAGATGCAAGTTAGTGCTGGACAAGCATATTATTTAATTATAATTACAAGGCTTTTCGGAGTCTTATGACGTTTCTCACAGATCACCATACACTACATAGAAGACATCTAAGGGAATGATATGACGGAAACAATTGATGACCCAAGGTGCAGGAACTTCGAACGAATGAAGGAACTTCCTCGCATATTCTATAGGTGTTCTGCTTTTGCTGAACAAAGGCTCGTTCTCTGGTTCTTATTTTTGGACGCTGAGCGAACGTTCGGACCTTGGCCTTCTTTCTAAGAGATTATCTCTGGTTAACTCTTGGCACGTTTGGTTGCATCACCTGCTTTGTTTGTTACTTAGGGGTTAAAAGTAAACAATTGATGCACAACGGGGAATAAGGTAGCTTTGTAAGTATTAGTTTTATTGTGGTTCACGTCTTAAACCACCACATTAAATCAAAAACTTCAAATATACCCTTGTTTACTTGTATAGTTCAAATGATGGTAGCTTTTGACAACAGAATACTAACATACAATTACTTTGTTGTGGAATAGTCGCAGCTAGCTGGATTCTCCATCACTAGTTGGGTGTTTGAACCCCACCAATATGCTAGGTCATCAAGCTGATGAAAGAATTTGCTTTGACCTCTTGTGCGTGAACTCGTTTCCAGCAATTCCTCCTATTAGCATTCAAAACGTTTAATGAACAGGAAGTGTGCTGCCTTCACGCTGCGTGCTTTTTTGGTGTTGTATTTGTTAGGAGTTCCCTGCACGTAACGTTTTGTTTGGTCCTGTGCTTCTGGGAGCCTACAGCGGAAGTGGAGCGATTCAAACGCCAAATCATTCCGGAACCATCTCTTCCTGAGATTGTTTTTACGGTTAAATATGCAGCCATACGGGACTCATTGCCAGGAGTTCATGGGATCGGAAAATCTGTATTTCATCCTATCTCCAATCGACCTTGTTTTGTCCTCGCTGCATATCATTACTTTTGAAATGGCATATGTCTTGGAATTTGTGACAAAGAAGTAATTCCGCTGTTGTACGTACAGTTATCGCCCGTTTGCAGTTTCCTATGATACAGGCTTTGACCGGAAACAACTGAAGTTATATAGTGCACATAATTGCATATTTCTGATGTTGCTGCATATTTCATTTTATTTGCACGTATTTTTAAAATGTTAATTTAAAGATCAATATTTTATCACTAATGTGTTTAAATGTAGTTCATACTATTCAAACATCGATATGGAGGTTCAGAGTAAACTTGAGAGCACTACTTTGAAATGTGGAGAAAAATTAGTGAATTATGTAGTGTTTTAGAGAGAAATCTTAACATTAAATTTTTGAGTTATGTGGATAAATACATTCAGGGTGATCATGTAATGCCTTTTGAACAAAATTTCCTGGAATTAGTACTTTCAAAGTTTGCCCAATAACGTGCATAGACTTTCAAAGACCCTTCTCAGCATTGAAACCAGTGTTAACCAATAATCGTTATAGACTTACACTTTGGAGAAAATGATCATTGTGTATTTCAAATAAAATTATAACTACCAAATGAAGTTGTAAAGAGGAATGTACATTTTAAGTATAAAAAAGTATAAGCTTTAAGTTGAAATTGTTACTGCATGACAAGTAGGTACATATTTTCGAAGTTACAGATCAAACGTCTATTTATAAGAGTGACAGTGTTCAGACAATTAGGTCGTCACTTCAAGCATTCCGGCCTTCTGGGAATCTCGTAAGCAAATACAAATGGCATCCCACCCACCTCTCACATTTCATGGCAGTTTGTGCTGAAACTAAGGGCGTCGATGACCAAACCCTGAACTCTGCAGCTGATGCAAGCTACGATTTTAAAGGACACTCCTACTGGTTGATACTATCTTGGAAACACAAATGGTGTCATCCTAACCTCTTCGAGGACAGGAAGTTAAAGGATACACTGGTAGATAAATACACTAGCAGGAAACACTCGGCGTTGACAGTTTTGGTAAACCTTAAAGCTTCCAAATATTTGAGAGGTAGAACTGGAACTGAAAAATTGGATGCCACAGCTGAATTGTTCAGTACCAGTTCTACCTCTCAAATATTGCCCACACACGGTTTGTGTGTTTAAAAACACAAACAGTAAGTTTGTTGGCATAAATAAATAATTCATTCCAAATGTTTGTTTATTTACACTTAGAATATGAATTAAGGTAATTATCAATGTAGCTTGTATGCAGTTTTAATTTGATCACATTATCTTCGTTGTGCCAAATTTCTCATTTGTGGTGACAGTCCTCTAAATTGCGTTTAATCCAACATTTTTCAAGCCCATTCCCGTTAGGGCCCGCATCACAACCCTATAAAAAGAAGGCAGTGTTTATCGTTCTATTATTGAGAAATCAAGCCCATTTGTGCTTAATATCCTGAAAGTTACCCTTTCCTGTTTGCTTCTTAGGGCTGTGATGGTTTGCGTGTCTGACACCATACGTTCTGCAGTTGCTAACGCTGTTTTGGTCAACATTTTATTTTATTTTCGTGTTTTAGAATCCAGGATTAGCACTTGATATAATACTGCCAGCGCTAATACTGCTAGTACCACAAATTAGATATAGATTTTTCATCAGAAATGCATGTTTTGAGGCCTCCCCGGAACACAAACCCAGCTTTTTTAGATGTAAATACTGTGACCCCAAACTGTACCTTAGATGTACATTACTATTGTTTCAATGACTTTTTTAGAAGTTTGTGTTGAAGGTAACTTAGCTTAAGATACACAGTTTGTGTCCTGTACTCTCTCTGATGCTACTAACCGTTTCCGAAGTATTCATTGTCACATCTTTGAAGCTCTCCCAATTGATAATATTTCACTTGCAACATATACTTCGAATCGTGTAGGTATTTAAGTCAGTATTGCATAAGTTGTCATCATTTCTTGACAGCAATTACCGTTATTAACAAGTGGAAAGAATGTTATTTTTGATGTGAATATTATAAGAGATACATAAGAATTTGGTGAACTAAGTAAATGAACTCCAAGAGCTACAGACATACGGCGTTGTGAACTGAAGACGGCATGAAAACACCGCACCGCCGAAGGGCAAACTGAGGACACGCTGCAGAGTGTCGCAGTTATTCTACATTTTTGCACGCTAGCTGGAATTATTAAAGAACATTACAAGCAGAATCCTTAAGGGATTTCACTTAGAGCACACAATAGACCTGACTGTTGGCAAGGCAGTGCTCTATACATACTTTATTACTGCAGCGTGTCCGTGACTTTTTGAACCTTGGCCTGCTTAATGGTATCTTCCTCTTTTTCTCTCTTATTTTTGAATTTCCTTCATACTAATTTAACCTTCACTTTGCATGTTGCGCCTTACAGTTTCATCTTCACACTTCCGCTCCATTAGTGTGTTTTTCTTTGACACTCCGTTTGCTACCTACGCATACAAAAGTCTGGTTTTTACATACCTTTAAGAAGTATCCTGAATCAGCAGCACTTGAGTAATGTTCTTTTAACCAGATTCCAGTAATGGCCGCAATTATTGTTTTACTATTCGCTGACAGTGCATATTCCTAGGCTCTCGGGAATTGATAATAAAAGTTGATTGCAATGCGGTATATAATAGCCCGCCTCTGTAGCGTGGTGGTAGCCTGCCTGTCTTACCTCCAAGAGGTCGCGAGTTCGAATCTCGCTTAAGGCGAGTTATCCGGATAAGGTTTTACCGAGGTTTTCCCTTATCCTGAGAAGACAAATGCCGGGTAACTTACAGCTCTATTGACCTCGGGCTCATTTGAGCATCATACACACATTCACTTTATTAAGGGGGCAATATAATTTAAAAGCACTGGGTTCCACTCCGTCGGCCCCGAAGATTACAAACCTACTTCTTCCTAAACATAGTACATATATTTATTTACCCAAGTAGAAGAGAAATAGGCGACGCCGTGGGCCAGCGGTTAGAGGGTTCGCCTACCACCTAGGTGGCCCGGGTTCGATCTCAGGGATCTGCATGTGGTATTGGTGGAGGGCGAAGTGGCGTTAGGGCGGGCTTTCTCCGGTTTCCCCCGCCACTCATTCCATCAATTGCTCCATTGTCACCTTTCCATTCATCCATTTCGCCTGCATTTCATATCCTCTTCCTCACTCTCATACCTGGTGCTTGGCTGACCACCCGCTTCCAGATGTTCACTCTGTCTGGTCCAAAGGTCGCTCTGCTCCCTAGGCATTGGCTTGTAAGTCCTAAGGGGTGTAAGTCCTACATAAGGGGAGGGTAATCAGATAAAGAAAAAATGAGGGTAAATATGTCGTCGCATAGGAAATTATTTTTTGCACTGTATAACTATTTTCGTTTTTAACTTTTGTAGCAGCAGAAAGGTCTTGTCAAAACTTACTGAAGAAAGACATTGGGCATTAGTGACATATTTATCAATCGTCTTCACTTTCTTCCTCTAAGTACACGATTTTGCATTTCTGTTTTGCGGAATTAATTTACCCTAGCAATAATACGGTATATCCATGTAGCAAATTCTATTCCTGGCCTCGCATACTGCGAATGTGATTGCTAATGTATAAGGTCTTGTTGTCTTGTATAAACTTAAATTAAAACGTATGTTTAACTATACCTTTCCAAACTGTTTAAAAATTAGCAATTACCAATTTTACTTCGAATGTTTAGATAAGCATGCGAACTTTTATTTGTATTAAGTAGAAACTACTGCAGCTATGTATAAATGAATATAAGTAAATGTTCAAGTTTGGTTTTGTACAAGTAGACGAAGTATTTTAGTTATGTTCCCTAGTTGGTAAAAGCCCTGCTGCAAATGTATTAAACAACTGCCTTGAGAAATTAAACAACAGTATTTTCAAGGTTTGAATTTCAAAGTGTGTTTCGGTCTTCCGAAATTTCGACGGTACGTTAGTCTCAATTTATCATATCGACACGGTTTTACAGTTATATATTTGTTTAGTTACTTTATTAATAGCAGCTTGTATGTGAAATTCTTTTCTTGGTGTTTGGATGTTTATTACAAATTTTCACAGCACTCAAGAATCTCGTCTTAGCTGCTTTCAGCCTTTAGGAATTTTCATGCTTATCACCCATGTTTCATTTTCATAAGTCGGTAAGGCCATAACTTTATAACATTTTAGCTGAATCTCTTGTCTCACCTTATAATTTCACTAATGTTTAGCACTGAAGTTAAAACTCCTGTAATGAAATAATACACTCACAACCGCCTGCGGAAATTAAGCGCATATTCTGCTTTAGAACAGGCGCCATCTTACCCTTCAAAAGACCTTTTTTGTGTGTTATCATCAAGGTTTCTCATTGATACATGTATTGTTTAAAACATTCCGTCGAATTTTATAGGTGTCATAGCTGATAAGATAAATATGTATATTATAAGTTAATGTCAGATTAAGTGGGCAATTACTGGAGTTATATCCTATGTATTAAATGCACATAAACGAATATGGGAAAACTTGAGCAGTATGCAAATTGTTTTTAAATTTTAATGAACCTCTTATAGTGATAATAATATGGCGCTAATATATACTTCAATGAGTTTGCAATCTTTTATGAAGAAACAAGAGTTTGTCCTCATGTTTGCAGAAGAAATGCATTTTTTCTTTGTATCAACATACCGATTGTAATATTTAAAACGCGAAAAAATATTGTGGCACCATTTTAATAACGTTAATTGGAGATTTAAAATATGTGAACTTTAAATAAAAGTTCAATTGAAAGAAATTGGCTTCAACAAAACTGTTCATCATGCAGGTTTAAAACTCAGTTTTGCTTTCCACGACTAACATGTTCAACTTCGTTTTCTTTTCTTTCTTTTGTATTTATTTCTGTATTACGTACTTATACTATTGCATTTCACCTAAAAATTCGATACCGACATTTCCCCGGAAAAATACGTGAGATTCCCTGAACCTGCCCCCCCCTAAAAAAAGGGGGGGGGGAAGCATTTTTGGGAAAGGGTTACTACTGTCCGTTTGTACGTCTCTAAGCAACATAACTCAAAAATAAAAAGTTTATTAAATACCAAACTTGTTAATTAAGTTTGGGGTCTTATAAAGAGTGACACGAAGATTTTTTTAACTCTCCAATCCCAAACTGTGTTTCATATGGAAATATTTTTTAGAATAATCCTGGTTTTCAAAAAAATGTTAGCGATTTTTATTAAATTACTATATGTTTAAGATATTTTCATGGCGAATGCAATGCATATCTTGAATTTTCTGGAAATAGCATCTGAAGTCCTCTTTATTCTGAATCACTTTTGATTATCTGGTAAACCATGATAGGCAAAATGTTATTAAAAAAAAAAAAAAAAAAAAAAAAAAAAAGCGGACCTCGTTAAAGCACACATTAATGCCCAAGATAGTGTGATGGAGTTAACCTTTTTTGGGAGATTCCTTGTTTTTGGTTAGAATTTTCAAATTGGAAGTGATTTGCCCTCCTCCTGGTAAAAGAGAACGGTATTCCAGTCATCTCTTAAAAGATTGGACTCTCGCTTGAGCCTTCTCTATTCTATTCCCGCTGTTGTAAGGAAACCTGTAATAAAATCATTGCCACCAATGTCTATCTCGATAAACTTCAAGCACAGTAGATAGAAGTTAGAATAGTTTGATCAAGTGTGGAGCGAAGGCCATCTCAGATTTTTTTCGTAAATAAGTGGCATTTTATGATTTTCCTGGTATCTAACAATTTATGACTTAATTTTGATTATACAGAATTTACATTTATGTTCGCTTCATATCCATAAACGAATCAAGTTTGCAGGGATGGTAGACCTCGCTCACGAGAAGTAGCACCTGTTTGTGGTGCCTCGCTTATAGATCCGACTTATAACGATGACTACGTAAGATAGCATTGTTGCCTCTGGTTTTTACAATAAAAGAAATATGGAGGAGAATGCGGCACGCGTTGGCACACGTGTTTATTGTTTCCAAGGGCACTCATTGACCTTTCCGTGACTAATTTGCTGGTTCAAACCCAGAGTCTCTCTCACACCACGTGTGTTTTGTTAACTCTGTTGTTTAATTTTGTGTTATTAGACGATGCAGGTTGACACGCTACAAGGACAAGTACAAGTAGTTGGCAGCCCAAAGCTCGTGGGTTCCAAACTCGTTACCACTTCTAACGCAGTTGCTGGATAATGTAGTGGCGCTGAAAGATCGATTACTTCGGCGGCAGACTGGCGCCGGTATACTCCGTGCGGAGCCAATGCGCTCACGAGCTTTGCTATAATTATATCTATAGTGTTCTGCTTTGTAAACGAAAATGTGCACTTTGGTGAATAATTAATCAAAACTCTCTTCCCCTCAAAGAATAATAAACATGGTACGAGATTCAGCGGGTATAATGCATGCTATGGCCGTGATTGCCTTAAATCAGAGGCATCATCTTATGTATTACGTTCACATGACTTTCTCTGACCATTCTTTAATAAGCTATTGTTACAGAATCTTACTCTTATATGTACTACTTGACAATAGAGATACATATTTGTAGAAATGGTTTAATTGTATATTTTATTGTAGGTACAATAGAAATACATAAAGTAGTTTTAAGCGACAGCCATTTTTTAATATTTAAAAGAAATATTTTGTTGTTTAACGACGCTGTCAATTACCAGGATCACATCAGCGTCGGCGGTGAGCCGGAATTTCCTCCCGCAGTTCTTTTACATGTCAGTAAATCTACTGACATGGAGGTGTCGTTTTTAAGCACACTTAAAAACCATCGGTCTGGGCCAGATTTGAACCCGCGACCTTGGGATCAGTAAGACCAGCGTCTAATCACCATGTTTTAAGAGCTGGTTGCTATTTAGTAGCTATGACTTGATAAAAACTTGCGAAGGGGGACTTAGCAGCTCGATCGAAAGGCGATCTTTTGTGCCTATGCCCCTGACGAGGCACCCCTTAGGAGGGTGGATGAGGAGAATGGATCCTGAGACTGGCCTGAACGTTACCACGACAGAACAGATGGCAGAGTCCCTACATTGGCCCAGTTAGAAGCATCCCGGCGGAGGCTGGCTTAGCTCGGGCTTGTACCAGCCCATGGAGGCTCCGGAAACCACTGTTCGCCTTCCAATCCGGGACGAGATTTCCAGAGTGCACTTGTTCCTCCTGCGTGTTGCTGCCGCGACGCTCGCCGAAGCTTCCAACCCAGGAATAAACCTAAGGGCATGAAGGGTGAAATGAAATGGTTTATGTAATGAAATAGAGGGACAGGAAATTCGGAGAATATGGAAATCCTTCCCAGCATTCGCCTGGCGATCCGGAGAAATCTCCGAAAGAAGCCATGGGTTAGGAAGGTCGGCCAAGGGGATCGAACCCGCGATCTCCCGAATGCGGGCCACAGACGTTACCGACTGAGACATCCCGCTCTGTATATGGTGGCTATAAACCGGCGTTGAAATTTCGTGCCCTTTCCATGTCATCACGAGAAACAACTGAACGGTGACACGCTTCAAAACATAATCAAGTATAGAACAATTCAAACCAATAACGATGAACGTATCGGAAATTGCTGATGGCACCAATAATTATTTGAAATTAGTGTGTATTTCAAATATATCAGCATTTACTGGACAGTAAGTTTTTTGTTTAACTTATATAATTTAGCAGTTATATTCAGAGTTAAGTCAATATATACACTTTATTGATGTAAATATCATAAACTGATGGTATTTTAATGAAAATCGTTTGAGCCATTTTTGAGAAGATTAAAATTAACGCAAGTTTTCATATAAAGGGCAGTTTGCGATGCTAGGATTTTGTTGAAAATGTTGGTGCTGCTTCTTTGGAAGAGGTTAAACTGAGATACAAGAGAGGTGTTCTAGAGGAAGAAAGAAAGAATGAATGAATGATTTTCTTTAAACTTTACATACAGTTTATATATTCCTTCTCGGAGTTGCTTATTTTTATTTCTTCTTATATTTAATATAATGGGGAAGCATAATGTATCCACGGTTTGCTTTTATACCTCATTACACTTTTTCAGCATTTTCTCCAAGTTCATATTTCTTTTAGCAATTTTAACCCTATTTTCCCTAAATGTTCCCCTGCTTTCTCTATACATCCATTTGAGCTTGAGTTTAAATTCTTCCGTTGCGAATGTTCCCATTTCTCTAGTATTAAATTCTGCCTTCCTTTTTCTGTATCATGCTCCAGAATATGTTAATTATAGTGCAATCTATTACATTTAGATGCATTGTTTTAGTACTTCCTATTCCTCTAATAGTTTTATTCTGAATCAGTATTTAATTGCTCTTTCTACTATTTTGCCTTTTGCTCCCACACTCCGTAGTTCTGTTTGTGCCACTCCCATTTTCTCAGTGTTATTTTGCTAATATTTCTGTATATTGCATCTACATTTTCCCATCCTTTTATCAACCCCATATCTCTGCTGAGTATAACATACTTTCTAGCCACGTAATTTGCATTTCTGGTATTTTGTTCAGTGCTCTAATTACCTGCATTGTATCTCCTTTTCTAGTACCTTTTTCTTCTGTTTGTTTCAATCCCCTGTTTGAGTCCTACTCCTAGGTAGTCAATTTTCCAAACTACTTCCAACACCTTCCCTATACCATCTATCGGTTTTTCTTAGTTTATATCCTTTCATAAAGATCGTGTTTTTGGATTTCTGTTTCCTTATCTGCAGTGTATACCAATTGCTTTAACAGCTGTACTTAGCCCCACAACTGAAATGGAACCTGCCACTAGATCTGCAAACAATAATCCTAGTGCTTCAGTAGTATGTCTTCAGAATGTCATCTATGAATAGGTTAATAACAGTGGACTAAGTTTGCACCCTTGTCTAAGCCACATTCTCTTCAGTAATTCTTTCCGTGACTCTTTCCACACACCATTCATTAATTGGTTATAAATCCTTTATATTCCTTATAAATGATTCACTCATCCCTTTCTTTGTTTCAACCATACTGTCTCACTGTTAATAGTATCGAATCCTTTTGCTAGATCAATAAAAGCCATTCCCACCTTTTTCTGTGCTTAAATATTTATGCACCATTGTCTTTATGATTAATATATGTTGTTCTTCCTTTACTAGTTTCTTCTTGGAATTGTGATAGCTTCCCCCTTTTCTCCTCCCATCTCTGCATTCTGTCAGGTATGACAGACACAAAATTTAAAGGCGGCTGATAGCTGACCATTACAGCAATTCTCTTTACGGTTGTGCGAATAAATTTTGTGGGCACAAATGCGGTGATTTCACAATGTGTTCAACTATACAACGTCGCAAGGCGTCAAACCTCTGATTGAAAGTTGTGTTGAGCCACCCGCCATTAAATTTTGTGTCAGTCATAGTGTTCCTATTTGTAGTTCACCTATCACTGCTAGGAGGGTAACACCTTTGTAAGTTGGGTCCTCTGTACTTCTTTGCCTTTCTAGATTTGTTCCTCAACTCTCCTTTTCCGGTTTTCTGGGACTCCTGTTAACCTCAGCCTATGTATAGAGAAAGTAAGAACAGGAGAATCATAAAGCGCGACTCGTGTGACTGATACAAGGCAGTATTTTATGTACACTGACACGCACGCCTCTTGCTGAACTTGGTCTTCTCCTCCCATTCTGAAAAGTGTTAGGCATGATGAGTCTACGTGAGCGCCGAAGACCTCGCTCGCCATTCACAATCTCCGACCCTGGTTGCAACGACCTTGTGCTAGGCGCGAGCAGAAACACACCAAAGTGTGTCCTGTAAACATGCGCACTACAGCCAGTCTTGAAGTTATCTAGAGTAAGTGCAAAAGTTAAAGGTATATAAATGCTGGTCTGTGCTTGGCAGAGCGCTGTTGTCAAACGTAGGTGTGTACTTATAACATTAAAATCTTACCTTGATGATACTAACCCATGACACACATTGGATTAGAGAAGTTTTGATTTTATTTATTTTATTTAAAGTTTAAATACAATGTTCCTGCCCTGAGCATGAATCACTCCATGTTTATTAATCTCAGCTTCGGTCAACATTTTCACTTTCAATTTTCATTTATATATTAACAGCTTGAGGACTGTATAGCACCTACCTGCTGTGCAAGGAGTCCCGGGTTGCGTTCCCGGCTGGAAGGGTGGGGATTTTTCTTTTTTCTTTAACAGATCCTCCCTAGAATCTGGAAGTATGAATGGGAGTGTGAATGTGAGTGTGAATTTAATGTAATAAGTTAATTCAAAGTAATAGAAACCTAAAGATCAAAACCGCCTGTATGGCCTTCGATGTTGAAAACGGCAATTAATGCAACATGGTGGAAATCACCTCGAGTTTGAAAAATGCATCCAGTAATAACAAAATAACACACCACTACTCTGAAAACGAACTGAACATTGACTCACTTCTTTTCAAACTGCATTTGCATTTTCAGTTTTTTTTTTTTTTTTTTTTTCCTTCCTTCCTTCCACTTGTGAATGAATTATTAGTGAGTTCATTTTTGAGACAACTCCTTATAATGCGCGTTAAATGTATGCATACTATACCAAGGATTACCATTTCCATTTCCAAAGTTGAAGGATGTGAATAAAATTGCCAATAAAGGCACATTTCAGGGCTTTGAAATTCACAGAACACAGTGAAATATTTTCTTCTGCTATGAATATGGATTTACATATTTAAAATTGTAAAACGGAAGAGAACACTATATAACTATTGATCAACAAAGATAACAATTAGAGGTTTTTTTTAAGCTTGCTATAATTATATTGTTAAAACAGGTAGTGTATTTCTCCGCAATTTCTTGTCGCTATTTGTAAATGCCGAATGGCTAGCACATGATTCACTGGAGTCATCAGTACGACCCACTCTCTTATGCCAGAGTTGTATTTGTCTCCACGTATGTACTTCGCAAGTCTTGGGATTCGAAAACAAACCTCTCTAATGCTTAGTTACAAAACTGAGAAAGACAAGGTAATGTCATTCGTCGTTGGCCACCGTTACTCAAGGTTTTGCCGCAGGATTTTTGTTTTAGCATGCTTGTAGTTCCCAAGACATAGTGGAATTCCAATACCACAACGTTCTCCATCATGTATATCATAATCATTATGCATTTTTTCCTTCTTCCGCCTTTGTAATCACAAATTTAATCTAATTACCGTGAAGTGTGAATGCGCATGTTTTGATCGGAAAACGAGCTTCAAACCGGATTAGGAAGTCCTCCCATTGTATGACTTTCTCAGACTCTCTGACAATGCTGCCATCTAGCGGCCTTCAACAGATGTTGCCTGTCATCTGTTGAGTATTTCACGTACTGTACTATCATCATCGTGCGATGTGTGCCTATGCACGAACTGGTTCATTGGAAGAATCCAAATTCGGTGCGGAAAGACGAGCTTTGAGGGTAGCGTAGTTACACGTAATCATTTGTCTACGATGGTGTTTTTGTTACACTTTCTGGTCATGCTGTTATGGCCGAAGGTAGAATGTCACCCAATCAGCGCTGGTAACCTTACCTATCTGGGTGTTTGCCTATTTTGCTGCAAGTACATGCATGAACTATATTGGATCCTCATAACTTTTTATGTATTTATTATTGCAGACCTGCAATATCATCACATCGATAGTGAAGATTTTACCTGGGTCTTTACTCCTGTTTACTTGTTTATATTTACTTACAATTGAATCCATGTAGCAACTGAGTATGAGCTGTAAGTCGTTGATTCTTTTAACATCAACAGCCAAATTTGGATAATAATTAATCGGTCGTCAATTTACGATCAACATAGTTGCATTGATTCTGCTAATCAAGTGGTTTCTTTTAAAGTTGCTAATTACCATCTAAAGGGATTATGCCTCGTGGCGTGTTCCGGTCTTGTAGAACTTTAGTTTGTTAAGTCCATCTTCATTCTGGTCTACTCAGGTTTGTTCCTCGCGATCTACCAACACCTCGTTAAGAGTGTTGGTGGTTCATTACGTTCATTCTGTCACGATTATCTTAGGACTTAATTCATGCAGCATTTACTTATAACTTTTTCGGCGCAATCAGCCATTTCGCCTTCAGTTGTTGACGGCTGGGTCAAAGTTACAGGCGTGATTAATCAATCACTTCACAAAGGCAGGTGCGGTCGACCTTGATACTGTTTTTTAAAAGCTGGCAGTGATTGACAATGGTGCCCAACATCTCTTATGAGCTAATGATCTCATCCTGTCGCTGTACCTCATCTCCTTCGTTTTGTGCAGAAGCAATTCCCTTTCACTCACTCTAGTAGTCAAGCATAAGAATTTATTTTTTTGAGTTGCATGAATGCGTCATAGTTCGGCAAACGTAGGAAGCGGCAAGTACCTCCTCCCATTGGTGATTAATTTTATTTTCGTTATTTCTGTTAGTCTTTATCGTAAAAAAATAGTTTGCTATACGCGCACACTGTTGAAAATACTCTGCCTTGTATTTGCAAACTGCTTCCTAGCTCTGCATGGATGCACTCGAACTTGTATCCGTAAACTTAAAAAAAAAACTAGGGCTCAGTTCCGATACCCTCTGTTCAGAGACCGCCTCCGTAGCGCAGTGGTAGCGTGCCTGCCTCTGGCGCGGAGGACGCGGGTTCGATCCCCCGCTGGGAGGTCTGGCGCGGGATGCACTCAGCCTCGTTAGGTCCCTGAGGGAGCAGTTGAGGAGCTACTTAATTGAAAAGTAGCGGCCCCTGCTTGAGAAGATCCGTCCCGGGCGCTGACCACGTCCCACCTCCAGTGCTGCACCCCATGCATGACGCCTGTGTGGACGCAGCGGTCGGACAGTAGCCGTTGGCTCGGATTGGCTGTTGTGCCACGGGGTTACGTTTCTAACCTCCGTTCAATACAATAGGTATAGTCTGAAAGTTCTCTAAAAATTAAATAAATTACATACTGCAGTCGACCAGCCCATTTTATACGCCACAAAGTAAAACAAACAGGAAAACCCTTAAGTGGATTCGTCTTGAACTCCGTTCACCGAGCTGAGAGGCGAATACGAAACCCACTGCAACAACTTAGCTTCTAGCCGTTGTTTTCTTTTTAGTATTTTTTTTTCTTTTTTTTTTTTTTTTTTTTAAGTGGACCTTTAACTTTAAGGACAGTTTCTCACGGAATAAGAACAAACTTTTTCCAGGGGGAGGCGGATACTTATCTTTTTATTTTTTACTTAGTTACCAACTTGAGCGAATTCATTGACCCCTTAGCTATGACTTACCTTTGTCTTTCCACCATTTTAATGACTATCATATTACACTTATATTGGTTGCACTTTCAGTTTTTTAAAGAAATAGAAATATATAGTAAAAAAGTTTTTGTAGCACCTCGCCTATCAGACTCTGTTTTAATTTTTTATACCTCAATGGACGGCTTCATTGTGGTTTATGATCCAATGGAAATAATACTGGTTTAAGCTAACGGATCCACCGGCTGTTAAAGCAAGATTGAAGGCCGCAGTATTTTTACGTGATGTAATAGCGCGTGAAAGTTGTATTACGGAGGCTAAGGTTGTGGCAAAGGCATTTCCACAAGTGCCGGGGTTCGAAGAACAAGGAGGCTGAAACGATAGTCAAATTTTTAAAAACCGGAATACCACATGGTGAGTCTGATATTCCATACGCTTTGCATGACATCGCACTTAAAAGTAAAACGTAGGCAACAAACTAGATAAGTCAATGTGAAAGTTGTCTATAGTAATAGATGTACATAAGTTATTATATTACTTAAGGTTAGCTAATTGAATTGGTATTGTACATAGTAATGAAAAGTAGAATTAACTAGAATTGGGGGAAAACATGAAACGTGAAGTAAATACACATTTGTCACGAAAATAAAGGGGAATGTCACCTTTAAAATACTATAACATATAGATAGCATTATTACACCTCTTAATTAATAGTGAGGAAGTGTATTAATGAAGGATGGTCTCTCTGGTCTACTGACTTGCACAACAGTATATTTTGCTCCAGAGATTGGATGTAAACCTGAAATAGAACCCTAATATTCCCAGCATGTTTGTGTATTCTTGCACTTAACGTTCCTAAGATGTCTCTGGAAGAATAAACTCACTGTATGGTGTTTCTGGGAAGAGTAGACTTGTTCTTGGAGCATTTACAATGGGCCATTGTAACCGTCTCTGTATTCCATGAATCATGGATGTTCAATGGAAATGACAAGTTTCCAGGTCTTATTTTAAAAGGGCAAATTTTTCTGTACAGCGGAGTCAAAAACTTGGTTGATTAACGAATTATTGGTTGATCAACTTCGATTAAATGGAAAGGGGAGGGCTTATTTCTGGCACTCCTAAAATGATTCACCTAGTCTTCTGGCAACTTTCTGATTAATTAGTGTCATGTTTCCAATCTTACTCTAAGTACAAGTGCCAACGAATTGGAAACACTATTTTTGCAGAATCTAGGCGTTTGGCGTGGTGTACTACAGAGTGAAGAAATATGAAAGCAATCACAAGTTTCTTTGTTACCTCAATCGTTTGACCCAAACTATGTCTCTTCTTGGTTGATACTATATTTGCATTGTCGTTCTTTTCCTTAGACATTGTAATTATGTGCAAAATAAGCAATTAATCAATCATGAACAATTAAACCACGATACGATGACACAACTATCAACAAATGGCGTATAAAATATTGCTGCCACATACCAAGCTGACATTCCCCTTTTATTGTTTTGTGGTGAAATTCCCCTTTCATCAATTCACTTCTGAAACGTGTTATATTTCAGTGATTTTTCGTTTTATTTGGTTACTTAATTTTTTGTTTTACATTGACAATCCCCCACATTCCCGTGTAGTTTTTATTTGTTCAACTTTTATGGTGTATCGATTTAAAACAGCAGGTACAACTAGAAGTCTGACCGGTTACAGAAAACTTCGATAAAAGTCTTTAAGCCCTAAAGTTGTGGTGACGGGACTGATATATGGATTTATATCACCAATTATTTTAAGTACCTTGAAAATTGAAGGATGTTTGGGAGGAAAACTGCTCGATTGGGATATCTGACATGCTGAAAAACATTATTGCGAAAACTTGGCTAGAGGTTAAGTTGCATTTGCCTTCAAATATTGTCCTGCAAAATGTGTTATATTGCCTTAATCTGCGTGTCTATATTTAAATGATGATAGGGTGGTTTCAGTATTCGTAAAACTATTGTCTGTGCGGTTATCTACTTATAATATAACTTTTGGAGTTATGCCAGAAAAATTAATGCTGGTCGATTTGTTTGACGCACATTATCACTTCCCACTTCTTCCGCCTCTGCTTTCCGCTGATATTGACTGTTCTGAGCTTATGTTGTTAAAATGCGTGCAAGATGACAAAATCAGAAAGTACTCAATATGAGAGAGTTTCGGCATTTACAAATAGCGACAAGAAATTGTGGAGAAATAGAGTACCTGTAAAACCATACCTCTAATTGTTATCTTTGTTGATCAATAGTTATATAACGTTCTCTTCCGTTTTCCAACTTTTAATGTGTAAAATTATTATTGTGTAGTAGAATAAATCCATATTCATAGCAGAAGAAAGTATTTCAGTGTGTTCTATGAACTTTAAAACCCTAAAATATGCCTTTATTGACAGTTTTATTCACATTCTTCAACTTTGGAAATGGTAATCCTTGGCATAGTATGCATACGTTTAACTCGCGTTATAAGGTATTAATTTTTTAGACAACTTTACAAGGAAGTTCTGTAGGAAAATGTAAATAAACACATTAGGTATTTCGGCCCAATTATTGTGCATAAATTGCATGATTCTTCGCTTATCAATATCCAGCACGACCCTCTGATCCACATATTTATTACGTTTTCAATTTACTTTTTGCCTTCTCTACTACGTGCAAGTAGAATGTTGGGTTAAAAACTAAACTTGGTATTCAGCGTCTTCCAAGGATACGACACGAATATTTGCAATAAAATCACCCCTCCCCAAACCACGCTTTGCCTGGAACGTTTCAAACAATTTCGATTTTCTCAAAAATGGCTCTTAACCATTTTTGATTAAAGTATATGTTCAAGATATTTTCATGACTAATAAAATGTGTAAGTTGACTTTTCTGGGAATGTCCTGTGAAGTCCTCGTAATTCTGGATGTCTTTTGCTTAACAGGTAACGTATAAGAGATAAAATCTTGCTGCAAAAATGTGAAGTCTTGTAATGCTGGAATATTAACTGCATTATCAAATCGAGTTGGTGAGTTGCGTTATTAATAGCAATTGCTTGAATAGATCTCTAGATCACGTTATAAAACACACACACACACACACACACACACACACACACACACACACACACACACACACACACACACACACACACACACACACACACACACAATACTGGAACTAACCATTTCCGAGATACCCATTCCTTGTTATTGGTTTGAAATTTCTAATGATTCTCTCAAATAGGAATGCGTTTTTTGTATCCCTTGGCTTTGCAAAGAGAACGGAATTTCAAACCCAATACATAGCTACCAGGTCTTAAATATTACACTATGCTTAAGGTCTCTATCCTCATATTGCCCTTGCACCTACAAAAATTAGCAATGAGATAATTTCTACCAATGTTTATTTCGGTTAATATAAAGTAGATGAAGGAATAAGCGTTTGTAGCAATAAGTAGAGTAGAGAAAATAATAGGAGTCCAAGGCGTAAGATTTTTTAACATTCATATGCAACATCCAGTTATTGCTAAGGCGGAAGTAATAGAGGATTTTAATTGATTTAGAAGTATGTTGTCTTATAAGTATGACAAAACGTGATTCTTCAGACACACGCGTCATTTAAGGTGCATATGGCTGCAGGCTGAAGTAAGATAATGTCTTGAGGAATTGTTTGTTGTCTACTTATAAGGCGTGCACGGTTCAGCCACGTGAGTTGTTCACATTCCTGCGACCTTCTGGAAGCGTTCCTTAAGGCAGCATAGCGTAAAGATTTAACGTTGGATGAGGACATGGTTTACAATCTCGGATAGTAATTGCCAAAGCCTTGATTTTTGGCTCTGACCGCAAAGGCAGTAACGGTTTTGTATTTGAGAACATAGATATACCTACAAGTGGGCCAAATAGCAATATCGGGCTTATAGACACTTGCGTTGAAAGTCTGAGTAGTTCATGAGATGCAAATAACTTCCAGTGCAGTGGAATAGTGGTTCAGAAGGGGAGAGGCCTAAAAGATAAATGGGTTCCTCTCCTCATTCCACCTCAGACTACGTGGAAGTTATATTGCTCACAAGCGGCTTTCGAATTACAGATGCTGTGAATGATACACTCCTTAATGGCGTTAGTAGGGATGTAGAAGGCGTATTGGGCACACAGTTGTAATCCATTTAGGCAGTTTGAACTGGAATGAGAAGCTCTGAAACAGAAAATACCTTTAAGTGATCTAGATGCCAAATTCCGGTTATATACCCCTACATTTAGTAATTCCCTTGCTAACGCATGGTAGTAAAAATTTGAACGCTAAACCGATCAAGAAAAGTACGATTGACTTGTCGAAGAATCGGTATACAAGTAGTGTGTGTTCATCAGAACATATTCGGAAGAACTACATCGGAGAAGCATGTGTGATTATAAAACCAGTAATGGTTTAACTGTACCTAATCCTAAGGATCCTACCTGAACAACAAGACAATGGCTGTTGTATAGGGAAGACTGCCCATGGAGACATGGCAGTTTATACAAGAAGAACGCCTAAGGATTTGAAAGCATTTATTGTGCCAGAGTAGAACCTCGATACATATACAGAGTGTTCAAAAAGTGTCCTATATTGCAACAGGAGTTGGGATTGGAAAAAACTAGAATGAGTGTTCCTATAAACGTATCTCCGGAAACAAATACTTGTTGAGATATAAGTCATTTTAGAGCAATGTGCAACGTATGCACATTTTCGATAGGTTTGGCATACACCAATGTCTTTAAATGCCCCCCTTGCCATAAACCTAATGGTTTGAGGTCCGGCGAACAGGAAGGCCATGCTACTGGACCTCTTCAACCAATCCATTGTCCATTAAATGTTTGGTTTAACATTTTCGCACGATGCGTACAAAACAGACGCCGACTTTCCACACGTACAACTCTAGAAGCACGGGCAACTCATCGCGCAGGAATCTATGATACACAGCACCTGTAAAATGTATGGTCCTAGAGTCCTGTCAGCCACAATTCCTGCCCTCACATTGGGACTAAAACGATCCTGATACTTAAACCAAACATTTGATGGACGATGAATTGGTCGAGGAAGTCCAGTAGCATGGCCTTCGCATTCGCCGGACCTCAATCCATTGGATTTCTGGCTATGGAGACATTTAAAGAGATTGGAGTGCATATGTTTATAGGAACACTTATTCTTGTTTTGACCAATCCCAGCTCCTGTTGCAATATCGGACACTTTTTTAAAAACCTGTATAGTGCTGGAATTTGGGGATGTGATGAATGGAGAAAATGGATTCTGTTTGGTGAATTTTATTGTAGTTGTTTAAATTGTTAGCAGATTGATAAATAGGAAGAATAACGAGTTCAGAAAAATCAGCTTTAAAATGTAAAACATTAGGGAGAAAATGTGAAGATTAGTTCATGGTTAGGGAACATTAAAGAAAAGTTATTCAATAATGGGCTAGGTGATATATGGACTAATATAAGAAGGGGTTCCTGGAAATATATGAACAGGTATATGGATTAACAGATTTTGTTGGGTCTCTTAACTTTTACGGCAAAGGAAGGATGCTTAAAAAGTAGAATTGGAAGAATGGATTTCTTGGCTTCGATTAGGAATTTGGAAATTGTAAATGAACCATGTTTGAGTGTAAAGAAAATTTATAAGTAAGATGAAAATTAAATTATTGTGAGCGGTAGAAAAGAAAAATTACGATACGTAGCAGTCCGCATTGATCAGTGGTTAGGAATGTAAGTATATATTTAGTAAATGTGAATAAAGAGGATAGTTACATTAACAGCTGGAAATATGTTCCGGGAATGAATTGTATTAGTATTCGTTGTAATCTGCTTATTTTATTTTGACTGCATAGATTGTAAATGGCCCGTTATCTGGCAAATTGGCCATTTCAGACAACCATCTAGGTTACCTGAGATAAATAAATTAGAAAACTATTGTTATAATGTGCCTCCTCATTGAAGACCTCAGTAGGGCGCTGAAGCTCCAATTAAAAGGTGGTATTCTTTGAGGTGTGAACTATAGCTGTGCTCATGAGTTTTTTTACGTCTTTCCGGTATTTACACAGACGGAAGTTTAGGATTCCAACCCTTGAATTCGTTTTCAAGAAAACCTGTCTGCCAACATAAATTTGATGGATGTAACAATCTACAATATAGTTTAGGATGTAAAGTACAACATAGCCCAATTTCACATGCCTCTTCACCAATCCACATCTTCAATTTCGAATTTCTTTTATCGTCCATATTTTCAAGCAACCGCTTTGAGTCTCGGCAAATAAGTGACCTCAAGTCTTTTCGCTTATTGTACGAGTATCTTGCTAAGCCATTGTATTACTTATAGTTCTTGATTGGCAGCTTTGCGTTACCGGAAATCAGTTGACGAGGGCGAGTTCAGACAGAGGCTGTTTCTTTTTATTAGTAATTGGTACTAAAACAATAAAACGCAGCTTGATGCAACGTAATATACTATGCTGTGCTCAATGCAGATAATGTGACAAGAACATGTTTACTGTTTCGTTATGTTTGAATAAAAGATGTCGCTCTTGATTCCAACATGATAGTGTGTGAGATTGTCGGGAGAGCACGTGGTGTTTGATTTTGATATTTACAAGTGGCGAGACTACCGGGTAAATGTGGCAAACCTGCAGTTCGACGATAAGACGACACTCCTCAAAAGAGGTTGGGTCACAGTACTAAGCGAACCTATCTAGTGTCAACTTCGCTTGTGAAATTTGTGCAAAAGTGTGAAAGTCATGGGAATGTGCGACTGCTTCACCGACTCCTTCAGGGAGCTGGTCAAAATCTTGTGTGCTCTCTACAACCGCTCAGCTTATCAGGAAAGTAATATTCTCATGTTTACACTGGAGCTTCTGCTTGCTTATCTCATAGCACTGACCTAGGCTTCACCATGTTATTGTTTAGTATGCAAACAGCTGACAAAAGAAACACGTTTACTTGTACATAGAGTTGACACGTGAAGTAAAATAACGTGATGCTACGCTAAGAGTTAGGAAATCACCCGGAAACCATGGTTCACGTTTACGCTAATTCCAGGTTCTGACTAAAGGTGAATGTGAACCGGAAGTAGCTTTTGGTTCCCAAACTCATTAAAATAGACACTCAATTTGTTTGCCAAATTTTAAAGCGCTGTGCAGAAATTGCTTATCTAGTGAAAATCACTTTTCTTGCCAATAGCTTTTTACTTCGTCTACAGTAGTTTTTTAAAGGATGTTTTATAGAGTACCATAAATAGCCCACAAATTTCTACGGCTTTCATTAATAATTGTTTAAGATAAATCACATTAATGTTTGACATGGATGATAAAAAGTTAAAACAGACGCTGTAAAAACTAATATATACTAATATTGGCTTCATCTGGCTCCTCAATTTTGATTTCCGCTGAATTTCCTGGAAGACAATTTCTGCGTCTCACTTTTTGTTTCCTTCCCTCCTTTGTTTTTCAAACACTAAATATAGATGGAGTATTTTGATTATTATTCTCGATATAATTATTTAAGACCCAAAACTCATGAGAACCAAATACAGCAATATTAAATTCAGTATCAAAGTTAATCGGAGCCAACGGAAGCTTTGGAATTTTGGTTCGGAACCAATTCGAAAACAGAATATTTCCTAGTATCCATAAACTGTGACGGCCAGAGTTGAAAAGTCTGGTTCCGACGTTCAGGTTTTATTATTAGTTTATAAAGACACATTTGAACGATTTGCAAAAGGATAACTTGCTTTTCAAATAGTTAAGAAATATGTCATTATGAAAACGAGAAATTTGAAAGAAAAAAAAATTGACTAAAATAAATGACACGTGAACAACAAAATAAATAGAAGCATTTTTGTAAATTCCCTGCTAGATGACCTGCACACTGCAAATGCCTGCATTTTTGAGAGAGTTTTACATAGTAGCCAGTCTCTAGAAGATCTAAAAAAAAAAAAAAAGTTTTTAATATCCATTATAAACAATAACACTTCCTTTTAGATCAAAATTCCTGCGTTTAAAATCAAATCACAATCGCGGAAACGAATCACTAAAATACTGCGGATATGAGCATTGCTAACTTCTCAAATAAGAATAGCTAACAAAAACATCTAAGATCTTCGAAATAATTCGCGGAGTATTTTAAATCGAATAAACATTTTAAAGACTCAGTAATTAAAAGCGCAAATCTAACATTTAAGCAAAGCTGAAACCAGACTTCTAATTCTCTATCATCTTCATACCATAAAACTTATGAGGATGATCAACCCAAACAGTAAATTGATAGAAGTATTATAAATGGTGTTGAAGCCCAACAGCAACGGAAGTGTTTTCAGGAATCTTTCATCGCTTCAAAGGGGAGCATATTTTTTCTTGGTCGCGGAATTTCAGGATGTTCAAAGACTATTTTGTTGTGGACTGTAGTATGAAGCATCTTTTTTAAAGCAGCATGAAGAAATGTTTGTGCATGCTATTATCTAGAATTCCCAATTCACACATTTGCATTGTGTGAACTTGTTTTGTCTAACTCCAGTGTATAAAGGTAAATAACTTTTTCTTTTCACACGAGGTTTATCAAACTGCAATTGTAATCCTGCAGGTTTTAAAAGGCTGGATGTAATCAGACCGGAAGTTAACCAAATCCTCTGATTGCAGAGTACCGTAGACTTTATTTTGAGGCTGCAGAAGCAGATGAAGATTTTTGTCAACTGAAGAAAGCAATAACTATTGATTAAAGTCAATAACCGACGGCTTAGTTGTTAATCCTGCTTATATTGACAGTGCATTGTTTATAACCCTAAGCGTCTCGCAAGTTGACTACACGTAAAATAGCGATATCATATTTGGTCACACGTTTGGATTACTAGGTGCTTCGTGGAAACGGTAGTTTTGGTAGCAAACAAATAGCTTTAAGTATTATTGCTTCCTTCCAGGCGGTTATCTGTAACATGTTTGTTTCTGATAAGATGTTCAAATTCAAGAAGTGAAACACTTACGTAAATATACAGGCGTAATGCTTTTTCCGCCTGAATGGTTCATGTATGAACTTCGAAATAAAATACGAAAAACTGTTTCATAAAGAACTCCGTCAACTGCAAGTCGTTTAATTTCACCTTGCTGTTTTCATGCCACATAAAATGGCCTCGTAGTTGAGAATAACCATACGGGTGCCTTGGGGAAAAAAACTTGTATTAGCGCTCCCAAACATTAGCAACATTCCTGTATCAGGTTTTCCTGTACTAAGTGAACAAGATTTAGGTTTTTGTATGCTTAGTTTGCATATTTTGTCACTTGATTCAGTGCTTTAAGCGTGGGACATCCCCCAACCCCCTCCAAGATTCTTTGAAGTTTCGATACATGTTTCCCATTATTTGATTCCTGTGGTTTTTTGTGGAATGTCTTATTTATATTTCCAATTTTTCCACAAGCAAAAAGAATCATCAGGGCTGCCAGCTGACTCCTCCTCAGTCATTTCCTGTTCATTGTATCGTCGTCATTGTCAACAGCTGATTTGATTTTCATAATTTGGCGCTAGTCATTCTTCCAATTGTCAGTTCGCACGCAATCACTAATGGATTAAATGCTGGTTTGAGAGCTTTATGCACAATTTCGGCAATCATAAATGAAATTATTAATGCATGTGAAACGTTTGACTAAGTACATTGTAATTCAAAACACTGCAATCACCCTTTACTACTGTAATCTTCCTTTACTATCCTAACTGGTGAGATGGCAAAAATATTACGTCTATAATGTTCGTGTATGTTTGGTGCGTAATACGCAATCATGTGATCATACGAGAAGTAATCAAATATGAACCTTTGGGGGGGGGGGATAGGTTGTATTATCATAGCACATACACACACTCAACACTGTCCACCTATTTCTGTACTCGAACAGTTATCAGTTATCACAATGAACATAGAGGAAGTGCCTATGTCTCTTGCTCTGAGTGTACCTATTAAACCTTTAGCACATAAAGGTATTAAAGCCACAGACATTTTGCTTATATTATTTGCACAACTTGGAAATGATACTTTCCCAAGGCTCAAGTGTTTTATGTGGCAAAGATCTCCTTTGAAGGTCGGGAAGAAATGTTTGATGTCCCTCAAGCTTGTCCTCCAAGAAGTGGCATAATGCCTTAGAAAATGTTTGCTAGTTGTTTGTGAGGATCTAGGAATAACTGAGTCAATGCAGCAAGTGCAATACATTGTAGGAGTAAGCAATAAGAGTTAAATTAGAACTGCATTGAACAATCTTGGATTATCATCCCATATACGATTACCTTATGCTTATCATTTTTGGACTCTTAAAAGACTTCGGCGATGTAAAATGTTTCCATTGTTGGCAAGCTACTTGGTGTAGCACTTGTGAATGTGTGATATGGAAAAACTGTAAACAGCGTAGTTACGTATTTGTTTTAGATTGTAGTGATTCATTGAGTACATTTAGGAAAACCTCGTTTATATTGCCATCTCTAACACACTGTTAGCCTTCCCATAAGAAGGCCAGAATGTTGCTGGTATCCCATCCAATAGGCTGTGAACTTCTATTACTGTCTGTTAACCAGCTCGTGGTCTAAGGGGAATGAGGGGCAGGGGAGAGACATTCCACGCAGTGTAACCTCAGTTTTGTAAACATCCGCGCAAACGTTACTCTGCTAATCACATTGCCAACTCACCTCCAATATTATTCGCCCTACGTTTACTCGCTGCTAATTTCTCATAATTTCAGTTCTAAAATCGTAATTGTCACTAGTTTTGTGTCGGAAGTAATGATAAAAGTAATGTAGATGCAGACAATGCTCCGCCTAGGGTGCTGTGAAATCTGCTATGATATTGTGGTTGCAGTACAAAAGGGTTCAGAGTGACAGTTAAATGCCTCAGGATTTTATAGGATGATTGAAACAAATAAACAAATCTAAAGATGCTCTTAAAGATATTACTGCCCTTCTTCTAGTACTTTCATTATCTGTGCTTGCAGGAGCAATTACTATACTATTAAATGACCAAAATTTTAATACTTAATTCTTTGATCCTGCAGGAGGGAATAAGAAGTTAGACCGAGTTCTTCCTCAGTTGTTATAGCGTTCGTGTTGGTTATTTTGGTTTGTTAGGCCATACTGTCGTTTACTTGCCCCCGTACATGTGTGATCTAGCTTGGGCCAAGGTAAAATGAATACTTAGAGGAATGTAACAGGTGATCTATTCTTACACAAATTGCACGTTATAGCGCTCGAGGATAGATCACTTAAGACCGAAACAGACCGGCATGTTTTTTTTTTTAAACATACAGAAAAGCCAGAAAATGATCAGTGGAAAAAAGCTGTAGTTATAAACATCGTTTACATTTTATAAGCTAAATATACTGCATGAGCTGAAAATAACATTTAAATTGTTCTATTTTGAGCGAGTTATTTCCTTTAATCTAGAGTGAATACACATTCCAAGGTCAGCTACATTGTTGTAAACTCGATTAGAAGCAGAACTGCTGCTCCCGATATGGCTGTTTATCTGGAATTGTTTACTGACGTAGTGGCTGGCTGCATTCCTGCCAGGGACCATGAGCTGGTGAACAAACTGCTCTCTAACTCAGCAGCCCGCTTCACATGCGCTTGGCAGCTGGCCGTAATAATCCTCCACTCTCATTTTTTGTTTTTCTCCCACACTAAGCCTGCACAACATTACTGTGAACAAAGACTTGTGAATTTTAATATAGGTGATAAGTGTTTTAGTAAAATTTTAACTAAAGGCTGTCCCCAAGGCTCAGTGTGCGGACCAACTCTCTGAAATATAGGTTTTAATGGATGCTTGAAATGTTTTAGTGTTTTAAATGACGTTCATGGTGTGGTGGCATATGCCGACGATGTTCTTTTAATTATAGAGGCTAATTCTAGAAGAGACTTAGAAATAAAAGCCAATAATATACTAAATGAAATACTTTTAAAATTCTCCCAAAAAAATTAAAAATCTCCATAGCGAAAACGAAATATGTGTTATTAAAGGGCTCATTACAAAGATCACCGATTTTAAAAATAAATGACCATACGATAATGCGGGAAAATTGTATAAAGTTTTTAGGGATACATTTTAATGAGAGAGTAAATTTTAAGGTGCATGTAGATCAAGTAACAGCTAAAACATTTACTATAATGAATAAGGTAATACGCATCACATGTGATGGTGGTAGAATACCTTATAACGCCATAAAACTATATAATAATGCGATCTTAACAGGGATTGTGGCATATGGGGCTAGTTGTTGGGGGGAAAGGGTGTTTTTAGATGTAGCTAAAAGAACACTGAGGAGTATGCAAAGGAAAATTTTAATCAGAATGGTAGGCGCCTTTTCCACCACACCTACGGACGCACTATATGTTATATTAGCCATTTTACCAATAGACCTAGAGATAAGAAAGAGGGCAGCCCGTTACTGGCTCCGAAGAGATAATAGCACAAGAGCATCACAACTTGCAGGTTTTAGAGTCGATGACGAAACAGAATTAAACGAAAAAATGTTAAGATGAATGGGAGGCAAGTCTCACAGGAAGAAGAACGTTTTCATTTTTTCCTAATGTTATAGAAAGAATAAAAATGAAATATCTCAAGCCATCTCAGGGTCTTATCACTTTCTTACTATGTATTTACTGTTTTCTACGTATAATATGATCTTAGTCTTCGTTAGGGTGGAAGATACTTATACCTTAAAAATAAATAAGCAATATAATTAATCACAGCAGTTAAAATAATTTCTAAAATTTTCGATCAAGATTGAGTTTGTAGTAAAGGAAAGCGAGAATTTGGTATGTACTCATTTTTAGACCCTACACCGGTAGGTAATACTTATTTATGTAACAAAAGGAATATAAACATTGTCACCGCTCGAATTCCTTTGCCAGGAGGAGCTGAGTTCTGTGATTACATGATAGCGGTAATTAGCTTATCCCCTAGTTGCGTACAATATTTCAACCATTCAAAGCTGAACGTCGCGAGGAGTGTAATCCCAGCCATTACAATCAAATGTGGCTGTAGTAAAGGGCGGGGAGGGCCCACGTAAAATAACCAGTGAGATGGTACGCATGGATGGTGATGGAGTTGCACTAGACTACAATTGCATGGATTTTGAGTTTTCAAAAACAAAAAGAACTATAATAATACTGAAATAGGTAAATTGACACATTTATGATGTAAATGGCTCTAATACTTTTATTTTATTGTTAAATGTCAATTATAATATGCAAGTAACAAAACCCAGCGTTACAATATTCTAAAACTTTGTCTTAACATCTTCGTTGCCAAATGGCAACGTTATGTATTTGAGGGTTAAACCATTGTGACGCCGGGCGCGGCATAAAACAATGGACTGTCGGGGTGAAGCTACTTCACACCACGTACCATGCCGGCGAGCAAACAAGGGCGTTAAAGTCAGGCTGCCTCGCGCGACTGTTTGTGTGTACGTGACTAACAACAATCAGAGCGCCGAACCAAAATGGGTTTACCCCAAATCCTTCGATAAAGATCTAACTTCGCCATCGGGTGTGTTTGAAGGAGTTCGCTAAGGGTCAGTGTGACGTGATTCTCGCTATATAAGGAGGCGAGGAAACAGCAAAGTTAGTTACACTTACCGACGTGAGTCGGACGAGTCAGTGAGTGTGAGACAGCTGTGCGTGTGTCGGCACGTCGTAAAGAAGATTCAACGAGCGTCGAGTGATTGTATCGTCATAGTGTATGAGCTACGGAGAAAGTGAAGGACACTGAAAGGACTGAGTCAAGGTTAGGAGAAGTAAACCGTTGTGAATTGTGATAAAAGGCTAGAGTGTGTTACGACGAGAAAAAACCTGCATTTGTGCAAGAGTTAGAAGACAATAAAATGATAGAAAAGTATCTGAACTGGATTTTGTAGTATTATTATTGTAGTGTTTAACGCCCGCTTTTACTACTACGGCACCGCAGGCGGTGACACTGATGATACATGGAATGAAGATGGAGCACCGGTGGAATGAGATGGCGGGGGAAACCGGAGCACCCGGAGAAAACCCGCCCTGACGCCGCTTCGTCCACCACGATTTTGTAGTATTTGTTACAGTATGTGGCATATGAACTCCATGTGAAATTGGGAAGTTAAGAGAGTAGTACAGTTCACGAGAAAGAGTTTCTTGTATATTTGGAGCTTTTCCCAAAATCTTAAAAGCCTTCGTCTCTGTGGGCATGCAAATGTATTAATTGATTACCGCCTTAAGTACGGCAATGAATGCGATTACCATGGTGCAATGAGGATGGTTAAGCAGTCATTATTAAATAGTCGCGGATAAAGTGAATTACGATGCTCTTTTAATAGTAATTGCTTAATGCTTCGTGCGTAACAGGATGTCAGGTTGTGTTATTCAGAGCTGACGTACAAGGAGAGGTAATTGTGTTTTTATGTAGACTTGTCCATAGTCGTGCACGTGAATACAAATGTGTTGTCACAAGACTTAGGCTAGGACGAACCCAGTTGTTTTAGTCAAAAGCCATGTGACAATGAACCAATATATTATCATTAATTTGGGATCCAAAATAGATTTCTTCGAAAGAGCTATCAATGTAAACAGTTGGAGAACAGACGTGTTTTTACTTGCCGGGTCGAAGTTGTAGTCAACAAGTTAGTTCTGGTAACGAGCTTTTAACAAGCTGCCATATACTCAATCAGCTATCTTATGAAACTATTTAGGTTAACGTTTGTAACCGTTGGAACAACAACTGTTTACGAATTTTAATCATCACAAATTGTTATACTCACTTTCTTCGCCAATACCTGGTTTCACTACAACTGAGCATTTTGGTTTTGAGGTGGTAACAGCGGGTGAATAACCTCGCCTTCATATCTTCCATATATGTGTAGGTCCTTATCAACGTTGTAAACCATGAATTTTATGAACGTTTAAATAAAAATAGTATAGTTTCTCTATTAGTCTTTACATTTTTAAATTGTCACCTTCCATTTCGTTGAATTTTTAAATAAAAATACCAATTTTTATTGGTATCAAATTGACACTTCTATAAACATCTTTTTTGTGAGTTACAGAGCACTGCACCTTTTTGGTTTTTACATTAAGTGCACAATTAAACGTTTGTTAAAATGTTTCAAGCTTGTTTCAGTTTTAGTTTATTGAATTCAATATAACGGATTTCGCTGAAAATACACGAAACACATGTATTGGTGATTAGACGTCACCAGCGACATTAATATCGTTCTCTTAATGCAGTAACCGATTCACAGCGGCACCGGATACAGAGCGCACATTCTGTTCTGCGGCGGACTTAACCTTACCCAATAAGTGCAATATTCTCGTCTGGCTACAAATCTTTTGGCTTTCAAAACGGGTTTTCTACGAGTATGTGAAAGAGAGATTGGAAGTGTTCATAGACGTTTTCAATGTACTCACTGAGGTCTGTGTCTGATTTAAATAATTTAAAAAATATATACTTTATATTAATAAGCATATTCCAATCCTAGTACTTTTTTCCACATTGCTACTTATTTGAACCAAAATAAAAATTACTGAGAATTTAGGAACTTTTAATGAAAACAGTTCTGGAAAGAAGTATAAATGAATATATGAATAAGCCAATATAATTATGATTTGAACACTAATCCTATTCGTTTAGGTGTATTTTAAAAGAAAGGATTTAGTTCTGTAGTTCAATATTTATGTTTTTACAATTGTACCAACATTTCCTATCACTTTTTATATGGAAGTGAAGTTTTTCATTTGCATTACTACTAAATAACTCCAAAGTTACATAAATTGGTAACTTTAGTCCCAGGGTCTCCTATCGGCCAACCTGACATTATTTTCGTGGTTTCTAATCGCCAAACGAATTGCCATAATGAACCTTTCAATGACAAACCCTAAAGTTCCACACAAATTAAATTATTTGTTAAACGAACTAAGATCTATAAATCTGATGAGCACTGATTACAGGTTTCACGGAATAGTGCAGTTCTAAAACCTCGGAAGTTTACTTTCAAACTAAACTCACAGGAAGCTGACTATACGACTGAGGACATCCACCAACAAGTTTCATAATGAGTTGGTACAGAAGAAAGAAAATAAAATATAGTCGCCCCAATATGACTATAGTGAAGCGACAGTAACGAAACAATAAGTCGAAAGAGTTGACAATCAAGTACCTTGCTCAACTGCCATGAACGTCTCTTGTGTTTGATAGATGGAACGCAAACAAATGAACTGAAGGCTTGACAAGACGAAGCAGCCAGTCCCATAAGTTGCACCGTTGTTTAAGTCCATTAGCATTTAGCATTTCCAAACAAGCGACAGGTCTACCTCGTGAAGATGCGATTAAGACTTTTATAATGAAGTGGGAAATAAATTTCTCCCATCTCTCTGCGTGGGCACGACACCTTGACTTCAGGTCATGGACGTGTGTCTATCTCAATCGCAGTTACACGAGTCGTTTGGTGCTGGTGAAACTGTTGTATAGCGGAGATCAGCAGGGGAAATAGCACAAGTTTTCCTTATCAGGTAAACGCTCCGAAATCCTTGAAGAGCGCCGAAGAAAGAATTCACAATTCATCATGCATTGTAGTGTTCTATCCTCGCAAAATTATTCACGATATATTTTTACCTAGGAAAGGTCCCAACATGCAGAAATGGCATTGAAGTGTTTCTTCGTGCTAACAAACACTTGTGGAGGAAAGAAAAGTGTTGGGCGGCGGGGAGTGGTGGGGGGGGGGGGGGGGGTAATGAATAGCAAACTTTCGAATATGCCGAATTGAACAAAGGAGTAAGAGTGACAAGCTTTGTCATCATTTCTGTAATGCTAAGGCTTTTGTAGCCTGGACAAGATTAATCAATCGTGTATTTTCATAACTGTGTTATGGAGCATCGTTTGAGAATGCGGTGAAATAGGATAATGGGAGAATATTTAATAGTAATGGCGTTGCAAGCCCTGAATTGTGTTAATGAACACGTTACGTGGAGCACATTGTTATCGAGGAAGCCCTATTGCATTACTCAACACTTTAACATTATTACATGAACAAGAGATTGTTGGACAATTTTGGACGTGCATGTGCGACCTATGTGTGGTAAGTCCGGATTTGGGCAGACCAAGTTTGGATTTCTTGTGGGCTCTGAAAATGAACACATACAAATAAGCATATAAGGAGGGAGGTTCGATATTAGTGGAGAAGGTTATCTGCACAAATGCATGTGCTACTGAGTGCTACTAAGTGTACAGTGTTAATAAACTGCCACTCATGCTTTGCAGGGTTATTGCTTGTTTTTATACAATGTAATAGTAACAGTTATTGCAATGGTTTACGGTCCTCAAGTTATAAATTCTGAGAAACGCTATAAATTAAAAATTGGAATCGTCATCGCCAGAAATTACAATAAGTTCTATTTCCTATGGATGTCTAGTAACTATCTACTTGAAAAACAAATTCAAGCAAGCTCTATTACTCTGGAACTTGCTCGGAGATCCTCTTGAAGGTTCATCAGGATAGATGGAATCAGAAAAAAAGTTGATTGCAGTTCGGGGTATCTCGTCACGATGGCTCAGAGGCAGTGTGGTACGTGGTTCGAATTCCTGCAGTGACATTGCATTTTAACTTTCCAATAGCGAACTTGTAAATAAACAAATAGAATTCCGTATCAGAGTTTATCAGTGCATAGTACTGATGAGTTTCATCTGCCAATAGCAGAAGTATAATGGGAGAAAGGGTTTAAAATTAAAAAAAAAAAAAAAAGAAATAAAATCATCAGCAAGGTATTTAATCAAAAATATTATATCTGGGATTTGCAGCCTGGCAAACAAAAAACTTACCCTGCATCTCCAGTATAAAATTGTCTATTACTTCTACTTATATTCACACTCCAAGACACTTCTAAAAAGTAACTTCGCATTTGTAACAAATTTTTGAAACGTAAACTTAACTGAATAGTGTTAATATTTTAGTTATGTTCTTGAAAGGAAACGGAAGCAGTGAAAACAATTATTGAATGGATCAGAGCAAGAAGAAAAGACTTCCGCATTTTTGACCATAAGAAAGTTAAGCCATCTTTTTTTCTCTAGCAAAAGTGCTTCCTTCCATATAATGAAGCAAACATTCCTCTGTTAAACAGGCTGCAACAGCCAACTGAAAATTCCAGTGAGATGATTGAAAATATTGTTTGAAAACATTTACAATAACTTGCTTTCTTGCTGACACTTATTTCAAATGAGTAGCTTTGAGGTTTACGTTTATTCTGGGAAAAGAAAAGCTCATAACTTGATGATTTTTAACAATAATTATTGAACTAAACCTTGGAAATTTCCAGATATACTCTTATTGATAGAATAAGAATGAAAATATGTAAGCCACACATCGTGGAATGGAAAATTGTCATATGATCGAAATACAGTTGGACTGGCGGTGTTTTGAAATGATATTAATACATTCTGCAATATGAAAGCTAACGTAGGCAAACATGTTCCATATAATGGGGGTGCGAACATGCTGCTGCCCATATTGATGAAGAGAACTTGGAGACAAACATCCAACACCTGTGTTGTTCATCCAAACATGTTTGCTGTGCCATGTTGATGAATTAAACTGCATGCGCTACTTGCAAGATGTCCTTCAGTACAAGTCATTACAAGGCAGGAAACGTTTTTATTAAGTCATTACATTACTATTCTACGTGAATCCCTTGATCACGTACAGCAGCTGGAGCTGGAGCGACAAAAGAAAGTTTCTGAGTAGAACGTTCTATTTTGTTTGTAGCGGTACATAAGATACAGGGGTAATGCATTGCATTTTACTTTTTCTGGAGCTTAGAAGGCAGTATTTTATTCATTGGATTTATGTTTGGTCAGGAATTTGCGTTTTGAGATCGCTTGAATACAAAATGCTGTTTAGAATAGGTATAAGATTGTGTTTATTCTGAACATAAACCAAAAAAGGAAAGTCGGATATAAGTATACAGAATTTTATCATCATCATCATCATCATCATCATCATCATCATCATCACGGTATAAGCCTTGTGGCCCGTTCCGACTTCAAGGAAATTGATCGGACCATCTCATTCTTGGCCTGCCAACATTTCTTCTATCTACAGCAGGCATGTCAAACCTCACTCCCAGGGTGTGAAGAGAGGGGTCTACCCCTCCTTAACTCCAGTAGCACGCGCTCGTAGAACCGGTTTTCGCTTTGTTTTTCCCGTTTTCCGATTTGATCGTCACGGAGGGAGGGAAAATAGGGGAAAATTTTTCACGCCTGGTGAGTGCTGTTTGACACCCCTGATCTACAGGTTTATATTTGTGCACTATTTGTGGTGTACGGTCTTCGGTCATTCTCTGCACATGATCTTGCCATTTTTGCCCGTATGCAATGATTGTTTCATTTATACTCTGAATTTCCAATTCTCTTCTAATATCCTCGTTTCTTTTCTTGTCTATGAGTCTATAACCTGCCACCTGTCTCAGAAATTTCATCTCAGCAGCCTCCACTTTCTTCTGTTGTGAGATAGTCAAGACCCAGTTTTCACACCCATAAAGCAGGGTTGGGATCGCCATTATTTTATACAGTTTTAACAAAGTTTGACGTTTACAATTTTTAAAAGTTCTTTTTATTGTGCCACATATTGTTTGGAATTTGTTTATTTTATTTTGTATATCTCTATTACTGGTATGTGACACAATATAGCCAATATAATTAAAATCACTTTGTTGTTGGATGGGTTTATCATTTATGCAAATTTTTGCTCTTAAATGGTTTGTTCCTATAAACAGAATGTTATACTTCTTGTAATCAAACTTTTCCTCTTTCATACGTATTTAACTGGATTGATAATATATAAGCTTGAGATATTGGAATGAGATGAGTTTATTCTATATAGGTTTGGAAATCCTCTTCATGTTGATTTTATGACAGAGAAAAATGAGATGGATAAAAGCTTAGAATAGGGACAACCCTGTATTTCAACTATATATGCAGTTTTATGGCATTAAACTTCGGGAAAATATTGCGACTTCATTTTTTAAACTGTCACTCCACTTCTTTTCACTGCCACTTCACGAATATGAACTAGCTCAAATTGCCACTATCGCTTCACTTTCTTCGCGTCAAAATGAAATACGTACAACTCAGCCTCTTCTTCCGGACGTTTCACTCACTGGGAAGTGGATCATAAGACGCTTCGAATCCCTTTCAGCAGCAGCATTCGCTGCAAGTCACCACCGTCCTCAAACTCACTCACGTACTCATTGACCCAACTTGCGAGAGCGCTCGCTCGTATAGCCGTAGAAAATCTCCACACAGTTTCAGACCGGTCGAGATGGCGAAAATTCAAGAAATTATGTTTCTGATGCTTACCTGGGCGAGCGCGCTGCTTATCTTTACTGTCCGGACTACTCGGCACCGACCTCCCGATAATCTTGGTTAGTCTGGGTGGCTCAGTTGGTTAGACGCTGGTCTGGTGATCCCAAGGTCGCGCGTTGAAAGCCGGCCCGGACCGATTGTTTTTAAGTGTGCTTAAAAACGACAGCTCGATGTCAGTAGATTTACTGGCATGTAAAAACTCCTTCGGGACAAAATTCCGGCACACCGATGACACTGGTGTGATTTGGGCAGCATCGGTAAACAACAAAATAATTATTATTGCTGCGTCACAATATTCAGCGTTGATCGTTTTAATGTTTCTACTTTTCTGTTAGAAACATTCTGGTCTTTTGTTTACTTCTAATAAGCTCGTCGGAAAAGCGTGTAGTATCACGGCTAGGAGATAATTATAATCTGCCTTACATTATATCACCACAATGTTATTGAATTGAAATGCATACGTTTAAACATGGAGCGGAAAGTTAATTCCTGTAGTTTCACATAGATTTCACTCCCAGCCATTGTGCAGTAGTAACGGTCATATAATATGAGAAACGTTATTAATTATTTTTACTTTTCATTTACTCAATATTTTCGTATTTTTTTATCTTGGTAGTCGGAAACGATTTGAATTCGAACAAATGTCACTTGGTGACAGAATGAATAATTTATTTTGGATACGTTTCTATAAAAATAAGTTTATTAATGTTCTACATTTACTTCAATGTTGGCTGGACAATGCTATTTTATTTTCGAAATTCTCGCGATTTTTAAGCAGTAGTAGTAGAAGGAACTCTAAAATATCTCCATTACTCCGAGAAATTCTATTTAGGCGACTTTTCTCTAATGTGAAAGAACAGTTATCAAGGATAAAGTTATTCAGTGTGTACGCAACTAACATGGAAATATCAGACCCTTCATGCCCAAATCCAGCCTGAAATTCCTGTGACAGAAGCAATGTAGCGTACGTAGGCCACACAGAAAACATCAACTGTCAGTTTTAATTGTAAGCCCTCGGAAAAGAGCGCCAAACCTTCCATATAAATTACATGGAAATCATTGTCGACCAGTTCGATTGGACAGCGCTGACTGTTTATTGGACTGTCGCGCAGATTGTGATGACAGGGACTCTGTCGTGAGGGGGTGAGAGTAGGGTGCTCCTTGCACTGCATCGAGGCACATCTGGGGTGAGAATCCTCATCAGATCGCATACTAAGTTGCCGTTGAAGGATTCCAGCTACGATTTCAGCACGTTGTAGTTAAAACTAGCAGCCGATGTTTTGGGCATGGCCTCCTTATGCGATATCGCTTCCTTCATGGAAATTTCATGGTGAATTTTGGCATGAGGGATCTGATACTTCTCTTGATGAAATGTCTAAGGACATTGGGTTGAAACCCAAACTGAAAATGTACTGTTTCACACTTTACCTGAATATCTGACTCCAAATTACCGTGAAAATAAGTTTAAATAGGTTATTTGGTTAAGCAATTCCAAAACGAGCCCTGTAAAAGAATATTACAGTAGGAGGATAATATTTATGTCGACATCTTACAGGAAACAGCTTAAAATATCTTAACATGTCAAATACTCTTGATGGAAGAAGAAAAACGCAGATCTCCAGACGCATCTGGTGGTTTTTGTATCCCGTTTCGTGCTTCATGCCATGTATTAAACACGCATCAATTAGAACTATGCTCCCGGATGTAAACACTCCTTGTAAACGGAATAACAATCTATTGAGTGAAGAGACATCTGTTTTATTACAATGCAGACAAGTTGTTGGTGCATCACAGAATAAACAGACCGTGATCCATGTTTCATGATGACTTGACTGTAGTATTTGCAAGTCTACTTTGTGGCTAGCATAAACCATACCATACCGACGGAGTTGTTCAGGGATGTTTGATGAATATTTTGGTGTTTGTGTACTACACATGCAGCATATTGTGATCGTGGCATAAGGATTTTAGTATTACAAATTGATTCAACAACTCATTTCTAACAATCTCTTCTGCTGGAACAGATACGCAAGAATTAGAAAACAAATTACACGAGTGGTGCAACGACTCTCAGGTAAAAGTCAATAAACATTAATATCTAGAGAAAGTTGTCCCCGACTTAATTACGGAATAAATCAACTGACATTTTATAATTAACTGATTGTGTTTGTTGAAGGGAAAGGAGAGGATTTAGTTGTAAATGACGTAACGGTCAAAGAGTGTCAACCCGTTTAAGTACAATAGTAGGCAGTTCTGGCACTTGTGAAAGGGAAATCGACAGTAGAACCAATTAGGCTAAGAAAGTAAGTATTCTTGAATCCCGTCCTATAGACAGAAAACGTATCCTCAAAACAGTGGTAGAGAAAGAGTCCTTATACATTATGCAAGAATAAAATGAAGGAAGAAAAAGTTGGGAGAGCTCCGATGAATGGGACGCAGAAGTTATGACTACAGTATATAGGAATTGATGTCATTACAACAGAGATGGAAGAAGATCGGTAACAAATAGAATTTGAAGAACGGATATGGCACTGCTACGGACATGTGCAAAGAATGAAGAAGAGGTGGCCGAGAAGGATGACTGGTGTCCCACAGGAAGACGAAAATAAGATTTGTTTATTTGGTGCAGTAGTGTCAACAGTTATGGCTAAAATTAGCCCAGAAGACGGACAGTTGAACGATATAGCTGTCAGGAATCGGAAGCAAGCGCTGAAAGATGGACAACTGATTGAAATATCTATTTTTCTCGGTTGTTACAAACTAAGTGTCGTTTCCAAAATCAACTTGATGGTATGGGATTAGGGAATTTCATGTTCACCAATTTCGCCCACCGTGCCATTGTATAATTGCGATTTACTTAAAAATAACCACTAAACCATTCCGATAGTTGTTTCACGCCCACATACTATACATTATTTCCATAAGCTGGAAGACTGCCGGAAGAAAAGGGAAAGGAAATGACCGCATATCCGCTGATATTTTATACGAATTTTTGTGAATATCAGGAATTTTCATCCGTCAGTAATATCGTGGGTCATTACGAAATGGCCATTGAGGGGTAACGACCGATAGGACAGCTAACAGTGATTATAATCTTTCATTCACGATTTATTCTAGTTACAGTGAATTACAGATGCAAATATCTGCGTTAGCGCAACGCGCTCAAAGTTTTGTTTTGAATAAATATAACCAAATACGGCCATAGATAATGTGCACACAAAAACACAGGGACCATTATGGTTAACATTGCAGGTTTTTCTGTTCTTGAAGGGTGCTGAAGTGCATACGACTTAACAAGTTTCTCCGTTCAACTCAGAATTTGAGTTTGTCAAACAAATACCATAATGTTAAAACTGAATTATCAGGGGCAAATCTCCCCAGTAACTGTGGAAGGAACGAACTAAAGCTGCTGGATAATGCGATCGTCATTCCTTAGAATATCAATACACTCACAGTTTCAAAAGAAAAAAGTCTGTTGTGTTACACTCACATGACTTTCTCTACTCTTGTACTAACCATTCTTACAAACTCTTATTCCTATATCTTCTTCGTGTTAGTTAAGATAAACATTTGTAAAAATTACCTTATTGCTTATTTTCTTGTAGTTGCAAGGGGAATATTAGAATACAGTAGGCTTTGACCGACAGTAAAATCTTTTAAAGCTTTGAGATCCCGTTCTCTTTGCACGCTTACATATAAAAAAAATGAACAACGATATTCCATTTCAGGAGTTTTGTTTTCCGAAACCGATACAAATAACAAGGAATATCTTCGAAATTATTCACTCTACAAAAAAATGTATTTAGACATAAATTGTGTGTTTTAGGGAGATCTACATTTTTGTATAGTACAATTTTTTTCTATCTCTTACGGTTTAGGAGTTATTCAAATGTCTTCCAGAGTAAACATGACTACGTGCATAGGCTATAGCCAGAAAATTCAAAATATGCATTTCATTTGTCATAAAAATATCTTAAACATATGCCGTTTAATCAAAATCGTTGGAGCCATTTTCAAGAAAATCAAACTTTTCGAAAGTTTCCATATAAAGTTAGTTTAGGGTGGGGCTATTTTCTTCAAACTCTTCGTGTCGCATCCTTGAAAGACATTAAACTTAAATACCAGCTTTGGTTTTTAACCGACTTTTCGTTTTTGAGTTATGCTGTCCGAGACTGACAGACATACAGACACACATGGACCGTTTTCTAAAAATGTTTTTTATTCAGGGGGTCTCAAAACATATTTCCGGTGGAATCTCGACATCGAATTTTTGGGTGGAATACAATACTTCCTCTACTTACCAGTAGAGAAAATAAAAATATTTTGTTGTACGCTGTCAGTTGCCAGAATCACATCAGCATTGCCAGTGTGCTGGAATTTCGTTCCGTAGTTCTTTTACATGCCAGTAAATTTGACAGGGAGCTGTCGTTTTTAAGCACACTTAAAAGCCATCGGTCTGGGTTCAATACTAGCGTAGGAGAGATTTTTAAATCACACAATGCCCTTATCGTCCATAGAATCTGGAATATTCTGTTGGGGAAGTCGATACTAGTCTACTTTAGCTTATGAAAGGCAGAAATCCAATGTTTAAGAACAATATCCAACCTTATGCGAAAGAAGGGAGGGCCGATTTGCCTCCACCTACTTTTCATAGCACGCATTCATGGGACTCAAAAGCAAACCTCTCTAATACTTGGAATCAAGAGAGTTTCAGAAGCTGCTTGTGGATGTTTGCTGTCTCAAGAGTTCGTGCCCATTCTCTGTAATTCATTATTTTCAGAGTGAAAACAAAAGAATTGGAATATGAATCTGTAGATAGCAGTGCTTTGACAAATGCATAAAAATGTGCAGTTTTGTGTAAGAGTCTGTAGAGAAAACAAGAATGTAAACACCCCAATTGTTTATGTATGTATGAAGTTAAAAGGACAGCTAAATAAAAACAGATTATGCAAAATGAGCGTAAACGATAAGTTGCCAATGCAACCTTGTGGAATACTGATTGGAAGGCAAACGAGCTGAATAAGAGTTCTTTAAATGTTTTTGAAATGTCTAAAGACTAAAGGCAAATATTTACAAACCCACTTGGTGTATTTCCTACATACAAGATCGGACTGCAAATGAGATCTTCGATGCATGGTTCTTAACCTAAACAGAGATGAGAGATATTTCAATGTCAGCATGACGCATTTTCTTGCTCGAAACGAACCGGAGAACTGTAGCTTGATGTAGTTGTGAAACTGTAAAATAATTTAACTTTTAAACAGTTTTTTTTTTTTTTCTGAAGTTAAGTATAATGGAATTAAAATAAAACAAAATACCATGCTAGGAGATACCATATCACATCTTTTTAGTTTGTGAAACTTGTTTACAGAAAGTACTAACTTCAGTGCTGCACCCCACCAATGACGCCTGTAGTGGGCAGAGGTGGGGGACGCAGCGGCTGGGCGGCAAGCCTTGGCTCTTAATGGGCTGTTGCGCTGGGGTTTAGTTTACTTTACTTTTACTAACGTCAGTATTTTGTGGATAACATTGCACCCCATATACACTTCGAAATACGAAGAGTAAATTATATTTGACAGAATCCTCCAAATCCTATGTAAAAAGGTTTTCAAATTATGGCATAATGATATTTACGGTAAAACATACAAATTGAAACACTTAAGCATATTTGAGATGTGCTATATGGTGAGCGAACAGTTAATTAGTAGGTAATACAACGGGATTTTAACTCTGGAATTCCCAGTTAGTGTGCTTTGTTACGAAATTATTATTTATTTATGCTAACAAACTTACTGCTGGTGTTTTTAAACACACAAGCCGTGTGTGGGCAATGTTTTTTAGTTCCATTTCTGCCTCTGTTTGTTACGAAGGTTCATTTATATGTTTTTACTAAATCTCATACGTACAGGACTTGTAATGGATATATGGAAATTTCACGGCAAATAAACGTTATAACTAAATTATTTTGTTGTTTAACGACGCTGTCAATTGCCAGGATCACATCAGCGTCGCCGGTGTGCCGGAATTTTGTCCCGCAGGAGTTTTTACATGCCAGTAAATCTACTGACAGAGCTGTCGTTTTTAAGCACACTTAAAAACCATCGGTCTGGGCCGGATTTGAACACGCGACCTTGGGATCAGTAGGCCAGCGTCTAACCAACTGAACCACCCAGACCGACAAAATTCCTTAAAGTTAAATAAAAAATGAAACCTAGTGGATTATAGATAAGTTAGTGAACCAGTGTTTTTAAGAAAAGTTCAAATTGGATTTTATGGGCAAAAAAAAATTTGTTTCGCTTTGAGGGAAGGCCTTTGTCAAATTTTACTTCAATTGGTCACGAATACATGCGAGTTATCTTCTAGTTTTCCTCTGTAGTATTTTTAATGTACTATGCATTTATTTGGCGATAGGTATTAAGTTTTTCTTCAATGCTTAAAATGTTGCCAATTTACTCCCTTTAGGCTCGTCAATTGGCTGAACTGCCGTATAGAAATTACAACAGAGTCAAATTGTGGGGTAGAATTTCGGCATTTTTCTCAGTTCATGAGTTGCACGTAACCTAGCGTTCATGAGCGTTCATGCGAAGGTACCAATGCCTTCAAAAGCTTGAGTTATGTTATTACCTACCTAGGAACTGTAGATTTTTATTCCGAAGTTTTGAAAGCCACACTATGCATCAGATACCTTCAAACCATTAGCTCAGTATGCCGTTCCATGTAACGGTAACTTAAAAGTTAAAACAACCAAATCTCTCGTTTCCGTTCTCGGGCATTTTGAATTCTTGCATACCTCAACTTCGTCGTACCGTTCCGGTTTGCGTTCCCGGTAATTTTGAACCAGCCATACATAACGCGTTAAATTATTGAAGACCTTGCAATAAGATCATCAACACAATGAAAGCTGTAAGGATTGGGAATGCGATGCACTTTATCGGTGAATGAATATAGTTACCCGATGTTTATTACTAAGGTAGTAGAACAGTGAAAGGAAGGGAACGCGGGAGGCTGTGTGGAACACTAGGAAGGTCGAAAGGAAGGGGAAAGGTGGCGTGTGCGAGAATAAAAACCGACCATCCGACGGCTATGCAATTTGCACAGCTAAATATAACATGTCTGTTCATAGAACATTCCAGCACTTCACTGTTTTTGTGATGTATATCATAGAAACCAAATCAGCCAATTGTACAGTAATGCCTACACAGAACCAGGCCAAGGAACCACTGAATATTTAGGTGGGGGGATTCTCTTTTAAATTTTAACAACGTTGCATATAAGGCGGATGCATAATAAACTGGGATACTTTCAAACCTACCTTGTTTTATGTCTTTCATATACATTGCAGTAAAATAACGAATGGGACAGAGGGCATCCGCACTTTAGACAGCTTTGTGTTGTCTCTCGAGACCAGCACCAAATTGCTGCAGTCTGAGGTACGCTATGTTCATCTAGAAAACATAATCGTGCACATTTATACTTACCGCAGTGTGAGTTAATTAGATTCGCATATAGTTTATATGCATGTATGTGTTTAAATAGCTAACAATCACTGCTCTGTTGAGTTAACTGATAGGATTCATTCTCTTCCCCCCCCCCCCCTCCCCCTCTCTCACTCTCACACATTGCTTCTTCGTTCCATTTTCTCTCTCAGTGCTTCTGCAATGTATACGCTATCAGAATTTTTTGAAAACCGGTAATAAACCTGTTTATTTTTCCTGGTTATTGACTATAGTGAGTAGAGGAATTATTGAATTTCGTCCAAAGATTCGATACCGATATTTCGCCGGAAATACACGTGTTGATGCTCCTTGAACTAAAAAATGTATTTTTAGAAAAACGTCCATATGTGTCTGTGAATATTATAATTCAAATGAAAAGTCATTAGGTTCAGCGTCTTCCAAGGACACGACAAGATGTTTGACATTCTCTTTGATATAAAAATAGATTTTTGGATTTTAGCCCTTTTGTTAAAACAAATAAATTTCATTTTAATTGCCAAAAATGCAACATACCTTAAATAACATACCTGTGAAGCTTTAATCCCCCGGGAAGAGGGGAACACGTGTTTGGGCGCCATTTTTAAAAGCGAAACGTGTTGTTGTTGTTTTGTTTTTTTTACTTTCTCATGTTCAAAATGTATTTTCTCCCATAAAAATCTAGCTAAAGTTCTAAAAAGAATTCCAGTATAGTTCAGAATATCGGTAATAAAATGTCCATTTGAAATTTTGATATTACTTATACCTCCTGTTTTTTTTAAAAAATATATAGTAATGCGCTGTTTTCTGACATATCACTTTGCGGTATTAAAAACTTTTTTTTTTAAGAAAACTATTCACTATATCAAAATTTCTGCTTTAATTTGTTACTAAGATAAAAGATATAATTTTAAAAAATCAACTCCGTTGTTCAACATCTGTTGGAGATAGATTTTTATTATACCCGATAAAATTGATATAAATTGATTAATATATGAAGGATACGATTAGATATTGGAATGCAATTTGGTACACACATTTCTTTAGTTGCTAGTAATGTCTGTGCAAAAAAATTAAGTCTCTAACTTCAATACTTTAGAAAATCACTCTTTTCACTTCTGTGCGCCCTTAAAATACCAAATGTTCAAGAGATTTGCATCACACAAATACATTTTCTGGGAACAGTCATGAAGTCCATACCTGGTTACCTGGTACATCGTAAGAGATGGACAAATACTTACTTGCACAAAAAGCTTAGATCTCATTTAGGTAAGCACACAATTTGCCAAATACCTTTTTTGCTGCGTTTACTATTTCCGACATAAAGTTGTATAAGGCGAGTAGAAAAAGGCATTGGAATGTAACACATCAGAACTTTTTTGAGTACTAATAACATTAAAACATAAGCGGTCAGCAGTAGGTGATAGAGATTATAAAATAAAATAGGTATAGAGAATCTGAGTGCACTGAGCACGAGTTGGTGCTACTTAAATAAATCAAGTAGCATTACAAAAGTCGGACATTCCGTTGTTTGTACTTCCTGGGAACCAAGGAAGATTAGGAAAGGAAATCATGTTGGATTATCATGTTAGCCATTTCCGTATTTTCCCAATAGTGCTGCTGAAATATAAGGAAAATTATCAATTGTTTGTGACTTTGTATATTGCCACTAAAATGTACTTGAATGTACCAGAAGGGATTTGGTTGTGCAAACCTAATTTAGACAGGTATTACTTACAGAAGTAGCTCTTACTTGAGGTACCTGTACTCTGAACGTGTTTTCAGCTTGAATTATCTACTATTCTGTTTTTAACATTTATAGGGACTTCATTTACCTGCTAAGCCTTTGATGTAGGTTTCTGAAATGGCCCACAATCTTTCAGAATATGTACAAGTATGAAACATTGTTTAGCCCTACTTAAGGGACACTGGGAGTGAAATTTTGGTCAAAATTGTCAAAAAAGTTGAAAATAGTTTTTTACATTAAATGTTCGTGGAACTCCTGTGCATCTGGATCGGCTAACATTACGGCCCTTTCAAATAGTGTTTTTCCCTTAATGTACACAGCATGTTCCTATATAAAACCCTGTTTTTCTTAGAACTACATTTCTGCATATTCCAAATTTAGCTCGCGCATCAGGTTTGCTTCAAATTCAATGAAAATTTCCAAAAGTATTAGTAAGTAGCAACGAAACACTTCTGTGATTCAATATTGATGTTATCGTTAACATGAATTCCAAAAACATTTTTTGTATGAAAAAATAAATAATTTTTAAGATTAAATTTTCTTTGTTATTAAAAAGAATATGTACAGCATAATCAGCAAACGTATTTGAAATATCTCTTCATATAATTGTTACCCATGTTTTAGAGTACCAGTTCTGCCAATATAAACCAATTTTGAAAAGTCAGTAGACGCGTGTCACATTCTGAAAATGTGTCTATTAAATTCATAAAATAATTTATATATCATAAACGAATTATGCAATTTTAATGAAATTTGGTGAAAGTGCTATTCTCATAAGTTCAAACACAGTAAACTTTTCAAAAAAAAAAATCTATCAGATTTCATCCCTGGTGTCCCTTTGCTATTTAATATTTGTGCCAAGATGACATATTTCTGGCTGAGGTCGTATGCTCAAATATGTTCACAAGTTTAAAAATTAAGAATCAAGAAAAAGAAGGCAAAAATCATGACGTTGCCTTGAAAGATGCTGAACTTGCTTACTAAATTCTATTTTTTATCGACTCTCCGTTTTCGAGCTGTGCAGTTCACACAGAGACCTTCTCTAAAAATGTTGTGTGTGTGGGGGGGGGCCTTCAAAATAATAATTACGGTGAAATCTCGACCGAAGTTTTGGAAGGCAATACTTTCCCTACATAATATATGTAGTAGAGGAAATAAAACAAATTACGCGTTTACACACTGACACTGTGATGTACAATTTGGTCCCTAATAACATATCCAGTATTACATCAGATGGGATGAACAATGAAACTGGCAATGCACGAAACTCCGACACAACTAGGTAGAGTTAAACAATATGCTGTGAATGAAATCGCGTGTAGGGGTGTTTTATGACGAGGGATGGACAGCAGAGACAATTTCAAGTATTGGTGACGAACTGGAAGCAGAATCCAAGATAACTTTGGGTAGAATTGTGCAAAACTTCAAAACTGATAATTTATGGCCAAACATGACTATAATCCGAGAACAAATACAGAGGTTAGAGGTTTCAGCGGTGCATATCCTTAAACAAAAATGTTCCTTGCAGTACCTACGTGCCCAAAGTTCAGTAGGAAGGTATTAACACTGTAGTTGTTATAAATTTCGAATAGCCGTTATGTTCCGGATCAGAGACAGAAAAGGAAACATTACGAAATATCCTTCAGGTTATACACGCATTGAAGGTAGTTCTGGATAAACATGGCAGAGAAATTAGGTGGACGTGACGAGAGTGCGCGCTTTGAGACCTTGTTGCACTCAAGTATGGTCGCTAGTTTGAATGATGACAACCCCGCTGCCGCGCCGCGCTAGAGCCGTAGTATTTTGTAACACGTCCCACGGCTAAGCTGCAATGCAAACGTTGCAAATCTAAATGTTGAATTTGTGCATATGACAGGACATATTAGGGTAAGTGTTAACTTCAGTGTGAGGATGCGGCTGTCGCACCTCAAAAGGAAGTTTGTTCTTGCGCTCTTCTCTTGCGCTGGTCATGTTTCGCACCACAGTTTGCCATCGTTAATTTTCATCTCTCTTTTGATGTGCACTGCTATATGAATGAAGTGCCTTCGAATGCACTTCAGGAATAACGTTCGACAATGCTCTGTTTACACTGCACCCGTCAAAATTGTGTGTTGTGATTTACATTGCGTAAATCCACTCGGCGTTGACAGCTGCTGCGAATTCTGGAGCTTCGAGGTGTCTATTTTAATCCACATGAACAAATGCATGTACTCTTTCGCAACAAGCGTGGGAATAAACGTGGATAAAGTGGCGTTAGAGCAGTGAATTTGGGAAAACTGGAGCATGTAGAATAGTTCCCCTGTGCTTGACCGGAAATGTTAGAAGATTAACTCCTTCTGCTGCCGAAAAGTGTCATCCATGTTTAAAGTACCTACTTGCGATAAATACTCGTAGTTTAAATGAACCTGACTATTTTAATTAATGTTTTCAAAAAACAGCCTGTGTTACTAAATGGAGAGATTCTAATAACGTGTAATCCTAATATGTGTAACCGAATTTCTTATACAATTCAATATTTTTGTTCCGTTTAGTGTCCAACTTTTATATTAAGATTAACAAATACTTGCATAAAATTAAATTAAAATTACGTATTTGTAGAATAAAGCTAATTTTAGTTCATAATTTAGAATTTTTTATGCCACTCTTTCCTTTTTCCAAGTTGTAATTTACAAGTAATATCTATATATCGGATTTGTATGCACAAAAATGTAAAATATGCATCCATGATGACGAAATCTTATAAATGTGCTGTATATTATTCTATTGTACTAATCATGCACTAAAATTGTTAGTTATTTTTTGGTACTAACTGTGTATATCTTTTTAGACATTCCGGTCAATGTAATTTAATTTGCAGTATACAGTGATCATTTTCTCTAAGTGCTCAGGTGTGAGTTTATGAGTTTATCAATTAACACAAGTTTCTATGCTGAGAAGGATCTTTCCACATCTACAGATGTTATTGGACAAAAACTGAAAGCTCTTGCTAACTCTGGAGAAATTTCTTCAGGAAACATTACTTTTCACCTTGAAGATGTTTATCCATGGAACACAAAACTTTCAATGTCAGGGTTTCACTCTAAAGCCTGCACAATTCATCCTCTAATTTTCCTGCATAGGGATTTAAGGAGCACTCTCCTAGTTTACCTCAAACCTCCATAGGAAATATTTTGCTATAGTATGTTTAAATATTAATTATAAATATTTGTAATCCATATATAGTAACATTGGAAATATGCAATTATGGGCATCATAAAAGTTGATATAAAAGGGCAAAACATGAAACATACAAATCTGATATCTAGTAATGATACATTCTGTGTATTAGTGCCTGTATCGGGTACAAATTAGGTGAACATTAACTGTAAAACAGTCGAAAATTATTCAAATTTTGAATGTACCTACGATGTTCATGTTTTTATACATTTGTGATAAAAGAGTAATTTTATTAATTGTAATACTTCATTTTACTCCCAGTGTAAAAAAATCTTTTTATAGTAGCAGCAGTGTATATAGGCATGTTTAGTTGCATTTCATATGCAGATATTTAAAACTATTCATTCTGATATATTTATAAAATAGTCTAAGAAGTCAATACGTCAAATATATCACTCTTCTGATGTATATGTACACATTTAATAAAACCAGCACAATTAATTAAAAGATACTCTTCATCCAATTTAGCCTTTAAATTCTGTTTCCACAATATAATTTCACATATTATTTGAACTATTGCCTCAGATGTTAATCTTACACTGAGGATTGGTTGTGTGTTCAAACCCTGCCAGGTTGATGTTTTTAACCATGCCCAAAAGTGACAGCTGCAGGGTAAAATTCTGGCACACCAGCAGCACTCATAATCCAAGCAATTGAAAATTTGTGAGACAATTGGAAACAGCTGTCGTGTAAAGTCGTCTTGCCAACTTTTACAGTTTACCTTCAAAGTGTAGCGAAGTGGAGGCATTATTATGGCTTTATGAATGGATTCAAAGTGTTACAGACTTTCGCTATGGATATGATAAGGCATTAAATTCTGTTGCGTTATATTGTAAATAAAATTACAGACCAAATGGACTGTGCTAATTAATATACAGTGCTATGATGTATCACGGCTTATTTCTATGTCTATCATTAATCATGATCCCCCTTCAAAACAAAGTGCATATCTTGCAGATTTAAATTTTGATTGCACCACTAGCAATAAATGGGTATGTTCACTTGGTAACAGCTGATTGAACTATAAAGCCAACTCCCTCAAATTATATATCCTACCCTGTTAGAGAATGTCTACAAAAAAATCTGATGTGTTGCACTCACATGATTTTCTTTGTCCTTGTACTATTCTTACAAACTGTTCTCTATCTTCTTCACATTAGTTGAGATAAACATTTGCAGAAATTATATTATTGCTGATTGTCTTGTAGCTACAAGTGGAATTTGGGATTACAGTAGGCTTTGAGCGATAGTCAAATCTTATAAAGCTGGTCGCTGTATGAAGACTTTGAAATTCCTTTCTCTTTGCATAGCCAAGAGATAAAAAAGTTATAAAAGTATAAGTATTGCAAAACTCACAGAAATAATAAGGAATATTTCCGAAATGGTTCACTCCACAAAAAAATGTATCTGGACATAACTTGTGTGTTTTAACGAGATCTACATTTTTTGTATAGTAACATTTTATCTATCTTTTATGGTTTGTTTACCAGTTATGCAAAAAACATCGAGAGTAAACAGGACTGCACAGGTTATGGCCAGAAAATTCAAAATATATATTTCATTTGCCATAAAAATATCTTGAATATATAGGATTTTATCAAAATCGTTAGCCATTTCGAGAAAATAAATTTTTAAAAAATTTCCCATGTTAGGGTGGGGGAATTTTCTTCAAAATCTTCGTGTTGCATCCTTAAAAGATATTAAACATAAATAACCAACTTCGGTTTTTAACAGACTTTTCGTTTTTGAGTTATGCTGTTTACACACACACACACACACACACACACACACACACACACACACACACACACACACACACACACACACACACACACACACACACACACACACACACACCTTTTCTAAAGCTGCTTTATTTGGATTCAAGAGACCTCAAAACATAATTGCCTATGAAATCTGGACATGGAAATTTTGAGTCAAATACAACACTTTCCCTACTTACTATATGTAGTAAAGAAAGTAAAAATGGATCATGTTAATCCAAGTTGCACTAGGTGTCTTGAACGGTGATGAATCAGTATTTATCTGCTCTGTGATTGTGAAGCTTTAGGTCACCACAGAGCTCAGACGTTCAGGAACCATTTTCAGAAATTGGATGAACTATCTTCTGCTTCAGTCAGTAGTTTTTCACAGTTCATCTCAAACAGCAAACTGCTTGGTTGAAAGATAATAGGATGGGGTCACACAATAGATCTGTAAATAGGTTGCTAGTGCAAGAGCTTTACTGCCCTCTGCTCCATTATAATTCAATTCAAATCTTATTCACATTGTATGGTTAGTGAAATATGTTTTCTATTTTGTGTAACTATACACAAGAACTTCAATGTTACAAAACATAAAATATGGACTAGAAATCTGTGTATAGCTAAAGAAGTGGAGTCCCTTTTGTGTAATACATTTAGCTGCGGTCCCAGGAAGAATTTCCATGTATGAATAAATGGAGCAATACTACCATGTCTTCAAGGTTACTTATAAAACTGAATTCCCATTTATTTTACATGTAATTTTGTTAATAGATTTCAGTTTCACAAAGTTGACAAATATGCATAGAAAAAGCAGTTCAACTGTGTATCACAAGGAGTTGATTAATAACACTAAAAAACACTTTTTAAATTTGCCGGAACACATTTCAGAGGCTAGTTTCCTCCATTATCAACCAGACAGCGATCGAACATTTTAGAAGACTTTTAAAGAATGTAACATCCAGTAGACTCCAATTAACAGATACAGTATAAAAAAACTTTCGGCTCAAACGCTAAAGACAGCATTCCAGCAAATAAAATAGTTGCAATCCATCAAATGGAACCCAAGAACTGCAACCTGGTTTATATAGGCCAAACTAAGAGGAATTTGGAAACAAGAGCCAACGAACATTTCAAATGTATAAAACACAAACACAGAATCAGCAGTTGCCACCCTGGGCATCATGAAGGGGGGGAATGAGGGACCGTGACCGCCCTTGGAAATTAGTAAATGTAATGTGCAATCAATTACTATTAGACTATTGCTTTATTGTTGATATAAAGAACAGCTTTTATTTAGCATAAATTAATAAACTTATATGCAACAAATATTATAACTCATCTTTTACAGTTTTTGGCAATAGAATAATGAATTAATATTTTTAACTGTGAACTTCCAACATACGCCCCCCCCCCCAAAAAAAAAAAAAAAAAAAAAAGGTCTGCTGCTGCTCATGGTTGCCACCCATTTTTGGAAAGAAAATCACGACATTATTCCGGATCCAAAACTACTAAAACAAATAACAGGAACCAAGAATTGTCAACATGGGAACAGATCTTCATCTTCATCTGGTAGAACAAGGAGAGTTTTCAATTTTGATATACCACAGAATGACCCATTGTACAAATTCTTAGAATCACCACAAGTATCTACAGAAGGACCAACCTCTACTTTTATAAAAACAAGTTCAGTCAATGTCTGATTGAGAATGGAGAAAACTAGTCTCTGAAACATGTTCAGGGAAATTTAAAAAGTGAGAGTTTTTTAGTATTATTAATCAACCCATTTTCTATATTAATGTCATTCCAACAACACTGTCATCAACTTCCAGAATTATTAATAGCTTATATTAGGTTGAGTATTTAAGAAACTGTAGTCTACCCTAATGGATGTAGAAGGTGAAGATGAAAATAATAAATTAGCACAGTACATAGTGTTTTTATAGTTATTCCAAAACAAAACTGAGAAATGCATGTACTTTGTACTTCCTTTAGAAGCTCCAGAGTACTTCTTGAAGATGAGTAATTTTGAGAACCAGAATAAAGGTACCTTTTGAGAAGTTTCCTTCAGTGTTGTGTTGCCTGAAATTGTATACATGTTCCTACAGTTAGGTAGCACTCTATTATTGCCTGTGTTTGTAAATGATTAGATGAATGCGTGCATGTTTGGAACAAAGTAGTGCACCTAAATTTCATAGCAGCAAGACTTTATCCTAGAATAATTTTATTTTTATTTTGCAGGTTTTGTCTATGAGCGAGGAGCTACGGCGAGCATTGTATGCCAGCAGTGCAGCCAGTCTCGATCTTGAGCTCTTCATTCCAGACCTTGTCGGCACCACAGAAATCTTCACCGAGGAGCATCGCAAAAAGTTATGTCGTCACCTTCCAGCTCGTGCAGAAGGTTTGTTGCATTGCTTTTAATTCTTGCTGAAACTTGTTGGCATTTGTCACCATATTATATTTAAATTCAGATTCCTACAGTTGCAACCTGTTCTGTCATCGGTAGTATGAATAGTGCATTTTATGCTCAAGGGCCTAATGGTTGACATTTCAAACTGTGAAGAAATCACTGACTTTGGAAGAGAGGCTACTACCGGCATTTTAAACATAACACAAACGATGCTCAGTTCAGGTTTAAAAGAAAAGCTATTACATTCATGTGACTTTTTTCTACCCTCTATCATTTATTTTTATATAGCTAGCAGGGATATTTTTTATGAAAGCTTATATTTCTGTCTGGTTCGTGTTAATTGAAACACATTCTGCACAAATAATTTCATTACACAGTCATGGGTAGGGGGGATTAAATAGATAGTGAAGAACTGAGATGCCATATTAGGGCCTAGAAATTCCATACTACTTCCATGAAATTGTGAGAAACAATTGAATAAGAACAGCACTTTAAATAAAGTATTGAAAATTCAAACCAATAGTAAAGAATATCTTGGATATGGCTAATGCCACAAGAAAGTTATTTGAAATAAATTGTGTGTTTCTAAATGAGAGTAATTTTTATATTGTACAGTTTTGTCTATCTCATAACGTTAACCACTTGTACAAAATTCCATCAGAATAAAGACAACTTCACAGGCTATTTCAAGAAAATATATATTTTATTTTGTTGTATAAACATCTTAAATATATCACATTCTAATCAGAATTATTAGAGCCAGATTTAAGAAAATAAAACTATGTTGAAAAATTTTGTGTTTGGGATAGTTCGGGATGTGGGTATTTTCTTGAAAATGTGTGTTTTGGTTCTTTGGAAGATGCTATGCAATAGTGTTATTACAGTTGTAATATAAATGCTTTTTGTGCTTTTTTTAGGTTATGTATGGACTCTGGTGTTCAGCACTTCACAGCATGGATTCAGTCTTAACTCCATGTATCGTAAGATGAACAGACTGGAAAGTCCAATTCTTATGGTGATAGAGGATACAGAACACAATGTAAGTTAAAAGTTGAATCTCTGTGTGGTTTTGAGATGTATCACTGTAGAAAACTTGGCCTTTTCCACGTTATGTTGAGTTTATATTCAAATTAAAACCAGTGCAGAAAACAGAATAATTGTAAGTTTCAGCTGCCATTTTCTGTATGTACTGCAAGTTTAACAGCATAACAAGAAAGGATCTAATATTAGAACATTTTGCTCTACAATTTGTAATTTAATGTTGCTATTTCTTTCCTTATCTTGGCAGATATTTTGTTGCCGTATAGTTACTAAATTTGTCACACTTGTACAAATTATGCAAATTGGACAAATATTTCAACATTCTTGTTTAAAATGATTTCTGTGGTATGCCTGTAATGTTGATGATTTTAACATATCCTGCTAAAGAATATAAACACAACATATGAGGTTATCAAAAAGTAACAGGAGTATTTAAATTTCGTGGGCTTTATGCATCAAATTTTCAAAACTTCTTTTTAATCTTGTTGGTACACATGTTCCTTATGTATGTTTGCATTTTCAGTTGTTTTGAATATTTAGTTTATTGTTGACAGTCAAAAGGGTTACATGTGTTTGCGAGTGTTCAGCAAATTTTTGCTTTCCATAAAGATGGAATTTGCATTAAATTTTGCTTTAAAAATGGTATGAAGCGCAGCACTGCATTCAAAATGTTGACTGTGACTTTTGGGGAATCTACCATGAGTAAGACAAGAGTTTACGAGTGGTATAGACGCTTCAAGAGGAGGGGCAAGATGTTGAAGATGATTGCCCTAGATGTCCTAGCACATCAATTATTGACAAGAATGTGGAAGAAGTAAAGAAAATGGTTATGGAAAATCACTGAATCATCATCAAGAGGTTGTTGATGTTGTCAGCTTATCCTTTGGCTCATGCCAAACAATTTTTTTGGATGTTTTGGGCATGAAACGTGTGGCAGCATAGTTTGTTCCAAAATTGTTGAATTCCGACCAAAAACAATGTCACAAGGACACTGTTCAGGAATTGCTGAATGAAGTCGACAGTGACCCAGAACTTCTAAAGAAGATTCTAACAGGTGACGAAACATGGGTATATGGGTATGACATCGAAACTAAGGCCCAATCGTCTCAATGGAAACTGCCTGAAGACCCAAGACTTTTCAAAGTTTGACAAGCTCAATCACTTGTGAAGTTTCTTCAATTTTCTTTGATTATAACGGGATAGTACATCGTGAGTTCCTGCCTTATGGTCGTAAGGTCAATAAGGAATATTACCTGGAAGTTATGTGCTGTTTGTGTGAAGCAATCTGGAAAAGGGGGGAAAAAAAAACACCTATGAGAATTGTGGCAAAACCACTTATGGGAATTGCATCACGATAATGCTCCCGCTCACCCTCAATGCTTGTTTCTGATTATATGGCAGAAAACAAGATCATTATGTGGCCTCAACCACCATATCTGCAGACATGGTCCTCTGCGACTTCTTTCTGTTCTTGAGGCTGAAGAGAGCCATGAAAGGACATCGTTTTGCCACCATTGAGGAGATAAAAACAATCACTGAAGGAGCTGAACACCATAATAAGAGGTGAGTTCCAGAAGTGCTTCCAAGATTGGAAAAAGCGCTGGCACAAGTGTATTATATCTGAGGGTTATTACTTTGAAGGGGATAAAGTTGATGTTGATGAATAAATAAAGATTCTTTAAGAAAAAGCGTAAGCAGATTTTATTCTCTTCTGTTTAGCTGTGTAGTAGTTCTAAATTGTAACTATCTACAATATACAGATGTTAGAGATATGAGTGCGCAGCTTTTGTGTGAGGTAGATTCAAATATGACGAATAAAAAAGTCCAATAAAAATTAATCTATCATGAAAGGTGAAAGAGATCATTAAACATTATCTGCACAGTTTGACAATGGATCAGGATCTAGCAGGCAATGGTTTTGTTTACCAATCCAGTTTGTGCTAACCCATGCATGCATTTGCACCTATAATGAATGAAAGTCCGAAGTAGGCCAGAGCTCAAATTGGTTTTACCATATGTCTGTTCATTATCTGCTACTGCAAGTAACAGAGGAAGGGTGGTTTTATTCCCGAACAGTCATCACGAGACCTGAACAGGTAGAATTTACTGTCAACATTCCTGATCTTCCACTTTACTGTCAACATTCCTGATCTTCCACTTTACTGTCAACATTCCTGATCTTCCACTTTACACAAATGCCAAAGATGCATGATTGCCAAGCATACATTCAGAAATTTATTTGAATAGACACTAGAATCCAATTATTTAATATAATTTTGTGACTAAATACTCATTTTAGCAACAAATAGAAAATATACAAATAACTCCTTTTGAAGCTCTACCTCTGTGTGTTAGTTGCAGAAGTAAACAACAAAAGAATGGTGACATAGGCAATTGAGCATACAACCCATTTAGTTTTTTATTTATGCAGTATAGTGGAAAGTGGTAAAGAAACACATGTTTTAGCTTAACATCAAGAAGTTGCCATTAAAGTATGTGTACTCTTACTCCTAGCACCTTGTATAATGCTTAGAATGAAATATCTGCAGTATTTGTCTTTATGTGCATTTTCTGTTGAGTAACAATTATTTTCTATTCCATGTTATTCTTAATGAAAAGTGAAAGCCTTCTTTGCAAGTATGTTTTTACAACTCCAAAGTGTTTATATTCCAGTAAATAGGCTTTGTGAATCCATTTTAGTAATTTATGAACTGAGATAAGGTGTTATATAGCTGAATGTACCAGAAAGGCTTTTCAATGGTGTAAGAACTATCAAAATTGGTTGAGTGGTTTTTGAGAGTACATTACTTACACGCATATACATATTTTCTCTCTTTATAATACTAATATAGAATATAGATGACAGCTCAAATGAGCATATGGTCCGAGGAAAAAGACAATAGTAAACTCTGAAAAGTACTTTTTCTAGATAATCTACCTTAGCAAGATTTGAACTCTGGGCCCTCTAAGTTAAAAGAGGGATTCTACTGTTTACTTTGCTGCTGTTGTACTAATATGCAATATTTTGTATTGTTGCAGGTATTTGGAGCCCTGACATCATGTGCACTCAAAGTGAGTGACCATTTTTATGGAACAGGGGAATCACTGTTGTTCAGGTTTACCCCAGAATTTCAAGTCTTCAACTGGACTGGTGATAACATGTACTTTATCAAGGGTAACAATGAGAGCTTGGCCATCGGAGCAGGAGAGTAAGTATCCCACTCAGAAATTCCTAAAATTAAAAGCATTAAGAGGTAGAACTGGAACTTAAAAATTCAATGCCACAACTTTGCCCACACACGGCTTGTGTGTTTAAAAACACCAACAGTAAGTTTGTTGGCATAAATAAATAATTAAAAGCATTGATACAAACCTATAGAATTTTTGAACATCTGTTGTAATATATTATTTTGACTTATTATTAAGGGCTGATTACATAACGTTAATAACCACGTTTACATTTTTATCAAAGATCTTGAAAAATCTTAATTTATTTCTCCACTTGTGAGGTATGACCTTAAACTCATTTAATTTAAACTAGGTTTAATTGTGACCTAACATCACAAAAAGGAAAGGTAGAATCAGACGGAAGCATTTAAAGCCATAGTTGGAATTTGAACCACAGATGTTTGGCTTGCCATGTAGCTGCTCTAATTAACTCGACTACCATGGTAACATGCATGTACAACTTTAAATTCTCTGACTCACATTCTTCCTGGTAAACCACAAGATGCTCTCAAATTCATTTTGAGATAATGACGACAAACTTTTGTAAATAGTTTAAGTCCCAGACTTCACAGTTCACCACTGTCTTGTCAGTTTTTGATAAACGAATAAAATTGTTCTTTCACATATGAAGCGGTAGTATAAGACTGAAAAGTTGAGTGTCATAACCAGGACTTGAATCACAGATCTTCACCTTATTGTGCCTCTCCTCTAAACAACTGAGCTATCATGGCAACATGTCAGCTGTGGCATTGAATTTTTCAGTCTGATTGTTCTTTCAGGTTTGGAATCATTTTGCGATATTTCAGTGTTTCAAAACTGGAAATATTGCAAAGCCAATTAAGGGGAGATTCAGATCCCTATTTTGTCTGTTAAAACTGTTAAATTAATTAATAATCATCTCAAACTATTTAGGACATCAAACTGACATTTTTACAGAATGTACAGGCCCGAATTTAGGACCCCTGACGCCCCTGGGCAAAAAACCATTTGCTACCCTCCCCCCCCAAACTGGCAATACATATATTACTTAAATTTTCACAACATAGAGAATGGTTTCACTAGGTAATTATTATTTATTTATGCCAACAAACTTACTGTTGGTGTTTTTAAACACACAAGCCGTGTGTGGGCAAAGTTTGAAAGGTAGAACCGGAGCATTGAATTTTTAAGCTCCGGTTCTACCTTTCAAATGGTTTCACTAGTTTGGATACTTATGTATGAGTGACAAACACCATAAGTGAGGTTATTAAAATTTAAGTAGGAACATCTTAATAGAAAGAACTTACACTAAAGAGGCATCAGCCCCTATTAGATGTCAAAACATATGCTGTTTAAATAACAAGAGGCTTCCTCCTTGCCCTGTCATTTGCAATAAGTTTATGAGTTTGTCATAGTCCATTTTCACTGTTAAGTCAGATTCAATTGCAAGAACACCAAGATAACAATGACGATCCTTCACTTGTGATGTTCTTAAATAATTATTTATGCGTCTTAGAGCAGAAAATGATTTCTCAGTTGAGCAGTTGGAAGCAGGAGTGCTCAAGTATATTTGTAGAGCTATGTTTAAGTTTGGGTAAACACACTCTAGACAGTTATCTTACAGCTGTGTAGGAGAGTGCGTCACATTTTCATTCTTTTCTGTATAACTTTTGAAGTATAAGCATTCAAGTACAAATGCTGAATCTTCAAGATCCGAACTGTAGACTTTCTGAAGTTCGGATGATGCTTCCTGAATTTCAGGTGGACTAAGCATCTTCAGATTTGTCAAAAACATAAATGGTTCACTGAATTCCTTGTAGGAAGAAACTCTGTTGTTCAGCTCTTCAATCAATTTATCCAGAATCAAAAGGAACTTGATCTTTCATGTCTGTGCTCTTTTTTTTTTTTTTTTTTGCGCAGCTTTCCCGTAATTTTGCTGCCCCCTAAAATGTGCCGCCCTGGGCAATTGCCCGGTTTGCCCTTAAGTAAATACGGCCCTGAGAATGTAGATGCATATCTTAAGTTCTCAGATCTACTTTTATATAATAAGTTTCACTATTAAGGAAGATGGGATTATTTTCCTAATTATACCTCCTTTGTACCAAAATTAGTCAGCAATTATTTTTTTAAAATGTAACTAACAGTATTGTCAACACCTAAGTAGATGCGTCCACAGCAGCACTTAGAGGTTGTATTTATCATTCCAAAATTTAATTTAAATATCTTTAATAGTCTGAGCAACAGGTCATTTATTGTAGCAAATGTTCACAGAAAAAGCTGTTCAAAGCAACCTTGAAGAAAATAAAGTTGCACATATTTGCAAAGAAAGAAACCACATGACTTGAGCACACAGAATCTGTCATACTAAACAGTGGGAGTGGAGCAAAATTTCCTCAAAAAGATGCACTAGAGTTTACCTTTCTGCTGCAAAGTTTTTAATAAGAGTTATGGTTTTCTTTTTTTCTTTCCCTGTGTAATGTTACAGAATTTACAGTACAAAATGGCAGATGCAGTGCCATTTTTGAAAATACTTTTAAAATATAATCAGTTGTCTACAATGATAAAATGTGTGTCAAACTAGAAAGTGAATTCTAATTAACAAAGGCAGGTTAACAGCCACTGGTAACGGTATCGATAACCAGAACAAGAAAGTTGCTTTCCTGGGCTACGGGAGAAGTAAGAAGACTTGAACATTTTTAGCTTTCTCGTTTCTGTTACCAGGCACAGCATGCTGAATTCATATTGTACATATTTGTACATATTAGACTTTTCGCTATAGAAATTATTCAAGATGGTTGTGCTATGAAACACCCGATAGGGCTCCATGTAGTTGCAAGCCAGAAAAAATATTATAGGTTAGTTAGAAACAAATGCATTCCAAGTGCGCAATATTGAGCTCCACTTTCTGTTGATATGCTGATCAATAATATGCTTTCCATTCTCATTACTGGGTTGTTGTGAACCAAAATATTCAATGTTATCTTGCTTCCTGTTCTTGTTTCCAATCTGATTACAGTTACTGGGTGGTTGTGAACCAGTCTTATAATTGCACATAAAACTAAAACTGTAATTTTTTGGAAATTTTCAAATTTAGTCTTTAAGTAAAGCAACACCCTGAGAAATGAAATACAACTTTTTCAGATATTACCAAGTAAATAGGTATAGTGGCCGCATTTATAATCCCTGGTTGCTAATATTTTTGCTCTTTCTTTTTATTTTCCAGTGGCAAGTTTGGATTGTGGTTGGATGGAGACCTGTATCAGGGACGAACTCAGCGATGTAGCACATATGGGAATGAACCACTTGCACCACAGGAAGACTTTGTGGTGAAGACTTTGGAATGCTGGGCATTTATATAAGTCAGTGAGCAATGTAAAAGTTTCATTCCATTAGTGAAGAAATTCCTGGATAAAGATGAATTAGCTTTTCCAGTTACCCTCTGCGAGATAGATTCCAAAACAAACTTGGTTTGCATAGCAAGCTATAATAGAGTTTGTCTCGAATCTATGATAGCAATCTGAATAAAATAATGGAGAGAAAGATGCAGCTTTATTAGATGGTTTGTACTTGCCCTGAAGTAAACAGGATGTTATAGAAGCCATCCCATTTTCAGTTACTCAACCAGTTTTCTCTCTCTTTTTTTATGCATTGCTGTTAAAATTGTTTGTTGTGAGAATGAGTGTGAGGTATTGAGAATGGGAGATTGACCTGATTTTCATACATTTAATTTATTTTATACTGTACCTGCTAAGAAAATGGGAAGCTAAAAATGCAAGAAAAGAAGAAAGAAAAAATATATATATGTTGCTGTTGTACATGATCACATGTTGGGAAGCATTCTATTTAGCGATGTCCTCACTTCAGTGCCTCATATTTGGTGGTAGCATCCACTTTAAGGCACTGTTTTCAGGAATTCAACTGGAAAATTGCAAGATTAACATCAACCAGCTGAGAACATGTCTAGTTAATGAAGACTGTGACTGATAAGTGCATTTTTAAACTACTGATGTGAGATAGTAACATTCATGGGCCTAAATATGCGTTTGGTTATATGTATATGCTTGCTGCGCCAGAAATAAGAATGGTATAAAATTGAGTTTTGTACCAACAACGAATAATAACCGAGGCAAAGAAAGCTAAGTGAGCATGTATGTTTGATACTCAGAGAGAGGCAGGAAAGCTGTTTATTTTTGTAACCATAGTTTAAGTGGTGCGCAGTTACCACCTTTAACTATGTATAAGCTCAAGATGGAATGCAATCTCAGTTTTGAAAAATACAGGACAGTATCATTGTGCCTCTATAAGAGTTTTTACCAAAGTATATGTATAAATACCCAACTGCTGGAACATGTAACTAGCAAGTTTGAGAAATGTAATATGTATATCTCAAACAGCTGTGGAAGTTAAAGCAGATTGTATTGAAAATAAACATATTACTCAGTATGTTGAACTCCAGCTGTTGATATTGCAATGAACCATAAACTTTAAACCGAACAAGGCAATTAACTTGTAATGAAGCAATTAAAGGCTTGATTCAGAGGTAGAAGAGATATCTTAAATGTTTTGGTGACAACTCCGTTGCGTGATAATCACACTGTTGATTCAAAACTCTTTGGGGATGGAAAATGATAAACGAATTGCATTGCATGGGGATAAGATGTTTATGTTAAATATAGGAATATCCTTTAGAATGATGCATTGTTACCAATAGTTGTAAAGCTGTTTAGTAAGAATTGTACATATTGTATTTATTACACTGTCGTGTCTGATTACAGAGACCATGTTCTGTTGATATTTTATTATTTAGTGTTGCAGAGAACCTATGTCCAGAGAATTTAAGCAAAAAGATTGTGATTACATGGTTCTAAAAAGACAATATTCATAGTAACAAGTAAATGTTGCTTTTATAAGATTGAAGATAAACACAAGAAATGCCCTAAACGTCCTGCTTTATTCAGAAATGGTCTTTGTAAACAGATTATTCATTATACTTGTGTTGTTAATCCAAATTCTTACACCTACTAATATTCTTTGCCCCATACTGTTTACAAACAAATGCATTTTGTTGTTTGTTAATCTAAAGTGCTTATAATGTTTTGTCTGTGAAATAATTTGGGGCTATTTAGTTTCTAATTCTATAGTGTAGATAAACTTGATAAGACTAGATTTCACATTATCAATATGTGCTCAAATTGTGTAAACTGTCTGAAAGAGAACCATGTCAACACTCTGTTCACAAAGCATCTAATGTATTTAATGTTTGTTTATTTCTGTTCTTGCTGTTAAAAGCTTTCTTTCTTTTCCCTTTTTTAAATAGAGCAAGCATAAGAAATGATGGCATTATTTTGTTATTGTTGAAATTATGTGATTAAAAAGTACATATGTCATAGTTCTGTTTTATTTTTTTATGAGTTAAGTTTAAAGCATGATTGAACTTACCAGAAAGTTTCAGACAGGAGTTTAGCTGGGAATTTTGAAAGTGGTACTCGTATAAATTGTTGGTTATGTTAACTTGTATTGTAAGTTCTAACATTGCTGTTGTTTTAGCTTATGCCTTAGGTGTTGAAACAAAACCAAACAATCACTTCCTGCATTTATCTGAGGTTGGTGCAAAGTTAAACATAGGTAGTTCATATGGAGAGCCTTCTGTGGAGTTTCGGTAATATTTTTTGATGCATTTTTAACCTAGTTGAAATGGGTACAACATTAACCCTTTTTAAAGTACGATTAAAAAAGTAGCAGGTAATTTTGACGCTTGTCATAGCAGATTTTCTTATACAGTACATTTACTACAAAACTTGGCCGACATCTCCTGGACACATACTGCACAACTTGGCTGGCAATCACATGGCCCATCTCCTGGTCAAACATGCATGGATGTTGAATCAAATCTCAAATTACATTAACAATTATCAGAATAAACACAAAACATGCCTTATCATCGGAGATGTTGGAAATGTCGTCCATCTGCACCAATACATCTACAGCATCTACTTCTGAGGGAGTTCTCATTAGCACGCATTAATTCAGCTTCTGTTATAGCGTTAATTTATCTCCTGTTTTGCTTTTGTCTTGTATAAAATGCCTAAGAGGTTTTCGTGATGACCTTTCTAACCTTTCTCCTATTTCACCTAATTTCTGTTTCATAAACACACACCAGTTTACCTTTCTTTTCCTATCAGGAATTGTTCCTGTTGCTCTGAATTTATTGAAAAGCAAATGTTGTCTCTACTCGGAACACACATGCCAGGAAATTTAGTTTCTAATTGTGTTACAACTTCCCTACAAGATGATGTAAGCACATATGTATCATACATAAACACTTTGTTGTACTGTATACTGCAGTCAGTTCATTTTGAAAACACTTCCAGCAAAACTAAACTCTTCTAAACACTCCTAGTGTTATTCACGTGTGAACTGAACTAGAGCAGCACTTAACACTTACATAACTGAAGCAAGATTGACACACATTGACGATTAGCACGAGCCCGCCTTGGTATCGTGATGGTTAACGTGTCTGCCTCACGTTCAAGAGGTCGCGAGTTTAAATCTCACTTAGAGTAAGTTATCCAGGTAAGGTTTTTTTCCGAGGTTTTTCCCTACCCTGAGAAGACGAATGTCGGGTAACTTAAAGCTCCATGGACCTCGGGCTCATTTGAGCATCATTTCACCCATTTCATTTCATTTATTCGTCCGGTATGACACAATGTTGGAGGACATTAATTTAAAAAAAAAGATTAGCATGTGCATACAGGGAAATGTAGTGAAAGTTACACAGGTTATGCACATGATGGCCAAGTTTTGTAGTAAACATACCATACATTATTAAATGAGACTAAACTTGGCTTAAGTAATTTGCAGAAAATGCTATCATTATATGGTTTTAATCAGGTGAAGATAATCTTGCAAGTTTATAAGAATTAAAAAATATATATAGTTATATAAAATTGTGAAAAAAGAATTGAAATTAAAAACCTTTAAATGAGAGAGAACAACCAGATTTGTAGGAAAATGACATGCAAAACAAAAGAAAGTGTGCAGTTTTATGTGTAATTCAATGAGAAGCAAAACACATTTTAAAAATGACCATTATTAATGACATTCATTCAAAATTTGGAACAGTTGTAATTATTTTATACCAACCTTTTTACTGAAGGTCTTAAACACACAAGCCATTTGTGGGCAATGTTTAAGAGGTTGAATCAGAGACTGAAAAATTGAATGCCATAGCCAGGATTTGAACCACGGATCTTCCGCTTATCGAGTGGCTGCTCTAACCAAGGAAGATCCTTGGTTCAAATCCTGGCTATGGCATTCAATTTTTCAGTTTCTGATTCAACCTCTTACACAACAAGTTGGTTGGCACAAAATAACAAGTGTGATCCAAAGGTTATTTACTTAAACTGGACATAAAGCACTTACGATTGTGAGTCGCCCTTGGGATATTTATCTCAGATATTAGATTTCCTAGTGGTCTACAGGGAAAATACGAATCTGTTGGGGAGTTTGTCATACTGGCAAGTTGCCATGTTAGCTCAGTGGTTAGAGCAGGCATACATTGAACTGGAGATCCGTGGTTCAAATCCCAGCTATGGCATTGAATTTTTCAGTTCTGATTCTGCCTCCCAGTTGTAATAAATTTCATCTTTCTTCTTTTCCTTTTCTAAAAACAATCGCTATGTATATTATAGCACAAATTCTTTTCTTGCTATGAACATAATTTTCAAAAATGTAAGTTGCTGGGTTTAACAACAAAAAAATTTTGTTTCTTTTACATAACTTTGGTATCAATTTTACTGTAAACTATTCTTACAAAACATTTAAACTCTGTCCTCTATATGATCTGCAAGAGGAAATAGACCTAGACCACCTTCAAATATGCCCGCCCACTTCCAGCGTCCCATCCATCGGTGAGAAATATTGGAGAGCAAGAGGATTAATGACTTCATTGTCAGAAATCCAACATTAGTTAACAATTCTTACAAAAGTTTATTCTTCTACCTACTTCATATTAATCAAGATAAGCATTTGCTGAAATGGTTTTATTACACAATTTTGTTGTAGGTACCGGTAATAAAATAGGTTCAAGTGATAGTTAAATCTTTTAAAAATCCGTGGCTATGTGACGGCTCTGAAAATCATCACACGACCATGAGGAAAGAAAGAAGGGGGCGACCAACTGTGTCTTAATAGTACAAGAAACATCTTGGAAATGGTTTTGCTACAAAAAAATATTTGAAAAATTCTGCTGAATGAGATCTACTCTCTTTCTTTTGGTCTGTCTCCTCTGGCTTACAAGTTGTCTATTAAAATGTTATGTGGAATGAGTACTAAACACTAAACTACTAAACTTTTAGAAATCGAAATAATTAAGTGCTCCATGTAAGGGGTAGTTTGGAGTAGGGTGCTTTTCTAGAAAATTATATTGCCTCCTCAGGAAATTCTGTACTGCAATTCAAAATTTGATATTTAACCAACTTTTCATTTTTCATGCACACATACATCCATTCATTTGACTAAAAATGTTATTTTAACACATTAAAACAAAACTGCATATTTGGTAACTATTGCCTCTTTGTATTGTATTTTCACTACACATTTTTTCAGCTGAATTTTACTGGTTGTAAAATTATTTTGCACAAAATTCAAATTCGTGGTTACTTTTTCTAATCTTTGATATTAACAGATTGTAACCTACTGTTGTGGAATCAAGAAAATATGAGTGTTGGTGCATAGCACAAGTTTTGGAATTGTACGAAACTTACAGTACTTGTATAATAACTCCTTTGAACTGATATTTAAGTAGTGAGTACCAGCCCAACTAAATCCCTGGCTTAGAACTGTTATGTTAAGTCATTGTGCAGCACAACATTCCACGGTTTTCTTGCAAAATCTGCTTAAAAACTATTCATATGATCTTTTTGTCCCTCATTCCTTAACATATCCTTTAATATTACTTCAGACAGTTTTTATAATCTCTATGAGAATTGTTTCCAAGACACGTCAAGTGATAATATTTTAGAAAAACATATATCTAAGTGATCTGGGCAAATAAATCATGGTGTATATAAATAAGTAAAAAATCTATTAGCTATTCAGTTGCAATATACTCAATTGACGGAGCAGTCATAAAACAGTTCCAAACAAAATGTACATTTAAGAACAATAATATATTTAAAAAAAAAAAAAAAAAAAAAACAGGCTAAAGGAACATCTAAGAATGTGAAATTAAAAAAACACATAAATCAGCCGTGGTGGCTTGAACAGGCAAAAACCAATGTTGAACTTAAATGTATAGGAACAAAATACTCAGGTATAACTAAAAATGCCTATAAACCAACAAATTATGAAATCCCACCATTGATAATGTCAAGTTCACAGTAAAAGGAGCACAGCACCAGAGCAGTACAAAGGAGGATTCCAGCCTTCTCATCAGTAGGCACATAGCAGATGATGGTGCCAGTTGCCCGTGAAACAATTGTGCAAAATTAAATAACCTAGTAAGTGAAACTGAAGTGTAATCATCCTACTCAAATTTTAGCTAAATAATTCATACTTTCGTTTTGTAACAATAACACAACTTTTTAAAAGAATGAAATATCAAGTAGGGTATAAAGTAAGCTTTAGTCCTTGAGAATATAATGGATTTACAAAACTGTTATTTTGCAATTCATGCCCTATAAAACTCTTGGATTCCATTATCAAAAATATCATTCTTACATGAAAATGGTATAGAGCAGATTTTGGAAGAACACTAGTGATATGACAGCACTTCTTTTTCCTGCTTTTCCTTTGCTTTGGTTTCTGATACATTTAAGTTTCTCCTGCATTAGGCACTGTGTTTTAGAAGTAGACCTTTGCTAACCTCATGCGAGCAAGAGTCCAGACTTTCTCTGGAATAAAATGTACATAGGTTTTGAATGTGCAAAGAATGAACTTGATGCCTTCTTAGGGGGGAGGGGGGAGTAATTAGCAAGTGATGCTTTTAGTGTTGCTCCAGTACCTCATATCTGCAAATATGTGGAGGTATACATTTATTTTATAAGAAATAAAGGAATAATATATATTGTATATACCCCATGGCTGTTATTTGTTATACTCATTGGATATGAAAATAATTAGCTGAAAAGCACTCAAGATATTGTCGTAAAAATAATTGTGTGCCACCATGGAATATGTGGATGTATATACACAGCAGCACTTTGTGGTAGCAACTACTAACATTGGTGAAGTTTGTAACATTACAGAACGTTAGATATGGAGGTATAATTTTAAGAGTGTCCTTTACATAATTCCAGTATCTGCTGAATGAACATCATTGAAAAGAATCATTAACAGTTTGAGCATCTTTGTTGCTATTATATGATCGTCAAAATTAAACTGACTTTTATGAAGCTGAATTTTTCAAAGCAGAATTGTTGCAGTAGAAATTCTAATGAAAAAAGAATACATTTTTCCATGCTTGTATAATGATAACTTATTTCCCAAACTTTAACTTCCAAAACTGAAATTATTTTCAAGTAGAGCAACTGTTGATTTTGGTAATAATTTATAAAATACAGAGAAGCCAGTTTTGGATTTGTAATGTTTGTTGATGAATCCAGCTTTATTATTTTGTGTAAGTCGGTATCATGATATTGTAACTAGTGGAGAGAAGCACTCGCACATCCAAGTGTAATATGCATATCACATGAGGATTGCCATGAGCTTTTCTGTGGGTGTTCTACATACATACTGTTTTTTATATTACTACACTGCCATGATCAATTTTTATAATCATAAGAATTATAATAAAACATTAAATAACTAATAAAAAAATTATACACTTTAAGTCAAGAGACAATCTGTATTTCACATACCTTAACTTTTCTTTTCATGTGTTTTGGCTTCACTTGAAGGCATTAACAAGAATTTGTCGATAGCATGAAGAAAAAAAGTTAAAGGTATGTCAGCTCAAAGTGTATAATTTTGATTATTACATTACTTCACAGTGTTAATTCCAATTTATTGTTAAAATTAAATACACTTTTAACAAGATTAGATGACTTGATCATTGCCTTCTGCATTAAACTAAAGCTCCCTGGATCGATTGAAGTATGTACAGTAGAGCCCTGCTTATCCGAATTAATTGGGGGTTTGGCCTGTTCAGATTATCCAAAAAACAAAACAATATACAGGAATTCAGCTATAGGATTAGCAGCTACAAGGTAACATAGTGTAGCGATGTGAGGAGGTGATCACGTTGTGATTACCATGCACAACATAACGACATGCTGATTGCATGCGATAGTGGTAGTGCATAGCTAGTTCAGTTTGTTAGTGGTCATTCTACAGTAACTGATGCTTTTTGCTCGTAAATTAACAGAACAGATGCTTGTTTGTGCCACACCATGCACTACGATGTCAACCAAATGTGCAATTAATATTTTGTTCCAATGTGTGTAGTTTCAATAATGAGATTGTCAGTGCTATAATAAGAATCATTTCTCTACTAACCTTTTTATTGTTTTTTTTTTTTTTTTTTTAATTATTCATTTTGTGTCCTAATTGCCCAAAATTTGGGATTTGTGGGGTTCGGTTAGTGGGGTTCTACTGTATCTATGATTATGAATAGAGTCTATGGAAGTTTAGGCATTTATAACAACCAAAACGTTCACACAAAAATGCCTATAGAAACATTAAAAAATGCTAATTTTAAAAAAAGTGATTATAAACTTCAAAAGGTCATAATCGTAACGTAATAACTATGTCATCGAAATGATGCACTTTTACTGTTGCAATTATCACAAGGTATTGCTATAAATGTTCTTGTGCTGGTATCAACTAATGATTTATGCAAATAGAACGAAAATTGCAACTATCTGCTATTGTGGCAATGGCTGTTATAATCTTATTTTATTGTCTTTACTCTTTGCAGCCTGAAGAGAGAACAGATTTGTGCTTTGTTAGTCTGGGTGGCTTATTTGGTTAGGTGCTGGCATACTCTTCTTAAGGCTATGGGTTCAAACTTGGCCCAAACCAACAGTTTCTAAGTGTGCTTAAAAGTAGGCTTGCCTTCCAATTTGGGGAACCAGTTTTCTAGAACACACTTGCTCCCCCTGTCACGATGCTCACCAATGCTTCCAACCCTGAAATAAACCTAATGGGAAGAAGAGTAAAATGAAATGATTAATGTAATGAAATGGAGGCACAGGAAATTCAGAGGATATGGAAATCCTTTCTAGCATTCACCTGGCAAACTGGGTCAGAAAAATCCATGGGTCAGGAAGGTCAGCCAGAAGAATGAACCCATGACCTCCCAAATGCGGACCACAACATTACTGCCTGAGCCATCCCACTTGGTAACATGCATGCATTAGTTATGAGGAATGTTATTCTTAAACGGTTAATTTTTGCATGAAGTTTTGGAAACTAAATCATATAAATATTTCTATACACTAGCAACAGCACTGCAATAATATTTTATACCCTCAATCTAACATTGCAGCAGTATCATCTAATGTAAATAAGGAATTGTTCCTTGCAAAATCAAGAAAAACGTTACGAGAATCTCACTTGTTCTCAATATGGTGCAAGAAGAAGAATGTAAAGGTCTTCACTGAAAATGCAGTATTGACATATTTTGTTGGAAAATTCAGGATAATAAAGTTTTCAACACTTTGCATAACACTAATAGTATAAATTTGTTTAATTTTAATGAAGTATCACAATATTAGTGCATTTTTAAGACGTGTGGCAAAGTAGTGCTGAATGATATGACTTAAATCCTAAAATTAGGCGTATAATGGCAACATTGTAGTGTAGTAGTATAAAAAATTCTTTCTCAGTCTGTACAAGGTAGTGAATCAGGACATGAAAGATTCAGAATTGGGATTTCCAGTGAGAAGAATACTCTTGTCATTCATAATGAATTCTATTATTTAAATTTAACTTGTAATACCATACATCTTGGTGCAACCATATTAGCACATTCAGTACCTGTCAACCTTGGTGGAAGCTTCATCCACTGGTTATCCATTTAAATTATAAGCTTTGCTTATGCACTTCCATATATTTTTAGACTTATATGGGCATGGGTTTGAAACAATAATAATGTTTGGTAACAATATTGACATGGGTAGCTGAGGTCATTAAGGCTCGACTCATGAGCGGGAATTCTGCAGTTGAAATCCTGCCAGGTCATCCTACAGGACTTGAGCTTTCATGTTTTTCTCCCAAAGATTTCCTCAGTCCTTGTAATAGGCAAATGCGGGGAAGTTATCATCTTAGATCTCGAACATTTCCTTCCCTAATTTCCTTTCCTAATTATAATTTCATTTCATGTTGCATCATTGTCCATATCTGTGTCACTGCTTGCAGTAAAAACAAGCTCTTAACACTACTAAAAATATACATGGTGTTCATTTTTATTGGTGCCTTTGCTTTCCAATTTATGATGTCACTCTTCAAAGTGAGTCTACGGTTACCTAGAAATGCACCTCCACTTTGTACCATTTAACATTGTATAGTTGTGGTATTTCTATCAACCTCAGCACCTAGATCAGTAGCTGCTATCAGGTACGAGTTTTAGTGCATTTTTCACTTGGAGCTGCCCCCTAGCAACAGTTTGTAAAATTTCCACAACTATGCCATGAGAGTGTCCTTTGAACCTGTCTGCATGATATGGATACAGGTCTCCAGAGCTTTGAGTACAATGCAGCATATCATCACTATAGTAGAGGGCAATATGAAGCACTGTGTCTACATGTTGGAATGCTATTTTTAAATCAGATTGCTGAATGAAGTGGGATGTCAGTATGATATGAGCTGCTGCATTGGTGACTTTCTGGACAGGTATAAGGGATTACAAGGGACAGCTCGCAGGATTCTAAGATAGTAGTTAAACAATAACTACAACAATTTTACAGTACTTTATTATGGCATGGCATACCACCAGGCATTTTGTATCTTTGAGATGCCTAACCAAAAATAAGTTCATTCCTTATTCTCAAAACATATCTCAGCGTGGAAGATCAAATTCTGATTATAAGATATCCCTTTACTAAGCAATGCTGAAGTTTTTAATATTTTTTCACATATAGCTCTGTTTTTCCTAAGGAAATCGAATCCATTAAGTTTTCTATGTAACACATATTCATTGAAATCTCTCCAGACTTTACCACACTAACTGTTTTTAAAACATGACTATCGAACAAGCCACTGCCCTAATATGTGCACACATGTCCTTAAGTTTTCAATTTTGCTGTCAGAAAGTCTTCCAATAAACTGCCAGAAAAAACAAGTTCAGTGCACTCTATGAGAATCTTTGCGCATGCCAAACATAGACCTCGATAGCCGAACCGAGCACCGCTGCAACATTTGACCTTGACTATGTAATCATTCTTCAACTTTTTGTAACTAAAGGCTCTCCAGACAGTGGTGATAACCATATGCAAGCATTGAAGCAACAAATAAAAACGAACACTATACATATTGCTAAGTAATGCTGGAGGGATATGAAAAAGCATTGCAGAACTAGTGCATAATTACTGCATAAATTTATGGTAATCCTGTTTATTCATGCATCGCAAGAAACAGGTGCATATGTAGACCAAGGTGAACAGGCACCATCGACAATAGGGGCTCAATGTAGACAAATACAAGTTGCTATCCTGCTGTAGGAGGAAGTATTGCTTGCAACAATCTAATTGCTTCCTTGGTGGACAACTTGGACTCCAGTTTCTAGATGCCTGACTGAAGTAAGACAAGAATAGGACCTTGACTGACTATTGAAGGTATTCTCTACATTTGAAATGTTGTGCACTTCTTGACTATCCTGAAAATGTATATCTGTGTGTGAACTAATGTTATATAATTACATTGCATCAATAATAATATAAGTTTTAGTTTCCTTCATAGCATAGTGTGATTGCTTGCTATGTTAATTTATAATTTATAGGTACACAGCAAATGCAATTCTACTAAGAGATGCTTGGATTAAAAATTTAAAGTCAACCCCCACTATTATTTGGATTCAACATTTACACCAACGGTGTTTAACCACCATTGCACCTTGACATGCAGCTATTGAGGAGCAAATCCTCTTACCTCCTGTCATTACCTCAACCTCAATTACACCCACCATCCAGCAAACCCCAAATCCCGTCATTACAGTGTTTAAGCTCTGACAAGGGCAGGTACATGTATGACACACCTTGGGCTGTCCTCAGCCTGCCAACAGTTCTCAGCCTCAGGTACACAGTCTTACACATACAAGCAAACATTTTAAGTCTTGTTTCCTGCTTGAACTATTTAAGTTGCAATGCGTCTTTATTCTGTAATTGTATTTGTTGTGCTTTTAATGATAAACTCATTCCCAAATGCTGTATTTGTCAACGATACTTGCCATTACCAACTATTACAATACATACAGATCAGTTTTTGACAGTAAAGTCAAAGTTTTCTTTCAATGCTTCATTCATTTCCAAAAACCTCCACATAATATTAAAAAGCATGGATATATTATGAAAAAATACTACTGTTAAATCCTAAAAGGTTATGCAATCTAATTTGTATAAAGATAGAGACGCAACTCAGGCTAAAAAGTGGAACCATTTGCCATTAGTCTTCTGGCTTCCCAATAGAGTCGACCATTTGTTCCATTCCACAGTCTTTGGAGTGCACCGTACTTTTTCACATGCTCGAAGATCATGGGATTGTCATTATTACATAACATGCAGTTTGGCAAATGGATAATTTTCATACAATGTAGATGTTCTGCCAGACAATCATGACCTGTTGCTATGCGAGAAGCTCCCTTTTATTCCAACATGGGGAGGCATCCATTGGAATAAATGCTCAACTTCTTGGCAAAATCAGAGTATTTATAAAAACAATATCTTTTCCTGCCTCTTTCAGCTGTCTTACGGATACTCTGATTTCTCTAATTTTTTAGGTAACTTTACATTCCAATTTCCCTATGGCTTGGATGGTTGAGATTGAATCACATAGTATGACCACATTACGAAAGGAGTTCAATCTAACATGTATTTGGCAAAGGGCAATATTTATTGCTTCTAATTCCACATTGAAATTGGTGTTTAATTTTCCAGCTTCAGCATAAAATCAGAAAAGTTTGCAGGATACACCAGCTCTGTACCACACATTAGATCACATTAAAACACTCAATTTTTATCTATGCTTTTCTTTTTGTATGTATGGAGTGAACCATTTCATAGATATTCCTTGTTATTTGTGTGAATTTTGCAACACTTAGACTTTTTCTGAACTGCAAAGTTGTTATTCATTTTTAACCCTTGGTCATTCAAAGAAAACAAAATTTTAAAGTCAACACATAGCGACTGGCTTTAAAAAGTTTGACTATTGCTTAAAGCCTACTGTATCCCCATATTCCTCTTGCACCTACAAGAAATAAGCAATAAGATAATGTTTATTTTGATTAACGTGAAGTAGACAAGAATAAGCGTTTATAAAAATAGTTTGTACAAGAGTAGAGAAAGTCATGTGAGTGACATCAGATTCTTTTACATTACTGGTGATTGATTTCATTGTATAAGGTTTGTTTTCAAGTTATTTAGAGATTGAGTTCTTGCTGAAACAACTTTGACAATTCTAAAGAATTTTGTCCCTTTGTCTCGTTTAACTAAATGCGTCCAGTCTGCTAAATGTCATCCTTAATTATTGTATCTTCTATGGCACCCATGTAGCTCACTTCATCCCCTTCCAAGAATTCTGTGAGGCTCGAACCAAAGATCTTACTGCCTTGCTCCTGAACCACTCCAAATAGCCAATTACTATACATTCTAAAAATGTAATCACTAGTTTGCTCTGTTTATTCACGTGTCTGGACTGCAATTTACTGTATGGCCAATCAATGGTTTGGCTATCTACTCAGACACCAGCTGCTCCTTTATATAGGTGCTGCTTTTTGAAACTTTGTAACAGTCCAGAAAATTCTGTCATACAACACATGGCCAGTTTCCTGTTAATGATTCCAGAACCTTCTCATAACCAGTCCCATACATCTGGCTTTTCCATGTGAAACAAGAGACCCTGTAGCATTTGTAGGTCTGATGGTGTTGCAGCCTCTTTGTCGCAGTTATCAATACAGAGTGGTATTATGGTTTACTGACACCAATACTATACAAAGAAAGTTTGTACAGGATGTTAGGGCTATAGGTGCAGATATTTTGTGATTTATTTGTAGGAAAACTGTTAGAGGAAGAAAAGAATCAACTAACACATTGAAGTGGATACATGCTGAAGTACCTATAATCAAAATATCTCCTCATATGCCCCTAACAGCTTGTATAGTTGAAATGACCCTTTCAGTGTCCAGACATAGAAATAAAAAGTAGGAAATGAGAAATGTAGGGCACATGGTCACCCTTCCAAGTCATAAGTTAAAAATCTTGTGAAACTAATTTATAAAATCATACTTCCAGAACACTAGGACTTGCACATGGAAACTAAAGCTAACTTTAAAACAAAGGTCTTCACACCATTTGCTTTATAACTGCAGTGTTATTTATGCTTTAATCTAGTAGTAAACAGCTGAATGTACTTCAGATGATGTGTTTAAGCAGAAACATCAGCAATAGAGTTGTTTACCAGTTCTTCGATGTATTCTTAACTAATGGTACTGAATGTGTTAGATGGTTTAAACAGTAAAACATTTCGAATAAAAAAGCTAATATTTAGTTGCTTAGAGTAGGGATTTAAAATGCTGTGTACAATTTAATTCAGTAAATAATGTTATCCAAAGAAGTAAGCTTGCTAAAGCATAATTCAAATATTGGTAACTTGCTTATGTAGTCAAATGAGTAATTCATTTTAACTGTTTGTATTTTACATAGTTGGTTTATACCAAGGCTTTGTGGCAGAGAGGGATCTGATGAATATGTTAAAAAACTGGGGTAATACAAAATAATTTTGTATTGGACTAATGATGCCAAAAGTATCAAAATCTTTAAAGTTGTCATAATTCTTGCAGAGGGTTTATGGATTTCTTAACTTACCAAACCATATATTGACATTTAAAGATGTGTACAGACATGCGAACGAAACTCATTGTGAACTGCTTCAGTTATGAAGAATGAAAAGAAAATATATGATGCTGTTCAAGCTGAAATTATTTCAGTTGATCACAATATTGCAAACACTTGAGCAATCCACTAGTGAAGGAAATGAGCCATAGAAAGTAGTTTGTGATGTGGCAAGGTAAAACGACCAATAGTGGATTGGGGCAAATGTGTCTCTGTACGCTGTCATTGTTTGCAGGTGGAATAGATTACAGAATTCAAAAAAAGAGTAGTTTGCGATAGTGTTCAGCTCGCATATGTGTACCAATCTTAAGGTATAGAGTATAGCCCTCCCCATCCCTTAAATCTGAGATAACTTTCAAAGAAATGAAAAAATACCTCAAACTGCATGAAATTCTTATTTGATGACAATAGGCTATATGCTCAAATTTTTTTCTCTTCCTTGTCATTTTGTAAACTGTGTCATGATACTGGTACTTGCATAAACTGTAAAATGGCAAACCTTCCTGTTAAGATTAAAATTTTAAAACTTAATCTTCACAGTCACAACCAAGGAAAATAATCCAGCTTGTTTTACAAAGAGTAAGGAATCTTTCTTCTCTCATAAGCTGCCTTTTGCCAGCTATATTTTTTGTATAGGAGAAGATTCTTCAGTGCTAAAAATATTAAATGGACCAATGCGTCAGAGTTTATTTAGCCAAAATAAATTGTAAAAATAAAATGTAAGTGATCCTATTGTCCATATCATTAGAGCAATTTGCTGATGGGCTTCTTAATTTGTTGTATTTTACCCTGATCTCTCCCAATCCTAGAATAACACTGAAACCCCCATGCTCTCTATTGCGATAACTAGGTATAATAAAATCACTGCTACTCATTTCTGAATAACTCTTTAGAAGAAAAAGACAGGCCTTTTAAAAAACAAGTACTTTTGACGACATATTCTGTGATTTTGATATCATATTTTAAAAAAATAATTGAAAAAAAATTGCTTTTCGCTGTAGATTTCAAGTCTTCAGAATGAAATGAGGGCTTTGGTGTAAGTTAACATTGTTGACTCAGCAACGTAAACACTAAAACAAAAGTCCTCTACCTAATGTCAATTAGTTTACAGACTGAACTCCGCAGATGAACTTTTGAAGATGCCATTGTTATATAAATTAACTGTTGATGTTTTGCAGAATCTGTTGCAAGCTCTTGAAACTTTCTGATGTGAAAGAAGCTTCAAGAATGCTATGTATCCTTACCTTGAATATTATCAATATAATCCTCTCTGCACTAATCATGTAGCTGTATGTAGAAAGTAAATCCGAAGTGTATGTTTTTGAAATAAAATCATATAGAATACATTTCTTGAAGTCAAAGCATAGAGCTTAAGAGTGCAGCACTATTATTTGTCATCTTTGTACTGTGTTTGAATTTTTGCAGAAGGAAGTACTTGTAAACAGACTTCTGCTTAATGTGCCATTCACTTGTTTCAAGTGATGCTTTAAGCATGTAGCTCCATCATCAAACAGCTGTGACTTACACATGCCATCCTGTATGTTTTCCTTCTTTTGTTAGGAATGGTTTAACTAATTCATTGCATTGGGATTTCCTGTGAAACTGTATAGTATGCAGTTGTGTGCTGATAATCTTTATTACAAACCATTAAACTGCATATATAAATAAATGAGCAGTAAATAAAAGTATAACAAGAAAAAAAATTGTTAACTTTGTTGTTGCTGCTTGGTTACTGGAATATAAGATTTCAACGTCATATAATTAGCTAGCCACACAGAACATTGTTCTAAAAGTGATTATATTTGCTAAACAAATTATTTTAAATGAAGCAACAGATTCATTGTTGCACACTTTGCTGTTCAGTGATATGCAAGCAGTAATAAAGAGATGCTAATATGTAAGCTTTGTATTTGAATAAAAGGTATATCTTAGAGCATCCAAATGTGTGTTAAGTCATTAACTGTTTAAAAAGCAAAATACAAAATGCAGAGATAAAACAAAGTAGTTCATGTGATTGTGTCTTGCTTTCCAAGCCAAAACCAAATAGCTTTATTTTCATGAAAAAGGGAAGGGCTGTTGATAGTTTCAAAAACTCAGCGCAATTACTTTTAAATTTCTTTTGTACAGGAATATAATTTTCAGCATACAATTAAGATCTTGTAATTTACTCTTTCAGTTGAAAACCTTGTCAATTTAGGGTATGTTATTTAGTAGCAGATAACATTTAACCTTAATATTGAAGGTTTTATTTATACTATCCTTGCCGTTCAATTCATCTCATCATTCAATTTTCTGCCAATGGACCAGCTTAGTAAATTCATATCATAACCAGCAGAGACCTCCACCATCAATAATCAATTGCACACCACAGCATTTACATCTAACTGTCAGTCATTTGTTAGCTGAAGGTGGGAACAATTATTGTTCTTGAAACATATGTCCTAATTTTCTAAAGTAAGTGAGGATAGTGTAAATAAAACTGTAATATTTTTTATATATGTTTAATATTCAAGTGTTCTACCACACTTGTTCAAAAAACTCCCTAATCATTATTGAATGCTTAACTTGTTTGCTACATAAGTATGTATTGTTTTATGTTTCATTTTTCATGTGTTAACTTGAGAACATGTTGCATAATGGTTCAAAGGAAAGTTAAATATTACAATTTCCTAATGCTGGAAACATTACCAGCTTTTTTAGTGATGGCACTATTTATATTACAAATAACTGCAAATAGAAAGCTTGGAAAAACTTAAGTGAGGTTAGAGTATGCAATTTGCAAGAAATTTCTGTGGTTACTATTTTTATTGGGAATTATATAGAAAGCAGTATATGTGAAGTGTGTGCATTTGGGTCTACAATTTTGGAATTTGAAAATTTCCCAATATTTTTGCCTAAACAAGTTTCCACACTGTTCTGTCAGTAATTGTTCTGGTCAGTGAATCTGACCACATCAGTAATTTGCAAAATTTCAGTTGTAATATTATTGGTAAAGTGTTGAACTTTATTGAAGAGGAAGTATCAGTGTTAGTAAACTGTATTTGTGAATTTCATTTAATAATAAAGTTATAATTATTCCACTGTTTCCAGAACTGAACTATGAACATAGGAAGGTGTGTACTATTTTTTATTTTATTGCTTAGAAGAGTTATTTATATTGCAATGAGACCATTTTTAAGTAGAAAAAAAAATTCTGCTAATCATGATAAAGAATATAGCCGCTGGAAAAGTGAAGTTTATTGGAGATTGCTATACAGCTTGACAGACTAATTAATAAATGAATAGTTTAAGAATAAAGAAGATAGATATCACTAACATTTTAATTTACTTTGAAGCTCAAGTATTTAACACATTGTGCAATAATAAATGCCTAAGAAGTCTAAAGATAACACACGAGTCCATTTACATTTTTGTAAAACATGTTTCAAGAGCTGTTGCTCCCATCAACCTGACAGAGACTGACGTTTACACATCACTCCATATAAAACTTCTAACAAAATAATGAAACTTCAGAAGTTGTTTCTCCATGGCAAATCAGTAGAGAGAAAGATAATCTAGAATGAGAAGGAAATACTAACTTCTATATAGATATATTAATGCAAAAATTTTAAACATAAGCATGTAATAAATCACCTTGGATCAAATTTAAGACTAGGTACTTATTAGCTGAATAACTACTTGAGCTCTTAATAAAACTCATCATTATTACATGATTATATTATGATTACTTATTAGTATTATCATTATCACCACTGCCATCACCACCACCATCATAATCATCGCTATTATCTAATACTACTGCTCTTAAAGGTGGTATAACTTTATTTATCTAGTTGAACCTTTTCTCAGCAAACAACATTTTTTTAAGAATATTATTTAGGAGGCTAGCAGCAGAACTAACAGTGTCACACAATAAATAAAAAAATTAGCTGCTTAGTTATACATAAGGCACCGTCATTTGGTTTTGGCATCAAAATTGTTGAATGAGTCTTCAAAGGCTATTTTTCAAAATCTACACTAACAAAGTTTTAAGTCTTTAGTATCATAATTCTTGCTTCACCTACAGAGTGGAAGAGAACTTGACATTTGTAGCTTCATTTTGGTGTCCAACATGCTTTTTTCTTTTTCTTTTTTGCCCTCCATGGTAGCATGATGGTTAGCTTGTCTGCCTCATGTTCAAGAGGTCATGAGTTTGAATCTTGCTTAGGGTAAATTATCCAGGTAAGGTTTTTTTCCAAGGTTTTCCTTATCCTGAGAAGACGAATATTGGGTAACTTAAAGCTCCATGTACCTCAGGATCATTTGAGCATCATTTCACCCATTTCATTCACTTACCGTCCGATATGGCATTACATTGGAGGACGTTAATACAACAACAAAAAAAAAAATAATAACAAACATGCTTTCTTTTGGGTGAAATGTATAACTATTTTTTTTTTTTTTTGTGTGTTCTGTATAAAAAGAATAGCTCCTTGGAATTCTTCTTTACCTGATTACCCTCCCCTTATGTAGGGCTTACAAGTCAATGCCTAGGGTCAGACACCTGTTGGGGAGCAATGTATTCTAATTGCAACAAGAGTATATTTCTACACAGGAAAATAAGCTCTTGCCAGGGTCTTAACATTTTTTACCCATATAATTTGGACACGGGGGGTGGGGGGGGGCACAGTTCACCTTGTATGACATGAATGGATTGAATATGCAATCTGAGAGCTGAGGAACATGATGTAGAGGGTAGACATAACAGACATGGCTGCAGTTGTTACCATTATAATGGATCATGGAATAAAGGATGCTTAGCATTTGTTGTCTGTTGTATTCTCTATGGGGTAACATCACAATGGTAAATCAAAACCATCTTGAGTGTCTCTTTGTGTGGTCTCAACATACAGCAGGAGGTAGATGCTGTCTCAACACAATGTATGAATAGTATTTTTCTTCTTTCTTTCCTGTACAAACTTCTATAACTCAGAGGTCTGGGGTCGGTCTGGGTGGCTCAGTTGGTTAGACGCTGGCGTACTGATCCCAAGGTCGCGGGTTCAAATCCGGCCCAGGCTGATGGTTTTTAAGTGTGCTTAAAATTTAAATTCTTGACTAACAGTATCTCAAATTTTCATGTGTATCTCATTTGCTACTAGCCCTCTTATGTCTGTCCTTGCTCTCTGGTGCGTTCTTTTTCCACTGGCACTATTTCTCCACTTACATTGTTCCTCAATTGTCTCATTGCTAGATTAATACATAATTTTGATCTATCGTGGATCTTCTTTTCTTTCCTAACTTTTGTTTTATGGTTTACTTTTTTATTATAGCTTCCATTCCTATTTTGCCTCTTAAATCTCATCTTTCCCTCTAAACCACAATTTACTTCCCTGCCATTTTGAATTATAATATACAACAATATACAGCCTTTTACTTTGAGCATTACTCATTAATTTTGTTTTGAGGCTTCTTGATTTGACTATATGAACTCTAACTTCCATTGTGAAAGATGGAATCAGAATTGAAGAATTCAGTGCCATAGCTGGGATTTGAACCACTGATCTTCCACAGTTTGCGTGTTTTAGAACAATCAGTTATCGTTGATTGGAAATAGGAAACCATGATAAAAACCTTAATAGATTTGAGTACTTACAAATGTAAGTTGCCATTGGGTATGTGATCTTGAATTTGAGATTTTGCTGTGGTCCACTGGGAATGCCAGTCATCTGTGGAATTTAATGCTGTGCTGGCATGTTGCCTTAGTAACTCAGAGGTTGGGGCAGCCATGTATAGAGCTGAAGGTTCAAATCCTTGCTATGGCATTGAATTTTTCAGCTTTAATTCTATCTTTCAAAGTTTGCCTCCACACAGTGTGTTATAATTGGAATCCATCTTCCATGTGTATTACTTTAAATATTTTCATTTTATTTTGCTGGAATTATTTTTCTCCTGGCTATTTTACAGAGTTAAATACCATTAATTCTTTGCCTTTGCTATGAGTTTAATTGCCATTTCAAGCTTTATTATCGGGTCTTGTACTTTCTGCATAACAAAGTTTTGCACGCTTTGATTGAAAGAAAAATAACCTTCCAATACTGTAACCTGATTTAATTTGTAAATTTTGAATTTAGAAGCCAAGTTTGATATGCAAGGACTTTTGTCCATGTGATTTGTTAAAAAGCATAAGGCATTTTGGCTGGGAAAGCAGGCATGTTGAACATTAACCTTTGTTGTTTGTGCTGAATAACATCTGCTGTTGCTATGTAACTAATGTTTAGCAATGTATGTGCGATGGAACGCTAACTACCACTACTAACATTGTAACTACATTAGAGAGGATAGACTTGTACTGTTGTTGAAAAATGAATGTGACCTAATAGCTATTGTTTTATGTAAGTATGTCATTGTGTAAAAGAGAGGATTCAAGTTGTGTACAAAATGTATATAATTATATAATATACTATTGCTCTGTATTATAAGGAAAGAATAGATGACTCTATATTAGTTACCAGTTAATATTTCAATATGAAGGAGTAAATGAACATTGCTAAAACTAAGTCTGTATAATTCTTGTTAACAGTCTGGAAGGAAAAAAGCATGAAAGGAGGGGATAAAAGAGAGAAAAACAATAAACAGCCAATGTTAGTGTCTAATCTGTATTAGTAACTTGTACTGTGAATTTACCATCCTTCCTCATTGTAATAATCTTAATTTACCAGTTATTGCTTCTTTGCCACCAAGTTTTTAATGGAAGATACAAGCACATTTTATGCCAGGTGGAAGAGGTATGAAGGAGATGACTCAGAAATAAATGAAAAGTTGTAATAATTCCCTTTTCCTTTTCCTTTTTTTTTTTGTAAGTGAAACTTCTTATGGGAGGACTGTGAAATTCTGATCCACAACCCTTTTGCATGACGAGAAGTGGTGGGGGATAAACACTGTGTCGGGTAGAGTGAGAGTAGCATCTCGCGTGCCTTTGGGTATCAGAGAACAGTGAGGTATACGCTCTTCTCGCTTTCTTTCATTCTCGTCCGTGGTTGTTTGTACTGTGTTCAGTCGGTGTGGTGATCACTGAGTACCGTTGTTGGTTGTTAACAGAGCATCCATTGAAACATGTTTGCATAACCAACCCATTTCAAGTATTGTTTAGTGTGCTTGTTGTTTATAATCTATTTTATTCGTTAAAATATACAATTTTGTTGTGAATATGCCTAAGTCAGGTGCAGAAAGAACAAGAGCGTGGCGTGAGAGAAAACAGTATTCAAAAGTGATTGATGAATAATTAAAATGTTTCCCAGCAATACAAAAGCTTCACTTCTATTGTGTATCTTTACGATACACCCTTTATTTTTTTGTTCCATTTATATCCCACCTTTAACTACAAGCTCATATCGGCAGCCTCTCCCATAGAACATAATTGCCTGTCGGCAATAGTGGTACTCGCTTAACAGTGGGTTAACTTTAGGGGTCAGATTGTAATAATCTTTGAGCTCATACTTGAGCAGAAAAAAAGAAAAGCTCTACACATATTTTGTGTCACACGATTTCAAGTTCAGGGTATTTAAGGTAAGTCTTGATCAAATATAACAGACCTCAGCTGATTCATTTTTACTTTCTCTACTGGTAAGTAGGGGAAGTATTGTATTCCACCCAAAAATTTGATGTTGAGATTTCATCGGAAATATGTTTAGAGACCCCTGAATCAAAAAAGTATTTTAGAAAATTTTTGTGTGTGTGTGTATGCACGTGTGCGTGTGCGCTCAGCATAACTCAAAAACGAAAAGTAGTTTAAAAACTAAAGTTGCTATTTAAGATTAATGTCTTTCAAGCATGCGACACAAAGATTTTGAAAAAATAGCCCCACCCAAAACCACCCTTTACATGGCGAATTTTTCGAAAATTTTGATTTTCTTGAAAATGGCTTGAACGATTTTGATTAAAATGTCATATTAATTTAATTTAAAAGGTGAACCAATTAATAGCACTAAACAACACTTACATTATAATTTTCCGGAACGCATTTCAGAGGTTAACTTTCCTCCATTATCAACTCGACAATAACTGGGTTTCCATGGTATTTCATGGTGCGGATGTTTCTTCTGGTAACGTTCAAGAAACTTGTTGAAAATATCTTTCTGAGGAATGTCGAAATTAAATACTCGGTTTCTATTTTTTAAAATGAAGATTTGTTCCCATGTGGACAGTTCTTGACATAAAGCCAGAACCGAAACTTCTCAAATACATAACCAGAAAACAAGAACTGTCCACATGGGGACAAATCTTCATTTTAAAAAATAGAAACCGAGTATTTAGTTTTGACATTCCTCACAAAGATATTTTCAGCAAGTTCCTTGAACCATTACCAGAAGAAACATCAGAAGAAGCATCGCCATCCGCACCATGAAATACCATGAAAACCCAGTTATTGTCCGGTTGATAATGGAGGAAAGTTAACATCTGAAACGCATTCTGGAAAATCATAATGTAAGTGTTGTTTAGTGCTATTAATTGACTCACCTTTTAAATTAAATTGATTATAACAACACTGTTTTCAAACTTCTATGAAAAGAAGATAATAAAATGTCATGTGTTTCAGATATTTTTATGACAAATGAAATGTATATTTTGAATTTTCTGGCTGTAGCCCCTGTAGTCGTATTTACTCTGGATGACTTTTGCATAACTGGTAAACTATTAGAGATAGACCAAATCGTACTGTACAAAAAATGTAGATCTTGCTAAAATACACAATTTATGTCTGAATAAATTTTCTTGTAGGGTGAACAACTTCAGAGATATTCCTTGTTATGTGTCTGAGTTTCGGTAAACTTAATACTTTAGTGAAATGGAACATTGTTGTTCATTTTTTTATATGTTAAGTGTGCAAGGAGAACAGAATCTCAAAGCTTTAAAAGATTCGATTATCACACTAAGCCTACTGTATTCTAATATTCTCCTTGCACTTACAAAGAAATAAGCAATATGATAATTTGTACAAATGTTTATCTTAATTAACACGAAGAAGATATAGGAATATGATTTTGTAAGAATGGCTAGTACAAGAGTAGAGAAAGTCATGTGAGTGCAGCACATCAGATTTTTTGTTTAATCGTAAGTTGCTTCCTTCGTGCTAGTTTTGACACAATTTACAATTTTTGTTTTGTATAAATTTTAAATTTTTGTGAGAATTAATAGGTTGTAATCAGGGGCATATATAGAATTTTATCTGGGGGAGACCAAAAGTGAGAAACCCACATTAAATTAGGAATTTGTAATGCCTGTAAATGAGACACAGCTATACCATATTGATGTATATGCAGCCGCAAAGAGTTTATTTAAAATAAGTACACTGTTTGGATTCTGAGGCAGAAATTTCCACTGATCTGATCCCTACATAGCAGATTTTACAATTTTTTTTTACTTTCTCTACTATGTATAGTAAAGCATTGTAGTCCACCCAGAAATTCTATGTTTTCATCGAAAATATATGTTTTGAAGCCCCCTGAATCCAAAATAAGCATTTTTGAAAAAGATCCTTGTGTGTGTCTGTCTGCATGTGAGTCTGTGGACAGCACAACTCAAAAATGAAAAGTCGGTTAAAAACCAAAGTTAGTATTTAAATTTAATGTCTTTCAGGAATGTGACATGAAGATTTTGAAGAAAATTGTTCCTCCCTAAACTACCCTTTACATGGAAAATTTTTCAAAAATTTTGATTTTCTTGAAAATGGCTCTAACAATTTTGATTAAAATGACATATGTTTAACCCTAGAAGGGCTGTACCAGTCATTTTGACTGGTTGACATTTTTTAAAAGCATATATATGTTAAGGTAGTATGATTATCGCTTTAATATTTCGTGACTTTTAACAAAATAGAGCAAAGGGTGATTCCCTAAAATGTTTAAGTTTTTATAGAAGGTTTTAAAAAAATTATACACACTTTTTGCCTTAAAGGACCGTAACTGGTTATTTTGACCGGTGTGATTATTTTGCACATGTCATAACTAAATAGTGGTAGCTGTGTATTCGAAAGTTATCCAAGGCTTTCGGTCATTGTTGCAGCCCAGTTTAATAATGTTTAGCGCTAGAGCAGACATGTCGTAACTAATAATGATCATGTGGTCTGAAAATAATCCAAGGTTTGTCATCATTGTGAAAGCTCTGTTTGAAAAAGTTTAGCTCCAGAGCAGACGTGTTTTAGAAGTCATGTCAATATAGTGAATGGTAAAATATTTTTGAAGCCATACTGTATCATTGCCATGTCACATCATAATTCCACCGTAAGTAGCTTTGATTTAGTGATGAATTATCCGATAATGATGATATTGAATACATTCATCAATCACATAAAAGCGAATCGTCGGAATCGAGTGTTGGTGATAATACAATGATTGAAGAACCTGTACAGGAACAGGCAAATGACTGCACTGTTGCAGAACCACATGACCTTGTCCCATGCAAGAGAGGCAGATTCAATTGAGGACATCGAGCTCCACAAGAAATAAACTTTCCAACTGTGGGAAGTAACAAGTCCGCTGTTGATGGTACAATGCGGACAAGAATTGAACTGGGAATACACCTTCAGACGTGGGCGTCACAATATACTGACAGGAAGGCCAGGTTCTACAGATTATGCAAAGAGATTGATAGTGAGTGGAAACTATGCCAGCGCATGGTGAGTATTGATGGATGCTAACATTCCCCAGAATATAATAAAATGCACCGAGATAAGGGCCTGTCAAGACCTTCAGGACAATTCTTGGACTCTTGAGCTAGATCAACTTGAAGCAGCTATAGCCAAATTGTATGCTTGTGGACAATATGAGGGAAAGAACTTCACCTTGAAATTTCTGCGGTCAAAGGTGTGGGGACCACCATTTTTCTCTCGTGTTATGGGAAGGAACAAATTTATTGAGATCATGAGGGTCCTGAGATTTGATGATAAACATACACGCAACGAAAGACTGAACACAGATGGCTTTGCAGCGGCCACACCAATCTGGAGCCCATTTGTTCATAACTGCAAATTGAGCTATAATCCAGGTGCAGTTATTACTATAGATGAGCAGCTGAATCCATGCAAGGCTCGATGTCACTTTACTCAGTATATGAGTAACAAACTGGATAAGTTTGATTTGAAGTTCTGGCTTGCTGCAGATTCTGAAACAAAGTTTATGGTGAATGGGTTTCCATATTAAGGAAAACATGATGAACAACCACCTGTCAGTACCAGAGCATGTTGTCACATGATTTATGCAACCTTTCATTTCAAAAGGAAGGAATGTTGCTTGTGACAACTTTTTTACATCTAAAATTCTTGCTGATCAGTTGAAATGGTAGGCACATTGAAGAAATTGCGGAGAGAGGTTCCACCTTTTGCAAAATATACTGCTGGATCTTTGTACGACACCATCTTGTACAGATCTGATAATATTACCATCACGTCGTATCAGAGAAAGGCAAAGAAGTATGTCCTTCTGCTAAGTTCAATGCATCATCTGTGGATATGGATCAAGGAACCCAGAAGAAACTTCCAGAAACTGTGAGCTTGTATAACTCCACAAAATGCGGGGTTGACACTCTGGATCAAATGTGTCGCCTGTACACAATCAAGTTTGGTTGCTGGCATTGGCCAATGCATATTTTCTTCAATGTACTGGACCTTGCTGGAATCAATGCATGGATCCTATACCAGAATGTCACAGGAGAGAGAGAGTAAGCAGGCGAGACTTTCTTCTAAAGCTAGCAGAACTCTCTTCTCAATATATGCTGTCAAGGAAAGGACCAACAAATGTAATTGTTAGTCACCGAACAAGGTAGGGCACGTAAAACATTGTCAAATAGGAGGCTGCAAAGATCCTAATAAAACCAAGAATATGGGTAGGAAGTGTAAGAAGTATGTATGTGGCCCATGTTCAGGAAATGCTCAGTACGTGTGTGCTAAGTGTTTCGACCAAGATGGCGGATTTGACTAAATATTAAAATGAGCTGTTTGTGTGATCATTGTGTGTATCACACTCTACTGCATTGTAACCAGTGTTACAAACTACTTCAGAATGCTAAAGTAATATAACTGAGTATGCATATCATTTATATGATCCCATGTTTTGTAAGCAGTGAACTTCAAACTGTGGTGGATTCACACAGTTTAATGAGTAAATATTATGTAAACTCCTTTAAAATGTAAATAAAGGTACTATTTCATGCATAAAATATCCTGATTTAAATTATATTATACATGAAACACTGAAAACTGATTGAAAAAGGTACCAGTCAAAATGACCGATGTTGGCTCTTTTAGGTAGCAAGGCAATGTGGGTCCTTCTACTGTTAAGATATGTTATGGCAAATGAAATGTATATATCGAATTATTATTTATTTATGCCAACAAACTTACTGTTGGTGTTTTTAAACACACAAGCCATGTGTGGGCAATGTTTGAGAGGTAGAACTGGAACTTAAAAATTCAAGTCTGTGGTTCAAATCCCAACTGTGGCATTGAATTTTTAAATTCCAGTTCTACCTCTCAAATCATATATATGTTGAATTTTCTGGCTATAGCCTATGTAGTCCTGCTTACTCTGGATGACTTGAATAACTCTTATACCATAAAAGGTAGACCAAATCTTACTATACAAAAAATATAGATCTTGCTAAAACACACAGTTTATGTCTAAGCAAATTTGTTTGTAGAGTGAACCATTTTGGAGATATTTTTTGTTATTTGTGTCAGTTTCGGAAAACAAAACATTTGTGAAATTTTTTACTTTGTTCATTGTAATCCATCCAAATATTTGGTGTCGAGATTTCACCTGAAATATATGTTTTGAGACTCCCTGAATAAAAAAAAAAAGCATTTTTAGAAAAAGGTCCATGTATCTCTGTCTGTCAGTCTGTGGACAGCGTAACTTTAAAACAAAAAGGTGGTTAAAAACCAAAGTTGCTATTTGAGTTTAATGTCTTTCAAGGATGAGACATGAAGATTTTGAAGAAAATAGCCCCACCCTAAAACTACCCTTTACATGGAAAATTTTTTGAAAATTTTGTTTTTCTTGTAAAAGGCTCTAACGATTTTGATTAAAATGACATATATTTAAGATATTTTTATGACAATTGAAATATATATCTTGAATTTTCTGGCTATAGCCTATGTAGTCCAGTTTACTCTGGATGACATTTGAATAACTCCAAACCATATGAGATAGACAAAATCTTACTATACAATGTAATGTGGATCTTGCTAAAAAACACAATTTATGTCTGAATAAATTTTGAATGAATCATTTCGAAGATATTCCTTGTTATTTGTGTCAGTTTCGGGAAAACTTACATTTTCGTGAAATGCAACATAGTTGTTCATTTTTTTATATGTTAAGCGTGCAAAGAGAACGGGATCTCAAAGCTTTAAAAGATTTGACTATCGTTCAAAGCCTACTGTATTCTCACTTCCCCTTGTATCTACAAGGAAATAAGCAATAAGATAATTTCTGCCAGTGTTTATCTCAACTAAAACAAAGAAGATTTAGGAATAAGAGTTTCAAAGCATGGTTAGTACAAGAGTAGAGAAAGTCATGTGAGTGCAACACATCAGATTTTTAATATGTTAAGCGTGCAAAGAGAATGGGATCTCAAAGGTTTAAAAGATTTGACTATTGCTCAAAGTCTACTGTATTCTAATATTCCCCTTGCACCTACAAGGAAATAATAAGATAATTTCTGTAAATGTTATTGTTGTTAGCTAATGCTAGATTTCTGACAATGAAGTCATTAATCCTCTTGCTCTCCAATATTTTTCACTGATGGACGGGGCGCTAGAAGTGGCCGGGCATATTTGAAGGTGGTCTCTGTCCATTTCCTCTTGCAGATCACATAGAGGACAGAGTGGTGAAGAATATATCCCAATTCTGTTTAAATGTTTTGCCAGACAATCCTGTCCTATAATCAACCTGAAGGTTGCAACTGCCATTTTTCGAGGATACTCAGGAATTACTGTTTTAATGTTTGGTAGTTCCCATCTTTTATTTTTTGATATTTCATAGTAATATTTTGCAATAATTTTTTTGAATTCGGAGTTGACTAATCTTTTAGCTGCATAAAATGGTAGATTAACTATAGATTTCTGTACACAGCTGGTACCCTTTTTTGCAAGAAAATCAGCTTGGTCATTACCACTCATTCCACAGTGAACTGGTATCCATTGGAAGACTAGGTGTTTTTGACGTGCTGTTAGATGGGTAAGGATTTTCCAACATTCCATAGTTGTTTGGTTTTTTGATGACAACTTGCTATAATTGCTGCCCTGGAATCTGAGAGCATAACTGCTTGATGAAAATGTGAAATTGTATACAAAAGATTTTGTAGGGCCATTCGAATTGCTTCAATAATTTCTCCATCAAAGTTTGTGGTTCCATAACTTAAAGATTTATAACAGGAAAAGAGGTGACACGTGACTCCAGCCCCTGCTCCATCTCGGCTTGATATCAATGATCCATCAGTATAAATATGGAGCCATTCGTGTTCCAGAAATCTAGTATGGATTGTCTCTAATGCCAATAGTTTTAGAACACTAGTTGGAGTATCACTTTTCTTAACTTCTTCAGTCAGGTGTAAATAATATGTGATGTCTAATGTTTGTATCGGGTTGACTTTAGATATGAAGTTTTCCTTTGAATTAGGAAGGTCTACATTCTTCTTGATACCTTGAATTTTCGAAAGAAAGCTGGAGTCTTTAGTCTTGAGTCTTGAGTCTTTAGTGTATGTGTAAAATTTCTCTTGTTCCAAGTACTGAATGGGAGTCTGATCAACTTTTCGTGTTGAATAAGAGCTGCTTTTTCTATTTCATATTCAATGGGATATTGGTTGGATAGTATTTCCATAGCTGGTATTGGTGTGGTTTTGATAGCACCTGTTAATTAGTCTCAGACTTTGGTTTTGAAAGATTTGAATTTTTTTTTGTATTTGCTGTTACAAGAACTTTGTTGCAGTAAGTAAATAATGGCTTTATATATACATTGTATGTTGTGTTAAGAGTTGCTCTGGAACATCCCCACTTCATTCCTGTTAGATGTTTTAACAGTGAAAGGCGCCTTTCTGCTCTTTGTATTACATTTTCTATTTGATTGGTCCATGTAAGTTTGGTATCAAATGTAACTCCTAAATACTTTGCTTCCTTTGTCTCTGGTAATTGTTGACCCTCAAAATTTAGTTCTATTTTTAGTGGTTTTTTCTTAGTGAAAAGATTTGGTAGCTTGATTTTGTTGTATTAACACTCATTAAATTTTCTTTTTGTAGGTTGGTTAAGGATTGTTGCTTGGTTTTTTCTAGTTCTGTACTTTTGCTTTTTGGTTTTAAAGTCCACATTACTAAGTCATCAGCAAATAGTGCACATTTCATACCTGATTCTTGTATTTGTTGTGGCAGATCGTTAATAAATATATTAAAAAGTGTTGTGCTGAGCATTGCGCCTAGTGGTAAGCCACGGTGTACTTGTTTGTATTTAGATATATTTCCTCCATATCTGGTAGCAATAAAGCATTATGTTAGGAAATGACATAGCCATAAAAACATTGGACCTTGTATCCCTATCTTTTTTACTTAGTAATTTTGTTCTGCATATAGAAACATGTGCACTTTGGTAATCAATAAAAACTGATACATATCTTCTTTTCTATTGAAGGAGTCTTTGATTTCTTGACTGAGAAGTAAGACTTGTTCATTTGTGGAGTAGAACCCTCTGAATCCAGCTTGTTCAGTTCTTGCATATTAAAATTTTGAAAAAAGATATTGTATTGAGTGTTAGGATTACATTCTCTTTCTTGTTTCAAATCTTTCTTAAATTGTTTACGTTCCTTTTTATTATTTCTTGTTACTTTATGTGAATTAGCATAATATTTATTGATGTTTCGGCTATGGCCGCATCATTTGTTAATATTTTATTGTTGTGTATGATAGGCATGCTGTTGTTTTCTTTCCTGTCCTTGACATTTTTTATGAACTTATGGGCTTTGTTACCATCTGTCCTATAATCCATTTTTTCTAAGAAATTATTAAAGTGATTCTTTTTAGCTGTATTAATTTCTTTTTTTTAGTGAGGCACATTTCTTTCGCCATAGTTGTGTATCTGATATTTTTTTTGTTTGTTCAGCTGTATTTCTAGCTATATCCCTTTGCTTTTTCAGTTCTTCTAACTGGGGGTTCCAAAAGGGTTTGAAATTTTTAATTCTTCCACGAGGAATATGTTTTTTTGCAGTTTCTAGGATGACTTTACAGAAATTTTTGTTCATATGATCTGGGTGGTCATGCAGCTGTGAGTTTGTTTGTTCTTTAAATTTGTGTTCCAGTTCAGTTTTATATTTGTTCCAATCTGCTTTTTTGAAGTTCCAATACAGATTCGTGTGATGTTGACTGTAAGTTGTATTATCTAGTTTTATATCAGCAATTACTGTTCTGTGACCAGAACTTGAGTCTTCTATAACTTGTTTTTTTTTTTTTAATTTTTGAAACAATATCTGTTGTAACTAACAAGAGATGTGGGTTACTGCCTGCTCCAGAGTAATGTATGAAGGTTGTGGAATCTTCTTTATTATAAATCAGTTTAAAGGTTATATTCAAAAATTCTTCCACTATTTTCCCTGTAGAATCCACTTTTTCATAACCCCATCTTTTGGAATGGGCATTGAAATCTGCAATTATGATTGTTTTATTTAATTGGTTAATAAGTGAGAGATCTGGTTCATTCCTGGGAGGATTGTAAGTACTGTATAAATGAAGATATGTTTTGTTATCCCAAAAATTTAGCTTTATTAATTCAGCTTTATCTGTGTTATCCATTTCTTTAACAATTTGAAGGGAGGATTTGATATCCTTTTTGACTCCAACTAATATTCCACTATTTATCTGTCTATTTTGGGTAGTAGGTGTAGTAAAAATCCAGTAAAATTGAAATATTTAAGTTGATCATTTGTTAGATTTGCTTCTTGTATGAAAAATATATCTATGTTATAGTCAAATACAATTTTATTGAGTTTTATTCTTTTTGTTTGGGTGAGACCACCCACGTTCCATTGTAGAAGTCTGAGGTTAGATCTTCTATTAATATAATGCTTTGGTTCTTGCCTGGAGATCCGAATGGGGAACTATTTTAACTCTGGAACATTTTACCCTTCGAGTCATATTGCATAAATATTGAAGAGACTTAGCAGTAATAGTAACTGCTTTTTAGAGAGCACCATATTTTTATGTTTTAGCGGTTACATTGCTCTCTCACAAGCCTCAGAATGTCTGGAGGACCACACCTGTTGCTGGTTTACGGGTCTCACCAACCTGACCGGGAGAGTTATCAAAATAAATTCACCGCCATATCCTCTGATTACCAATTAGAGGATGTATTACATGCCATAACAGGTCAGCACATTATGGGTTAAGATTTTATAGAGAAATTAGATAAATGGAGAGGTTGGAAAAATAAAGACTCCCTAGCCCTCGGGAACCCTAATAGTTGGAAGAGAACAGGAGGTGACCATTGTAAGGTCAGATAGAAAAGCTACAATGAGGAGCAAAACACCAGTAAGTGGAAATAATGTTCTACTCAGCTTAGGTACCTTGTGGTCGCCATTCACATATCCCGTAGACGGAGACCCCTGAGGGTGGCGAATAAAATACAAATGGCTACTAAAACATACAAAACATACATCCTCAATACAAGATACAAGAATTTGACACAGAAAACAAATGTGACATGTCAACATTGAGCAATACAGATAATGCACCCGGTTAATTAGTTGTAGCTAATGAAACCTGTGTAATTAGTGCAATTACCAAAATAGCAAATTAATAAATATTATTACTAGCTAGTAATCAGACAATACTCCAGATATCAAGTAAAGCAAACGGAACCAACCTCAACTTCCATTTTACTATCACTCTTATTTTCTTCATTGTCTTCACTTTCAGAGGAGCCAGATTCTTCAGAACCGCTCATCTTTCCTTTCTTCTTCATAGGCGATTCTCCACCATTTGGAGGCTTCAAGATGATCTTTGCACCACCAGCAAGTGTAAATGTTTATCTCAGGTATGTATGTTTGTCTTAAGTAACATGAAGAAGATGTAGGAATAAGGGTTTGTAAGAATGGTTAGTACAAGAGTAGAGAAGGTAATGTGAGTGCTACACATCAGATTTTTTTTTCACAAGTGTTAAAATATTTTCAAACTTAAAATTTTGGGAATAATTTGTAGATCAGTGCACACATGCTCATTATATAAAATCAAATCTTCTTGGGCCACTAATGCTTATCTACAAGTTCATCATCTGACATGAATATTGCAGCGAACTGACAGCAAAGCAAGTTCCCAATGTGCTTCTTAAGTATGTCTTTTATTGTTCTTAGTGTGAAAAAGGTTCTTTCTGTAGAAGCAGTTGGCAACCAAAGAAGCTGTAGCTGAAGCTTCCTACATTGTCAGGTTGTTTCCAGAAAATTTCTCTTTGATAAATAGTTTCCCTTTCTGCAGAAATACTTCCCTCTGTGACTGGTTTTAGCTAAACTATTTGTAGTTGAAATTCCTTATCAAATTATTTTCACTACTATTGTACCAGAAAGAAGAAATGTCGAAAGGTAGTACAGGGCCCCCTTACCCCCCTCATTGTTGCCCTGGTTGCAACAATGTACCAAAAGCTTTTGCTGCTATGTCTTTCTTGCACTAGGGGTACCACTGTCTGTGGAAAGCATGATTAAACTTTACAGCTCTTTATTGATTTATCTTGTAGGTTAAAACAAAAGTAAATGGGATAGCTCTCAGTCTTTTCTTTTAAATCTATATAAATTAAAATGGATGGCTAAATGTGTTGCTAAGCGCAAAACTTGAGAATAGCTGGACCAATTCAGCCAAGTTGTTTTTCCAAATATTCGTTTCCGAGGAAGGTTCTTATGAAGAGAAAAAAATTGGAAAATTGCACGGAAAAATGTAATAACCACATTTTTCTTTTTTGCACTCATGAAAGACACCTTACTGTTGTTCACTTAGGTGTTCACTTAGAAAATGTCCAAAGAGTATATTTCACAGCACAGAATGTGTTACATAGTGTTGTTCAACCACCATCTACAACCTTGACCAGTTTTTTTGAATGCGTCAGAATGATGATTTCACCCAAGCACGGCTATACTCTGAAATGCCAAAGTAGTATGCTTGGCGATTGCTATTAGTCAATCTTCGGGCCCAACATCATTCCCACATTTACAAACTGTCAATGGGAATTGTGTGGCTCTTAACAGAGAAGCCTGTCAACATTTGCAACTGTTAGAAAATGACACTCATTGGGATCAAACTGTCAATGATACTCTAACTTCTTCACAAGATCAAATACAAACATTGTTTTGTAAACTTATATCATTATGCTTCCGATCAAAACCAATTAATTTATGGATCAAATATAAAGATATGTATGACAATATCTTGCATCAAATGTGCATTAGAACAGGACATCCAAATTTACAAGTCAGTGAAAAAATTTACAAGGCATTAATATCAATTAGGACATGTGCTTGATGATGTCAAAGCATGGCGCACCCAATTGCCTGTGGCATGACGCTTTTAATCGAGAGTTACAATAAGAAAAACTGTACGATCTCTATTATTTAAGACAATCACTTTGAATGGATTTCAGCTGTTGAACCAACAACAAAACTAACTCTTATGAAAGTTGTAAATGATGGAACTGGAGGGCTTTAATTCTTGGACACTCCTGGTGGTACAGGAAAAATTTTTTACATTTAATTAATTTTAGCAACAATTCTCTCACACAATGAAATTCCAGTCACACTTATTTCATCAGGTATTGCAGCTACATTGTTGGAAGGTGATCAAACAGCCCATTCAGTGCTAAAATTGCCATTGCATATGCAGAGCAACAAAACTCTGATCTACAACATTTTGAAGAACTCTGCAATGGCAAAGGTTTTGCAGCAATGTAAATTGATAGTGTGGGATGAATGGATGATAGTGCTTTGTGGGCACTAGACCAAACCATGCAAGATGAACAATCAAAACTGATTTGGTGGTGCAATGATTTTTTAGCAGGAGATTGTCATCAAACATTGTCAGTGATTCCACGTCAACGCCAGCTGAACTTAATGCATGTTTAAAGTCCTCTGTTTTGTGGAAACTCATCAAGATACTACATTTAAGCAAGAATGTTCTTGTCGAGGCTGCAAAATGATCCATCTGGAGAAATATTTTCAAAACAACTCATTGACATAGGTAATGTCAAATTCCCTTTAGACGTTTTGACTGGCTGCATTACCTTTCGTTATAATTTTTGTCAGTTTACTGAATCAAAAACTGAACTCATTCAAAAAGTGTTCCCAAATGTTGCTCAAAATTACAGAGATCACATTTGGTTGAGTGAACGAGCTATATTGGTTGCCAAAAACGTGGATGTAAATTAATTAAATTTCAAAATTCAGAATAAAATTGCTAGTGTATTGAGGAGATACAAATTAGTTGATTCTGCTACTAACCAAGATGTCAACTATCCACCTGAATTTTTGAACTCGCTGGATTTGCCAGGATTGCTGCCTGGCAGTCTTGAATTAAAGGTTAGATCAGTGATTATAATGTTGCAAAATACCAACCGCGTTTTTGTAACAGCACATGGCTAGTGATGAACAACATGATTGGAGCAGCCATTCTAAAGGGAAAGTATAAAGTACAATATGTTTTGATATGACACATCCCATTGATTTCAGATGGACATACCATGTGAATTTAAATGACTGCAGTTTCCAGTGATCATAATAATGATCATAAATAAATCCCAGGGGCAGTCACTGAGTGTTTGTAGTAATCATCTTGAAAATCCATGTTTCTCGCATGGTTAATTGTGTGTTGCCTGTTCCCATGTTGGAAAACCAAGTTTTGTTTGTTTACACTCCAGGTAATCAAATACCATAAGCATTACAACGAAAATATAATTTAAGACAATGTTACTAAAGTATTGCAGTGTAAAAAATAGAAAATTGAATTTTGTAAGTATTGTTGTTTATGATTATGACATTAAAAATACATAGAAAACTATATTAATACTATGTAAATTTATTGTTGGTATCACAGCGACTATTTGATAGTAAATAAAATGATCACTCTGAAATACATTTAAAATCAATCCTTTTTCTTAAATTACACATTTGTGGCTGTATATTATCACAAACTTATCTGCTCTGGCGACCATTACTGACAACTAAACATGTCATCATGACATGTACCTTTATAAGCGACGCCATCACCAGAACTTGACCAGAAAAGAAGTTTGTGAGACAGCCACAGTCCAATAGCTTTTGACAGAATGATGTCTGTCAGGCCAGCTAGTTTTTAAATAAAATATTTAATTTAATTTACTATAATTCTATAAACTTTGGAATAAAAGCCCCATTTTGCATTTACTTATCTTTGCTGATTGCTTAGGTAAGAAAGAAGTGAACCTTTTTTTCTTTTTTTTTTTTTTTTGGCTTTACACTTAACTTCTTTAACTGGTAGACCATATTGGACAATGAATGAAATGAGTGAAGTAGTGCTCAAAACAGTCTAAGGCTCAAAGAGCTGACTTACCCTAGCCAAAATTTGAACTTTGGACCTCTTGAACATGAGGCAGACATGCCACATGCTACATCACATAATAACTGTTTTATTTCTACTGTGCATGTATAAGGAAATGTTGTTGTTAGCTAATGCTGGATTTCTGTCATTAATCCTGTATAAGGAAATGTTGAGAACATTATTTTCTTTCATTCCTTCAATCAGAAAAGAAATGTCTTGACTTTGATTCATTTTGTTCATTTGCTGCAAATACATAAAAGCTGCCTTGAGAAGCAAATACCACCAATTGAAGTTAATATTATTCCCGTAACACATAGTAGTGAGGTAGAACTGGAACTTAAAAATTCAATGCCACAACTGGGATTTGAACCACAGACCTTCCGCTTGCCGGGCAGACGCTCTAACCACTGAGCTATTGTGACAAACTGCCAGAATGGCATTAAATTCTCAAGCCAGTTCGTATTTCTCCTGGTAAACCACAAAGGCAGTCTCACATCAGAAACAATTACCCCAATGGTGACTTACTATTGTAAGTACTTTATATCCCAGGATTAAATAACCTTCACATGGTAATTATTATTTATTTATGCCAACAAACTTACTGTTGGTGTTTTTAAACACACAAGCCGTGTGTGGGCAAAGTTTAAGAGGTAGAACTGGAACTTAAAAATTCAATGCCACAACTGGGATTTGAACCACAGACCTTCCGCTTGCCGGGAAGTTCTACCTCTTAAACTTTGCCCACACACGGCTTGTGTGTTTAAAAACACCAACAGTAAGTTTGTTGGCATAAATAAATAATAATTACATAGTAGTGAGCTTTCAGGACCTCACTACTTCCTCTGTTGTGAGGTAATGTGACCTACTTTTCTATGCAAATATGAGATTGCCAACAATTTACTCAGTCCCATACATTTTTCTAAAGGTCAAGGTGTTCTTAAACTGTTTCACTGTGTTCATCGAGAACTCCGTACAGTTTAAAACATAACATCATTGCCTCTTCCACCAAGTACACCAGGGATACCAAGTGACATGGTTCAGCATCTGTGGTCTATATTTGGGAGGTTGTGGATTTGATTCCTCTGGCCGACCTTCCTGACCTATAGGTTTTTGGGGGTTTTCCCAGGTCGCTAGGTGAATGTTGGTAAGGAGAATTACATCCCCTGAATTTCATCTCACCTTTCATCCTGTTGGCTATTTTAGGGTTCTAAGTATTGGTAGGGGTTTCGGATTGCATGACAAGGAATTTGCTCTGTGTAAATTCTTTATTATCCTCTCATCTTACCCCTCCCTCCCAGAGGGCAACTCATCTGGGGCACAGGTACAAAAGATTTCATAGGTTGAGGTGCTAAGTCCCCCCTTCAAACCTTGTCATTGAATCATACCTAGGATGGAAAAACTATATGTTACTAGGGGACACAAATAAAATTCCTTTGTAATTCCACATGGTTGCATTAAATTGCCATTATTGTATTATTATTCATTAGTTATACAAAGGGAGACTAAATGGTAAATAAATATTTTGTTTTAATTTAATTTAAAAGGTGAGTTAATTAATAACACTGAACAACATTGTTTAACAATGCTGTCAATTGCCAGGATCATATCAGCATTGTCGGTGTGCCAGAATTTTATCCCACAGGAATTTTTTTTACATGCCAGTAAAGCTACTGACATGGAGCTGTCATTTTTAAGCACACTTAAAACTATGGGTCTGGGGCAGATTTGAACTCGCGACCTTGGGAACCACTCAGACCAACAAGAGACTAAATGGTGGAAATTGGCAAAATATGACATTTTTAGTTTTTTGTGCATCTTATAAACTGGAATTTGCTCATTAATTTTAAATTGTAAAATCCCACTTAGCCAAATTATGCTTAATTGAAACCTGTCTTGACAAAAACAGTGGAACGGGGGAAAAAAAAGAAAGAAAAAAAGAAAATACAAGTTCTACTATTATTGATAAAAATAAACTATCCTTAGAGTGAGAGGTAGAACTGGAACTTAAAAATTCAATGCCACAGCTGGGACTTGAACCACAGACCTTCCGCTTACCTCTCAAACATTGCCAACACATGGCTTGTGTGTTTAAAAACACCAACAGACAGTTTGTTGGCATAAATAAGTAATAATTATCCTTAGAGTGCTTGATGTTATGAATCATTTACAACTAACACCCTAGTTAGATATTTATAGTTAGCTGTTTTTAGGTAACAGCATCTTTCGTCCTTGTTTTTGTACTTTTTTTTCATTGTTCCTTTCATTAAATTCTTCCTTTGTCTTAATCACTTTCCTTTACTGCTTCTCTCAGCAGTAATTTCACTGTATCCCATACTCCTCATCTATAATCTATCTCATAGATTACAGTTTCTTGGACTATTCTTTTTATTTCAGGTAACCAATTTCTTTTCCATTTTGTTTTCTCTTGTATTCTTAGGCAATCTTTGACAATGTTTCCTTCTTCCCTTAATTCAAATTTGTGTATTCAGTTAGTGCTACCCTATAGGAGCTGCACTAGGTGATCCAAAACTATTTTACAGAATGCTGTATGAATGTACCCTAAACTTCCACTCCACATGATTTGTAGAAGTATTTGAGCCGACCTTGTAACACCCTGATTTTGTAATGGGGCACTTAGGATTCATCAGTTTTGTGCCGGGTTCTCCCCATCAATGCTTTGGTAGCTCAGCCGGTGCAGTAGCCGCCTCTGTGCTGTACGTTGTGTTGATTTTGTATGGGATTAGGTACTGGCATTTAGGTAGACACGAGTCTGATACTTGAGTCTTCTCAGGTGCAAGGTTAGATAACAAAATGCACTGCACTGACATTTCCTGTTTTATTTTTATTCACATAAATGCCTCGAAGAACAGATCTGGGCGAGTTTCTGTTATTGTGTTTTAACCATATAGTATCACCCCAGTTATTTACAGCATCCTTACGCTAATCTCAGTCACTTTTGACACTGCGAAGTTTTTGGTGCGAAACTAGGCCTCCGTTGGTCACAGATTCATCCTTGGTAGCAACAAAATGACAGACCTCGGGTCCTATTGAATTTCCAGTATTTATACTGTTTCACCCCCGCTGCTTTCTCTCGTCCTGATATGGGGGGTGGGGGTATATTGTTTCCCCAGCTGTGTCCTTGGACTTTTAAGGCCAAGTCGTCCCTTAGCGAAAAATGACAAAAGATGTTTGTCCTCTGTCGATATGTAGCATTCAGAATAGCACCCAGGTTCATATACGTTCAAGAGGCAACTTCACTTTACAAATTTCATCATACAAAAATTATACTTAAACCTATGTGTCTTATATTACGTTCCAGTCTCATAATTATAGTCATGATACATGGAAGTTCCCGTCTCAACCTGTAGACACTTTTACTTTCACTTAACTTACTTTTTATACAGACATGTTTCGAAGATCATGATCGTCATTATCAACAGTTTCTTGACTGGTGTTTGAAGAGAAAGAATTTGTTGTGGTTGTGACTGTGCTGCTATCTGGGTTGGTGGATGTAAACTTCAGGATGTCTTCTGATATTGTTATGATATTTGCTGTTGTGTGAATGATTTTCTCTGTTCTTGTCCAGAATTTCATTAAGTCCCAAGACAAAACATGGTGAAAAGAATCAAGAGGTTAGGAGAACTAAGATTACTAATCTGATGTTATTATATTTTCATATATTCCTGTTATGCTGTAACTATTTTGTAGTTTTCATTACAGTCATTTATTTTGCTTTTATATGTTATTTTCTTAATTTATCCTTGCAGACCAGTTTTCATTTACTGCTGTAAAGAGCATGAACAAGATTTGCACAGAAAACAAATTTAATAAAATGCAAGGGTATCATGATTGTTTAATGAGGCCTTCGTAGCTTCCCCTCATTTTCCTTTTTTTACTCCTCTGCAATGGCAGCACTTTCATGCTACTGGCTGGACATAGTTATAACCAATGACATGTCGGTCTGTAAGGAAAGTATTGGTTTTTTCTGAGTGCTTTGTAAATTGTTACCCCTCTTTCCCTTTCACCAAGGGCATCACTATTCATAATACATGCTAGTTATACCCAATGACATGTCAACCTGAAAAGAAAGTATTGATTTTTCCTGGTCTTTCAATATATTGTTACTCATTAAGCCCAACTGTTGCTTGATTCACAGCATGATGTACACATCAGGAACAACATGTGGCCAGATTATTGGCCTGTAACAAGCTAGTAACACAGTTTAACAAATTTAGAAACTGTGCAAATTCACAGAAATGTGTTGTTGTTAGCTAATGCTAGATTTCTGACAGTGAAGTCATTAATCCTCTTGCTCTCCAATATTTTTCACTGATGAATGGGGCACTAGATATGGCCGGGCATATTTGAAGGTGGTCTCGATCCATTTCCTCTTGCAGATCACATAGAGGACAGAGTGGTGAAGAACATATCCCAATTCTGTTTAAATGTTTTGCCAGACAATCATGTCCTGTAATCAACCTGAAGGTTGCTACTGCTGTTTTTTGAGGATACTCAGGAATTACTGTTTGAATGTTTGGTAGTTCCCATCTTTTATTCTTTGATTTTTCATAGTAATATTTTGGAATAATTTTTTTGAATTCAGAGTTGACTAATCTTTTAGCTGCATAAAATGGTAGATTGACTATAGATTTTTGTACACCGCTGGTACCCTTTTTTGCAAGAAAATCAGCTTTCTCATTACCACTCAGTCCACAGTGAGCTGGTATCCATTGGAAGACTAGCTGTTTTTGAAGTGCTGTTAGATGGCTAAGCATTTTCCAACATTCTATAATTGTTTGGTTTTTTGGTGACAACTTGGAAGTAATTGCTATAATTGCTGCCCTGGAATCTGAGAGAATAACTGCTTGCTGAAAATGTGAAATTCTATACAAAAGATTTTGTAGGGCCATTCGAATTGCTTCAATTTCTCCATCAAAGTTTGTAGTTCCATAACTGGAATGGCAGTCTGACTGGTCTCCTTTGTAATAGGAAAAGAGGTGACATGTGACTCCAGCCCCTGCTCCATCTTGCTTTGATATCAATGATCCATCAGTATAAATATGGAGCCATTTGTGTTCTGAAAATCTAGTATGGATTGTCTCTAATGCCAATAATTTTAGAACACTAGTTGGAGTATTACTTTTTTTAACTTCTCCTGTCAGGTGTAAATAATATGTGATGTCTAATGTTTGTGTTGGATTGACTTTAGATATGAAGTTTTCCTTTGAATTAGGAAGGTGTACATTCTTCCTGATGTCTTGAATTTTGGAAAGAAATATCTCCTGAGTCTTTTAGTGTATGTGTAAAATTTCTCTTGTGCCATGTATTGCATGGGAGTCTGATCAACTTTTCATGTTGAATAAGAGCCGCTTTTTCTATTTCATATTCAATGGGGTATTGGTTGGTTAGTATTTCCATAGCTGCTATTGGTGTGGTTTTGATAGCACCTGTAATTAATCTCAGACTTTGGTTTTGAAAGATTTCAATTTTTTTTGTGTTTGCTGTTACAAGAACTTCGCTGCAGTAAGTAAATAATTTTTTTTTTAATTAACGTCCTCCAACATTGTGTCATATCGTACGAATGAATGAAATGAAATGGGTGAAATGATGCTCAAATGAGCCCGAGGTCCATGGAGCTTTAAGTTACCCGACATTTGTCTTCTCAGGGTAGGGAAAACCTTGGAAAAAAACCTTACCCGGATAACTTACCCTAAGCGAGATTCGAGCTCGCGACCTCTTGAACGTGAGGCAGACACGCTAACCATCATGCTACCGAGGCGGGCATAAGTAAGTAAATAATGGCTTTATATATACATTGTATGTTGTGTTAAGAGTTGCTCTGGAACATCCCCACTTCATTCCTGTTAGACGTTTTAACAGTGAAAGGCACCTCTCTGCTCTTTGTATTACATTTTCTATTTGTTTGGTGCATGTAAGTTTGGTATCAAATGTAACTCCTAAATACTTTGCTTCCTTTGTTTCTGGTAATTGTTGACCCTCAAAATTTAGTTTTATTTTTAGTGGTTTTTTTCTTAGTGAAAATATTTGATAGTTTGATTTTGTTATATTAACAGTCATTAAATTGTCTTTGGTCCACCTCTGTAAGTTGGTTAAGGATTGTTGCATGGTTTTTTCTAGTTCTGTACTTTTGCTTTTTGGTTTTAAAGTCCACATTACTAAGTCATCAGCAAATAGTGCATACTTCACACCTGATTCTTGTATTTGTTGTGGCAGATCGTTAATAAATATATTAAAAAGTGTTGTGCTGAGCACTGCACCTTGTGGTAAGCCACGGTGTACTTGTTTATATTTAGATATATTTCTTCCATATCTGGTTGCAATAAAGCATTGTGTTAGGAAATTACATATCCATGAAAACATTGGACCTTGTATCCCTATTTTTTTTTTACTTTCTTTTGCAGTTTTGTTTTGCATATAGAATCATATGCACTTTGGAAATCAATAAAAACTGATCAATTATCTTCTTTTCTATTGAAGGAGTCTTTGATTTCTTGACTGAGAAGTAAGACTTGTTCATTTGTAGAGTGGAACTCTCTGAATCCAGCTTGACATGGGGATATTAAATTTTGTGATTCTAGAAACCAATTTAACCTGTTTGACACCATTCTTTCCATCACTTTTGCTATTATGCTAGTAAGAGCTATTGGTCTATAATTTTTTATTTCTGATGCTGTTTTGTCTTTCTTCAAGAGTGGGACAATTATTGCTTTTCGCCATTCGGCAGGTACAGTGGGATTCCAGGATAGATTGTAGAGTTTCAGTAGTTGTTGTTTTGCTGTTTTTCCAAGGTTTTTTATGAACTCTGGATGTATGTGATCTGGTCCAGGAGACTTTTTGTTTTTTAGAGAAATGTAATTAAATGTTAATGACACCCAAGAAAGGTGGTATTGCATGGGCATTAGAAGAATACCTTTCATTCGAAAACAGAAACTGCATTACAATATAATGTAATAGACAAACATGTTAAAGCTACTTTGATACAATTTTATATCCTATTTAAATATAGGGAGGATTTGTAGAAGGATGAAACGTTTTTATATTTTCAATGTAATATTACATTAAGTTGACCGTAAAGCTTTACATGTTTTTGTGATTCTAAGGACACAGTTAATTTTTCTTATAACACAGAATAGTTTAACTCAATAAATGCTGCTTATTTCAAGCAATATTTGCAACCTTTTTCATAACAGATATTAAGAATTTGAAGATAAATCTTAAGAAAATTAAAATGTGGTTTAACTTGGAGGTCAGGTGTATCCACCCCTGCCCCTCTATGTTTCCCTGTTCTCATTACAAAGCGATGTTTCTAACCCACATTGCAACGTCGTTGGTCACTAATACCTTTCGAGACCCCATAAGATGATGAGAAACTGAGAGGTGACCCAAACAGTGCATATTACTAAATTTGTTTTGTGTACTACTATTAAAGTCAAGATACTATACTACAAAAATAGTCCAATTATTGAAGTCACCTATCAGTATACGAGGTGTGGCAATAAAGAAACTGGTGGCGCCGTGGCCGAGCGGTTAGCGCGCTCGCTTACCACCTAGGCGGTCCGGGTTCGATCCCAGGGACCCGCATGTGGTATTCGTGGTGGACAAAGCGGCGTCAGGGCGGGTTTTCTCCGGGTGCTCCAGTTTCCCCCGCCATCTCATTCCACGTATCATCAGTGTCACCGCCTGCGGTGCCGTAGTAGTAAAAGCAGGCGTTAAACTCAACAACAACAACAATAAAGAAACTGCACTGGTAACTGTTGTGTGCATTTCCGGCTTCATTGATGACAAAGAGAAGAGTGGGGGATTGCCCTTGACATGCATATAAAACTTCATGCCACTGTGGGGATTAGTCTGCCTGTGAGCCTTCTTAAAAACAGGTCGTGTGTCTGAGCTCTGTCAGAATTCCTTTACTGCATTCACGGACTTGAACCTGGTTCCTTTGAGCACAGACTTCACTTTTGGAATGAGAAAGAAGTTGCATGGTGCTAGGTCAGGCGAATACGGTGGATGCACTGTCATTGGAATGCTGTTTGCCAAAAACGTTTTCACAGACATTGTGTTAAGGATCATATTATCCTGATGAAAAATCCATGAGCGTCCTTTATCGCACACATTCACAGAGGGTCTTCAGAACAGTTTTGTAATAAACTTGATTGACAGTCTGACCTTCATGCATCCAATCAATGTAGATAACCTCGGATATTCAGTTTTTGAAATGGATGTCCCAATTATGGATCATCTTCGACATCTTCCCTATTGTCCTTGAACCTCTTAACCCACTCGAAAATTTGCATACAAGATAGACACTGATCAACATGAACTTCTTTCAATAAATCATAAGTTTCTGTGGCGGGTTTCCCAAGTTTTATGAGGAATTTGATGTTAACACGTTGTTCTACTTTAGAACATAGATAATTCTGACACAGCTCAATCACATAACCCATTTCAAAGAAGCCTGACAGCCAGACTAACCACCACAACAGTGTGAAATTTTATATGTGTGTCAGGGAGAGTCCCAAGGCCAATTCCCACTCTTCCCTTTGTCATCCACAAAGCTGGAAATGCACACAACAAGCAGTCTGGTTTCTTTATTGCTACATCTCATACATGCTGAGAATGTAAGTTTACAAGATGTGCACAAAAAAGGTTCCAAATGTAAATACTGGAAAGATATGTCCCATTTCACTAAAGTGACTGAAACTCTTGACATCCACATCTTCCACTAGTCCTCTGCCAGAGGCACTGGTGATAAACTCGCTTTAAAGTACTGATTTCATTAACAGATAGTTGTCTGGCAGGAAAGACAATAGATATGGAGACCTGAAATCCCTAGCATACCTGCACATACTAGGGTAGCTTCTGCTGTAATTTTAGTTGGAAAATACTCTGTTCAAATAAATTTGATTATCTTGTAATGCCAGTAATTTATTCTATATCACAAAAATACAATAAATAGGGCACATAGTAATCATTAATATAAATGTATATTTTTTTAAAAACATAGTTTGTATTATTCATAAATGCTCGATATGCACACAGTGGATGAAGAAAATAAAACTAATTACTGTATTTGCTGGCACATAAGAGTTTAAACTTTTCTATGAGAAGCAGGCAGTGTCATTAGTCAGCTTTTTTATTACTTTAATTTCTAAAACACTGTTTTGTTCTGTGTAAAGCCTGGGACATAAACTGGAATCAGAATGGTATAAAGGTTACTTTCAATATGAGGATCAATAGGAGCCCGGAAACATAGCAAGGGTTGGTCAAGTTTCAAGTTTCCCATTCCTGCTCTTTGATACTATATACTTATTGTGCCTATCTATTTTAGTTAGGGAACATTCTGGAAACAATAATCTGTAACAACTCTGTCTAGTGCTGGACTTAGAAAATGAGCTGGGGTACTCAAAAGTTCATTATGGCGGGTATCCAGAATATTAGAGCAGAATGAGATATGAAAAACAACAGCCTCTGGACATTTGCAGTACTTTTATTTGGAGAGAGAGCAGTTCCTGGACAAAACTGTGACTGGAGGTGAAATTTGGAATATTTTTTTTGAACCAGAACAAAAGAGACAGTTTATAGAATGGCATACACCTCACAGAGGAACAAAAAACTCAAAACTGTGCCATTGGCAAGGAAAGTGATGGTGACCGTGTTTTGGGACACAGAGGGTATGGTTCTGGTTGATTCTTTGAAGCAGGAAAGCACAATAAATTCTATGCAATTTGTCAGTATACTCAAAAAGTTTGAAGCTTCAGCGAGTTCACCCAACGAAAACCATGGCGGATGTTCTACTTTTACATGACAATGCACACACCAGTGAAGAGATTGTGCCCTGGTGCCCTGGCCTAGCACCATCAGATTTCCATCTGTTTGAACCGCTGAAGGAAGCCCACTGCAAGATTCACTTTCCAGCTGCGCAGATCATGAAAACATCTGTTCTTCAATGGCTTCAGAAGCAAGACCGTGTGTTTTACTACACAGGAATACATCCCCTTGTTAAAAGGTGGACTAAAACTCTGGAAAAGAATGGCGATTATATTGAAAAGTGACAATTTAATCATCAATGTTGTGGCTTTCATGCTGGGTAATCAAAGTTTAATTTTCTTGCAAATTAAAATAGAAAAAAAATAGGCATTAGTTATTGACTGACCCTCATACTTCTATTTCAGTTTCACTTATGCCAATAATAGTTTCATTTATTATCCTGCTAGCTTTATAAAGGAGTCCAATGTAAACAAGAAAGCAACTGGTCTGCAACTTGTATTTCTAAACCCTGGATGGAGCACGCACACTATCTGGAGACATGTTCTTCTGACCTGAACCACCTGATCGCCATAAATGCACATAAGTGGTATCTATTTCTGAATGATCGTTTTTCTTAACATTACTTTGACAGCAGACAATTATTTTACATTTGCTGTCCTGTAACCAAAACACACTTTGAAATGATTTGGTGCTGCTGTATTGGGATATTAAAGAACAGTATAATTTAATTAATCATTTCCTATAGATGAGCATGAGTTATAAACTATTTAAAATATTGAAGTAGTAATATAAACAGAATGATAATAATGGAGTTGACACTTTTTATGGAAACGTCAATAAACTAATTAATATCTTTAATGGCTAAAATCCAGATACTTCTCACATACCTTTCTGAATACATTCAATACTACTGTTTTTTCATCATTTTTCAAAGCTTTCCCCTTGGGATTTCATTTATACATGATTCTGAATTTTGATTACTCATAATGATTATTAACCTTAATAACCATTAACCACACTCTAATAAAGAGATCTGAAAGCAATGAGTGTCACGTGCAACAAGACTGACCAAGTAACTATATTTCAGTAACACAAAATGGGGCATAAGATGTCTCCATTCATTTAGTTTTTATTAATAACATATATATTTTTTACCAAATAAGTTTAATATTCTAACAATGCTTTTTAACAAAATAAGCCCTTAAATAATATAAAACAAAATTAATTTCCATAGTCTGATATGGAACTATATGTTGTAATCTGCGGCTGATGAGCACAGCTTACCACATGCTTTTGTTCCAGGTTCCCTTCTACGGCTGGTAGGGTTATAATTTAAGAGTCATACATGGCTAGAATATTAATTTTTATAAACATTATCTGAAATGAAATCCTGATTTATGTTTTGGTCACACTGCATGCTCTTTATTTCCACACAATTCATGTGTTAATTTAGCCATTAAAATCATGCAAGCTGCAGCTTCCATTTTCAGTCAGCTGACTTCTTCTTAGTAGGTTCTACAACTCCATTAGCTGAATGTTTTGGCCTTCTCCACAATTCTGTTTTGTTCCACACAGTCCCTAATCAGTTCAGTCCAATTTCTTATTTGCATGTCATTTAGATCTCTATATATTTGTCGTTCTATCTGTTTTTAGATCTGCCTCTTGATCTAGATTCGAGAGGACTCCATTTATACATTCTCTTAACAGTTCTAATCAGCTGACTAGTTATGTTTTGGGACTATCCATCAGTCTGTCAGGGATGATGGAACTGAAGGTTAAGCCATTCAGCACTGAAGCTGGTGGAGTCCAGTGATGAGTTAAAGAATGATGTGATGAATTTCCAATGGATGCGCATGAGCATGTGCTGATATAAAAACATGTCCATTACAACATATGTATTTTAACTTTATTGTTTTAGTTTCTGATCTCAATTATTGTGATCCAGTCTTTATTAAGAAATAACCATAGAAATCAATAAAGTCCAATACCAACTTCAAGTTAAGATTGCTGTTTTCTGTCCCCAATTGACTTTTTCCCTATCCCATTCCCATGCAATTATGCACCAGGCTTAGAACTTTCCAATCATACCGATTTCTGTTAATGCTCCTGTCACCAATGAATGTAGCAATGTTTGTCCGAAACTTCCAAATATTAGATATATTTTAGATTTTAAATTATGGCACTTCTATTGGGAAATTGTGGCTCAAAAGATATGTTGGAACTGATGCTGTGACAAGGTGGTTAGACTGCTCGTCTCTCACTAAGATAGCCTAGGTTTGATTCCAAGGGACCAGATGTGGTACACAAGGTGGCGTTGGGGGCTTTCCCTAAGTTCTTGGGTTTCCCCTGCCATTCATTCCACCAACTGCTCCATAACCACCTTTCCTTTAATCAATTTTGCTCTCATTTTATTTCTTCTTCACTCTCATACCAAGTTTTGGGCTTAATGTTGGTAGAAGAATGATGCCTTACATTTTGCAAGCTTGTGAACAGTTTCATGCTATAAAAAGGTATGGTATTAGTAATAAACTACATAGTTCAGAGGATAATTTTCTGTACATGAATTTCTGGGGTTTAATAAACTGAAAAGATAGTCTTAGGTGTCTGCTGGTGATAGGTTCACACATTACTTTATATTTGAAGTGGTGTACATTCATTATAATATTTGATACCTTAAAACAGGTTCTAAAAGGGCATACATCTCATATGCAGCAAATACAGTAATTAATATAAGTATGTAATATGGTCCAGATATTTAAAATTTATCAACAAGCTGTAAAATGTGCTGCTGTTCCATTTCCCTCCATTCTGTGTCGCCAGCATCACCCAAGTTTCCTGCATACTCTGCAAAACAAAAACATTTAGATAGTTTTACATTCGAATGAATTATAAGTTCAACATGCAGCTAATACTAAGTGATCAGGGGGGAAAAAAAAAGGAATCAATTTCCACATTTGCGTGTGAGAGTGTGGAATTTTGTCCTGCTGGAATTCTTTTAAAATGCCACTAAATATATAACACAGAGCTGTCACTTTTTAAACACACTTAAGGGGACGCTGTAATTTCTATGCTTGCAATGTTAATTTTAAGAAGTTTAACTACACTTTTCGAGAAACTATTCACTCCAGAAGTATGAAACTTTATACACATATAAATCAATGCTTTTTTAAATGTACTGACTTTTTATATCATATAGATATTATTTCCATATTCTTTTTAAAAAAATTTAACGAATATATAATATTTTTTTATTCATATCCGTCCTTGGACAGTTAAATTTATTTTAAAGACACATTACGGGTTAAAAGACTAGATTATGATGAAATAGGGGTGAAACTTACAAAATTAGCAAAAAACAAAAAGTTGATATTTTTCGCTCAAACCAGCTTAAAACCATTAGTCTAGGCAGGGTTTGAACCACGGCCTTGGGATCAATCAATTAAGTCACCCCACTTCAAACTATCCTTTACGTAGAAAGATTTTCATTATCTTTTATCTTCCCAAAAGTGGCTCTAGTGATTTTAATTACATCTATTTCACATAATTGCATGACTAATAAAATATATATCTTTTAACTGTCTGTGAAAGTAACCCATTCTCTAGAACTCACAGTGAGGAAGATTGTCATCCACAAACACTGAGTTACAAACTTTGAAATCCCGCCTCCGGACATGAATACCAAACTCATCATGCCATCTACAGAGACCAGAACGAAGATGATACCAGTGCTGCCAGTCAATCTACAGCTGATGATAGAAGGGCTTTTGAAATATGTCCTGTATAATAACAGCCAGTGAAGCAAATGTAACCCAATTTAAACTTCTAGTGCTCAGGTAAGGCAATTCAGGTTTGATTATCACAAACCTAAATGTCATTTGCTTATATCACAACTGCATCAAATGAATTGTTGGACTATAACACACTATGTGCGTGAATGTGCTTGCGTGGTCTTCAGGTTGTTGTAGCCTGGCATAACTTGTGTGTGTGTGTAGTGTTTAACGCCCGCTTTTACTACTACGGCACCACAGGCGGTGACACTGATGATACATGGAATGAAGATGGAGCACCGGTGGAATGAGATGGCGGGGGAAACCGGAGAACCCGGAGAAAACCCGCCCTGACGCCGCTTCGTCCACCACGAATACCACATGCGGGTCCCTGGGATCGAACCCGGGCCGCCTAGGTGGTAGGCGAGCGCGCTAACCGCTCGGCCACGGCGCCGCCTGGCATAACTTGCCATCAAGGAACAGTGTACTTTGAAAACCAGTGATTAGGCTTCTTTTTCATCCTCACTGCAGGTGGGACTTTTACACATAGAAAGTGTGGTGTTAGTGGGTGACTATGTAGATGTGAAACATATCCTAAATATAGAACTATAAATTCCTTCTTCAGACTAAGAGAAGGGTAAACACACTATGTAGCTTGATTATGGTTGCTGACAAGCTTCAACATTAATATTTGAAAGCAAAGTCTTCTTTCCCTTTTTTAATTTGAGAATGGGGAAAAGGATGCTATTTTGTATGCGACAGGACAGATAGGGCCAAAATGGAGAGGACAATCCTATCAAAAATGGGACATCTGATCACCCTAGTCAAAGATAACATTGTGCAAGTTTACCTCTCATAACGTGCCTGATGGTCTTCAAGGAACCACCTCTGAGGTTAAGGATCTGCGTAACACGCTGCTTTATTGTAGCAGGTCCTCCAGTACAGACTTCCAGCAGGATATAGTCAACCAGCTGAAGAGTGAACAGACCTCCTTCAAGCCTGCGCAGGTAGTTACGCTCCTCTTCTGCATCTTCATCAGCCTCATCCACATCCTGCAAATAAAAGAATGTTTGTGATCTGCCTGAGAGATGATGAACACGCATGATAACAAAAGCAGGAATATTTTGCTGAATATACCACGCATTCATAGGTATGAATTTGACTGCAATATCATCACTGAGAAGAATGTTTCAGAGAACTCAACATTATAGCAACGTTCTTAGAAGCACTAACATCAGTAAAAGCGTTAGTGTGAAAGGATTGGAATGGAAGAAGTTTATCAATGTCTTGGCTAAATTGTCATTTAAAATTCAGCAGATGTCAATACAAATCAACAGTACTTTTAAAATTACTTTCAACAGTTTGTTAGCTCACCTTTCTTATGTTTCCAACTGACTCCTCAATATCCATTTCTTTGTTTTTCTTTACCTGATTACTCTTCCCTTATGTAGGACTTACACTCCTTAGGACTTACAAGCCTGTGCCTAGGGTCAGACACCTGTTGGGGAGCACAGGGACCTATGAACCGGACAGAGTGAAGACCTGGAAGTGGGTGGTCAGCCAAGCACCAGGCATAATAGTGAGGAAGAGGACGATATGAAATGGAGGCAAAATCAATGATTGGAAAGGTGATAATGGAGCAATTGGTGGAATGAGTGGTGGGGGAAACTGGAGGAAACCCGCCCTGATGCTACTTCATCCACCACAAATACCACATGCTGATCCCTGGGATTGAACCCGAGCAGTCTAGGTGGTAGGCAAATGCTCTAACCGCTCGGCCACAGCGCTGCCTGTATTTTAAGTCTTTCTAGTCTTAGTTTCATTTCATGTCATTGGGTACTGAACTAATTTTGATCATTATATTTTTACTTTCTCTACTGTAGTAATACAGAGATCTCAGAAATGCATACTTTGATGCTACTTGAATCCAGGAAAAACATTTTTAGAAAAAGTCCATCTGTGTGTCTGTGAACTTAGAAATGAAAAGTCTATCTTAACACCAAACTTGGTAGTTAAGCTGAGCATCTTCCAAGGATGCGATCAAAGATTTTCAACAAAATCCTTCCCCTAAGCTACCCTTTACATGGAAGAATTTCTTTACTTTTTATTTTCTGGGAAATGGCTCCAACAGTTTTTATTAAAATATCATACATTAAAAATATTTTGAACAAAATTGGGATATATTCTTCACCACTCTGTCCTGTATGTGATCTGCAAGAAGAAATGGACCAAGAGCACCTTCAAATATGCCCGGCCACTTCTAGTGCCCTGTCCGTCAGTGAAAAATATTGGAGAAGCAGAGGATTAATGACTTCATTGTTAGAAATCCAGCATTAGCAAAATACAACATTAAAAATATTTGCATGAGAAACAAAATGCATATCTTGAATTTTCGTGAATAGTCTGTGAAGTACTTTTCATCCAGTTATACTTTATTATAATTTGTAAACTGTGAGAAATAGACATCTTACTGTAGATATTATTAAATCACAGAATTCATACCAAATAAAATCTTTTTTAGCATTAACTATTTCTAAAGTATTATGGATATTATGGATTTTAATTGTCAATTTCTATATATTTTTCAACTGCAAAATTGCTATTCATTTTTTTCTCTTGTCGTCATGCAAAGAGAACAACATTTCAAACCCATCACATAGCAACCCATTCTGAAAAGATTTGACCATTGTTTCAGCCTATTGTATTCCATTAATCCCCTTATATACAAGCAAATATATAACCATTTCTACTAATGTTTATCTCAAGTACTTTTTTTATGCAAAATTCACAAAACTTAACAATAAATTACATTAACTTACCCTACGATCACGATCTATTTCAAGATCTATTTCTTCCACCTTCTCCAGGTATTTGAAATGTAACTCAAGCAGTCTGTCCACTTTCTCATGGTCATTTTCAGTGAACTTGCTCAAGAGACGTTGACGCTGTGGCCCTCGACAATTTCGAAGCATGCTTGCAATGATTGAGACCACATGTTCTGAAAGCATTGCAAAAGCTTGAACTATTTGCAGCATTTAACTAGTGTTAAAATAGAACCCTAGTCAGAAGTTCATATACATGCAGTTCTGGAAAACATATACCACTTTTTAATGAAGCTACGGAAAGAGGACTACAGAAAGCACTCCACAAAACAGTTTTCTTACTGAAGCAGTTGTTTTTTTGTATGCAAGTCCTCAGTAGTTCTTGAAAGTAAAACAATTGAAGCTAGTCCATAATGAACATAAATAAGAGAGGAAATTAACATTTAAGAATGGAAAGCAAAAAGCTGTGAGAATGGTCTCAACTGCTGAGTAGTAAAACAAGAAAAGTAGATTTACACAGTGGGATTTAAGGTGGATTTTATGACACAAGTCACTACTTCAGTTTTTTTTCTGAATATATATCAAAGGGTCTTTTCTTCGTGATCAGCTGTGTTCAACTTCACAATTCTATGTAGTAAATCAGTTTGTACTTCTAGCATGCTTGAAGATTCATACTTGCTGCTTCCTGAAATTGAAACCTGTATAACTTCCCCATGTCAGCAAAGCATAATAATTTTGCAACATGTACTGGTAGAACCACACAATATGAACACAGTTTGCTGTGACCAGTACTGGGAAGGGAAGAGCTGATATTTACCTAAATCTGCTAAATATTGTGGCATTGGTCACACAATATACAGACGAGAGGGGGCCAGTATGATCTTGAACACTGGGAACGGCTGTGTGTGTATGTGACCATAATAATGGCAGTAAAACACGAAAGAAAGGTCCGAGATTACAGGGCAACTAGTGACTGTGTGTATATGATCGAACAGTGATAACACTTGCAAGGTCTAGAAGCTTCTCACTAATTCTGCTGAGTCATCATTGCACATGTGTATGGAGTTCTCGAAGGTCACGTTACATCAGCTTCAGTGTAAATAAGACAGACAGTGAGCAGTTCAGTGAGTCAGTCAGTTTTAGAGTTGAGTTGTTTAGGGTGTAAGTTGTCATGTACTGTTAGTTTTTTAGTTATGTGAGTGAGTCGGTCAGCCTGTCAGTGAGTATGTATGTGTCGTCGAGTGATTGTATCGTAACAGTCAAGATATCAACAGCAGAGAAACTGGAGAAAATCATTGAAAGACTGAGAAAGATTCTCAGAACAACAACAGTGATTTGTAATAACAGTAAAGACTATAAACTGTGTTAACAATGAGAAGGAAATTGTGCAAATTGTCAAATTTAGAGGAAAATAAAGCGATAAGAAAAGTAATAGCAATTCAAATTATGCGATTTTGTTACAATATTGTTCCCATTCTTTATTATAAGCCTTTAAATGCAACCAATAAGCAACAGTATTGTATTATAATGGGTTATAATAATAAAGATGTTATGCATTTACCAACAAAAGCAAGTTTTCTGAAAGAGATATTAAATTGATGGAATGGCACTGATATTCAATAAGATTTTTCTTGAACAGCATTTAACAGAGTGGATACAAATTTAGATATACTACTTATAATGCTGGTAGAGTGAACATTTAGTTTAATAAGTTCAAAAGTCAAAGCATGTTTGTACATGTAGAATTTAAAGATAAACTCAATCAAAAGTTCTAACCTTCATGCTCTTCTGTAGTTAGAATTCTTCGCCTATTCTTCTTTGGTGTCTTCATGAAGAGAGGAAATATTGTACGAAGTCCCAGAATGTCAACAAACTTATTGCAGTTTTCTTTACCATCAGGTCCAGACATTGCGTGGTCTAGAACCTTCAATGAACCATTTCGACTTAATTTCTTCTCCCTTTTGACAAAAACAAGTGTTAGAATTCACTAAAAATTGGAAGTTTTTTGAACTGTGAGTTTAGTTACATGAATTGAGGGTCTGCTATGTTTACATTATGCCTTATTTATTAGTAAGAATTAGGACATGTTTTAGAAACCTTCATTCCCATCCTCAGCTTTAAACTGACCAAGTGACCAACTGCAGAGTAGGTTAACAGCTGATGATGAGAGCAATGTACTTTCAAAACGTGTCCAGGTATTCTGTACTTTAGTGAAGTGTGTAAATGAGTTTTCCTACTCCTTGTTTATTTTAATATGAAATCCTTCATTGCCAACAGTTTCTGCAATATTACTTATAATTTATGATACATATTTGAACGTTTAAAATAAACCTTTGTGGTGTACAGTGAAAGTATAAATGATTAGCTCTTTAGACCATTATTACATTTACACTTGAAACAGTTATTATATATCCCAAGAAATATTTAAATCAAACATCAGCTTGATTTTATTAATTTGGTGTTGATCTTTTGTTATTTAGTATATTGTCAATTTATTGAGGTGATAATTGTCAACTTTGACATTTCAATTATGTTTATATAATTAATGATTATTTTGTGTCATATCATGTTAAAGGTTTTAAAATACAAATTAACGTTATTTACCTGGCACATCCAAAATAATTATAAAATCAAGTGTTGTCTCACATCATCATCATGACGTGATAAGAAGGTAAAGTTAAGGAAGACAATTCCTGAGTGATATTGTCATAGTAATGCATAAGTTAATTTTCCAAATAATCTTGGTTCGATGTGATTATGCAAGATGAGGATAATTTTTTGGCAATACTCCGAAAAATTGTAAATTATATAATTTTAGACGTGTCAAACAGTACAAAATATCGAAGAAAGTGTAGCGACATAATGACTTAATAATTGTGATACTTTGTAAGTGTGCAAATAAATAACTTCACAAATTTAAATGGAGTTCAGTGAATGCTTTATTCTATAACTATGACCCGAGAAAAAGAAAAGAGTTCTCATTGGTCACTGCTGATTGCCGAGGAATAATAAAGATTGCACCAAATGACATCACAGCATAAGGCGAAGTGTAAGACACCTAACTAATATCTACAAAACATCTATTCAAAAAACTGCACCATACTGTAGCACTGTATTAATTGCCAACTAAAAATGCCATACCTCAACATTAGGTTCATTAGCTGCAATCCTTCTCCACGCAGAAAGCGCTCTCTGTTGGGAGCATACATAAGACTTGAGCAGAGGCAGTTGAAGAGGTTCTCCATCATCTCATGCTCTTCGTTGGATGTTGGGTCATGGCGTTTATAAAACTGTAGAGTTTATATGTGTGTTAGCTGCATTCATATTGTTGTAGATAGCTTTAGTTTCAATGCACTTAACTTTTTATGTGAAATATGGACATAATGTAATATCACTATATTTCTGTATCTGATTGTAAAAACTAAAAGATTGGAATACCAGCAATTCAAAAGAAAAATTAATTATTCGAGTTTATGTAATGAGGCTATTGATGCATCTTATTTCTAAGTATCACCCTGAAAGTTCGAAAGTAGTAGCCACAAATATTTTGCAATTTAGTTAAAACTTATAAAGGTTTTCAAAATACTCTCCACTATAGCATACCCAATTTTTAATCCAGAATGCCTCGTGGTCAAGTGGTCAATGTTCTACCTTCTCAACACAAAGGTCCCATTTTCAATTTTCAGCTGAGGAGGAGAATGTTTAACCAGAATCATTCCTAATCCTCCACAGAGCTAGGCAGTATGAATATGGGAGTGTTTGATGGTAAAAATACATGTGTTACATTCACTTGACTTTCTCTACCCATTTTTCAATGAACTAATCTTTAAAGAAAGCTTGTTCCTCTATTTACTTCACAGTTAATCAAAGACAGACATTTGTAGAATTTCTTTCATTACATATTTCCTTATAGGTAGAATGAGAAAAGGGGTGTACTGTAGGCTTATGCAATAATAAAATATTTCAAGAGCTGGTTGCTATAGCTTTGGTTATATATCCAGGAGTATTACTTAATGTGAGATAATATGACCTATAGCAGTGATTTCACATTTATTAACGTAATTATACAGTACCCGATGAATGAGAGTGCAAACAGATATTGATAGCAAGTGGAAAGTCAATTTTGGAGATTGGAACCCCGTATTTCTAACTAGAGAACAAACCTTCATATAGAGAACGAAAAGTTGCAGAGTTTGGACTATAGGAAGTGGGAGGGGGTCAGTCTATCACATGATCAATACATAGAGGAGGTCAGATGCACTTGATGCATGGACATTGTAGATAAAGTTGTTGCATAACTTACATTCAATGCTGCCACCATTTATAATAGAATATTCACTCCCAAGTTTTTGTACAAGTTCAGCAAAATGTGAATATTTCTATTTTAGTGCTGCAGGCATTTTACTGTATGGAACTAATGGACACATTCGAGAGACACTGTGCGGCAATGACATCACACTCTTCCCATGTGGTAGGTAACTTGTGATTGCCTCATTTTGCAATAGCTGTATAAAGGTGCGAAGCCTATTTCTAACTAAACAATTATACTTTTTTCATGTGCTTCCAATTCATCAACATAATTACATTCGTCAATGTCAAAATTCAATAGGAAAGTATTTTCTAAATGTTGATCTAGTGCTATTCCTGATTCCTCTAGTCGTACTAAGATTCATTCCTTTATTGATAGTGTACATTAAATTTATTTGAGTTCAATGTTTTGAGTCACTAGATCACTTTTTTTACATTTACTTGAAAGTGAAGGTGAGTATAAAAATCTGATGTGTTGTACTCAAATAATACTCTCTACTCTTGTACTAACCATTCTTACAAACTCTTATTCCTCTATCTTTTTCGTGTTAGTTGAGATACAAATTTGCAGAAATTATCTTATTTTGTACTTCCTTGTAGCTGCAAGGGGAATATGAAATACAGTAGGCTTTGAGAGATAGTCAAATCTTTTAAAGCTTTGAGATTCTGTTCGCTTTGAATGGCTAACATATAAAAAACTGAACAATGATGTTCCATTTGACGAAAGTTTGTTTTCTGAAACTCACACAAATAAAGAATATCTCCAAAATGGTTCACTCTACAAAAAAATTTATTTGGACATAAATTGTGTGTTTTAGCAAGATCTAAATTTTTGTACCATAAGATTTGGTCTATCTCATATAGTTTATGAGTTATTCAAAAGTCACCTAGAGTAAACAGGACTACATAGCCTATAGCCAGAAAATTCAAAATATACATTTCATTTGTCAGAAAAATATCTTAAACATATGGCATTTTAATCAAAATCGTTACAGATATTTTCAAGAAAATCAAAATTTTTGAAAAGTTTTCCATGTAAAGGGTAGTTTAAGTTGGAGGAATTTTCTTCAAAATCTTTGTGTTGCATCTTTAAAAGACATTAAACTAAAATACCAACTTTAGTTTTTAAGTGACTTCGTTAACAGACTTTTCGCACACACACGCACGAGCGCATACACAGACAGACCTTTTTCTAAAAATGCTTTTTTTTGGATTCAGGAGTCCTCAAAACATATATTTCTGGTGAAATCTCGACATCAAATTTTTGGGTGGAATACAATACTTCCTCTGCTTACTATATGGAGCAGAGAAAGTAGAAAAGTGACTCAAAAAATCGAACTCTACCTGAAGAACACTTCACCATTAATAGTGGTTTTATTTTTAATATTTATGTGCACTTTAAAGTTATTTGTTGTTCTTTGTTAATTTCTGACAGTTATTCCTGTTGCTTTTAATTTTTGTTAATGCTTTTTTGAAGCAACATCCAATTTTGAGTTGCACATAAATGAACTAACGGCAACATTTTCACTACAAGAATCAAGGATCAATGGATCTGAGGGAGTCAGGATGAATATTTTCTGGAATTTCTTTCAGTTTTATTTTCCTGCTTTAAATTAGAGGGCCTTCTAGTGGATGTTTAATGCCATGGGTGCCATAATTTCTACACTTCAGAGTCCAATGTGTAGAATGTCTTTAGGAATTAGAAACTTAAAATTTGATCAAGTGTTTTTTCCCATTTCCAGTACCTGGGAGAATTTCCTGTTAAATATGAATGCTCCCATTAAATGCATATATTTTAACTTCATTGTTTTTGTTATGGTTTTCATTTTTTGTTACTGTGAACCAGCCTTTAATCTTTGTCAAGGCACATTTACTGCATAAAATAAAACTGAAGACATGTTGAACTTAATAACTTAGCTGCAATCCAACTTTAATCACATACCGATGGAGAATGAATAGCAAATGGGAATCAGTATCATGGAAAGTTGCACCCAGATGACAATGATGCAGATAGCTCCAAAATCTATCTCTGCAATAACTAACTAGTGAAGATGTATGTTAAAGAGAGTAAAAAGGACATAATGCTACATGTTAAATCTTCAAAATATGTTTAACTGAGCTTCACTTTTTATAAAAGTTCAGTTTTACTCACAGCCAGCTGCTGCAGAATGACATCAATGCCCTCTAAATCACCGAGCATTTGACGATTATCTGGTGTGTCTTGTAGTAAAATGGAAAGAATCTCGCTGGCATACAGTTTATTTCCATCAAAAGGCAGCTTTACTCGAAGGCGACGCAGGAGCCATTGCATTAGACCCTGTTTTGCTGCATCCACACATAACTCTGGCCGAAATTCTGTCAGATTTTCAAATATGGCTGTAATATCAACAAAACATCCAATTATAACTCAGCGTGTGTCACAAAGAAGTAAAACTCTAGGCTATTCTTCATTTGACTTTCTTACCCAATGTATTATGAACGCCTTCAGATTCCTCCTTAATAGACTCATCCAGCCGCTCAAGATTTTGAACCAGTAAGGCACATATTTGTTGATTGACAAGGGCATCAATTAGGGTATCTGCACCCTCTTCACTCTCATGAAGAATATCCACATCAGTCAGCTCCTTGTAGACAAACAACAATGAAAATTAGTCATCACATAATGACAATTTTATTAATTATTGCTATATTAAACTGATTTATTACTGAGTCAAACTTCTGCAAAGCATTTGCATTTCAGGACAGGAATAATTCGCAAAAATGGGTATAATAGTATATAGGCAACAACAGAGCTATATATTATTAATGTATTATAATTAGAGTTGGATTGAGCATGGGTTAAAATACTTTCATTTTCCCTACTACATACTTATGGCAGCTACAAAAAGCATTTTATTCCCTCCACAAATTTGGTAATGGTAATGGGGATTCACCTAAAATATGTTTTAAGATCTCTTGAACCCAAAAGAAAGTATTTTTGAAAAAGATCTGTATGTCTGTGTGTGAACATCAAAACTCAAAAGATGTAAAAGGCAGATGAATGTCAAAGTTTATTTTAAGCCCTGCATCTTTTAAGGAGACAACAAACATTTTTGTGAAATCTCCTCCTCCGAACATGGAAACCTGTCATATGTTTCAGGTATTGACACAAAGAATATAATGTTCATTTTAATTTATTTTTTAAAAAAATCTTATGTGACCACTCACAACTTTCTAATTTTTTTTATTAATGTCCTCCAACATGGTGTCATATCGGAGAATGAATGAATGAAATGGGTGAATTGATGCTCAAATGAGCTGGAGGTTCATAGGACTTTAAGTTACCTGACATTCCTCTTATCAGGATAAGGGAAAACCTTATCCGGATAACTCACCCTAAGTGAGATTGGAACTCGCGACCTCTTGGACGTGAGGCAGCCATGCTACCACCACGCAACAGAGGTGGGCAAAACTTTCTATTTGTCGCTAGCCATGACAAATTTATTTATATACTTTTATGTATATAATCAAACAATATCAACAAGAACCAGTTGTTTAATTCTGATGATGGGAGCAAGTTGGACTCTTGAAACCAGTCAAGATTAATTATATGTAAGTGTTGTTTTGTGTTTCAATCTGACTCAGTTTTCATTATAATGCAAGTATTACTTCAGTTATAAAAGAAGTCTATGTTATGCTGAATAAGTCAGTTTTTAATTTGGTTATATGTAGTATGCTTTGTTTTTCATTCAAGTCCTATCCCCAGTACGTTGTTATTTCTGCCACAAAAAGATACACCTATATACACTATATTATTTATATTATAATGCACCCCTACAGATATTATTTTTGGGAGTTGAATTTAAACAGAGTTAACACTTGCCTTGCTTTGAAGACAAACTTACTTGTAGCAAATCGACAACAGCAACAGCAACGTCAGTGTTTTCATGTGCAAGCAGTTCTAACATAGAAGGCACTGCTTGCAATTCTACCATAATGGGATAAAGGTCAGGAACTGTTGCAACTGCATGGAGTTCTTGTATCGTTTCATGCAGTTCCACTTCGGATTCCATGAACCTGAAATGTTTCATATAAAGATTAATGGATCAGCATTGATAACAGCCTTCAAGCAAATCTTCTAGCATGAGAAAAATCACATACACCAGACTGAACACAAACCACCTGCCCTAGGAGCAGCAATACTGCTGCTCTTTAATGGACACACTTTCACAGAATCCCTAATAAATATTTAATGTGAAGACAATGGTATCATATGAAGATATGTTCCTTAGCTATAGGACCGTTTTTGGTGTAGTCTTATTCTGAGAGTGCTCTATCATGCCATATTTGCATCTACAGGGCCTTCACTTGGATGTGTGGCCAACCTAATGGGAATTTTCTTGGTACTCGGAAACACACTGTAGTGTGCAGTAGAATTGGAACCAAAAAGTTCAATGCCACAGGTGGGATTTGAACCACAGACCCTACACTAAGCAGGCGGGTATGCCTGCATAAAGCTTGTGTGTTTAAAAACATCAACAGTAAGTTTGTTGGCATAAATAAATAATAAACACGTCTTCTTTCTATGTTGTAATCAAAGTCATTAGCTGGGTATGTTAAATAATTGTATAAAGAGAGAACATTATGTTCAGTTAATGTAAGAAGTGAATCAATGGATAGTAATAGAATTGATGATGATGGTAACAACAACAATAATAATAAATAGTAATAGTAACAATAATAGTAATAAGGTGGCGGTGGCGGTGATAAATACTGGAAGTTGATGACAGTGTTGGTAGAATTTTGAGTCCATTAATAACACTAAACAACACTCACTTTTAAAATTTCTTGGTACATGTTTCGGAGGGTAGCTTTCCTCCATTATCAACCGGACATCAACTGAACTGTAGAGGCTGGTTCCCAGGGCTGGTATCTCCTGTAGACTGCTCTGGTGGGGGTTTTAAGATAATGGAGGAAAGCTAGCCTCCATCAATGGATATTTTATACTTAATGACTCAGAATATTATTTTTCTTGATGATCAAAAACTATTTGTCTTTTCCAAAGCAGTAAACTTTGGGCTGAGAGTGTGGAATCTTCATATGCACCTGATTCACCCCTATGATGTTGTATATGTATGTTTAAGGTCTATATATTATGTAAAACCATGTACTTTTATGTTATTAAATAACTATGGGACCAAAGAGAAGGAACAGAGACTTAAAATTTCATCTACTATGATTATCTAAAAAGTTACTCGAAAATTCCAAATGATAATTATTCTACTTGAAGCAGATATTATATATTTCAAGGAATCTTTAAACCAAACCATCATTCATGACAGCTTGATTTTATTAATTTAATGTTTTTCTTTGTTATTTAATCTGTGGAAATTATCATTAATATTAACCTTGTTTCAATACTTCAATCATGTTTACATAATTAATCATTGTTTTACATCATAACATGTCTGGAGGAAGTTTTGAAATATGAATTATGTTTTTTCTGGCAAGACTGAAACAAGCATCAAATTGTATAATATACACAATGTATGACGTCATCGGGATAATTCTGACAAAATCAGAAAAAGTATTACTAAAGAAGACAAAAACTGAGCGATACTGCTATAGTTACATATAAAAATTTCCCAAAACATTTCAGTCAACTCATTCACAAAGGACAAAAGCCATTTTTTTGGTAACTTACCAATTAATAATAAATTATATCGTTTTGGACATACCAATTAGAAATGTTCCAGAAACTGAAGAAATAATTATAACATAATAACTGTGTCAATAACAAATGTTCATAAAAATAAATTTGTAAATTTAATTGAAGAATTTAATTTATTCCATTACAGCGACCTGAGATTAAAATAAGAGTTCTCATCGCCCAATGCACATTTAAACCTAAAACAATTGCACCACACTGAAGGGCATTTATAGACTATGCAGCATTTCCAGAATTTGGAAGATTGTCAGAGAAGATTCGCCAATCTTTCACATGTCCCATCAGCAAATTTTCCAACCATAACCTTACAATTATAAATGGTAAAAGGATGGATTCACGATAAAAACTTCTAGATCATTGTAAAATAATTTAAAGAAAGGAGAGACGTTACTGAATTAATTAAATCATCATTCAAGTTTAAAAAGCTACCCCTGCAATTTTGGGCAATCAGCTGGTATTGTTATAAATTAAATATTGTATTTTCATGGCCAAGAGGTTAGACTGTTCGCCTACCACCAAGGCAATCCCAGGGATCTGCATGTGGTATTCATGGTGGACGAAGTGGCATTAGGGTGGTTTTCTCTGGGTTCTCAGGTTTCCTCTGCCACTCATTTCACCAATTGCTCCATTATCACATTTCCAATAACTGATTTCGCCTGCATTTCATATCATCCTCTTCCTCATTATCATACCTGGTGCTTGGCTGACTACCCGCTTCCAGATCTTCACTCTGCCCAGTTCATAGGTTCCTGTTTTTCTCCCTAACGGCATCTAACCTAGGCACTGGCTTGTAAGTCCTACATAAGAGGAGAGTAATCAGGTAAAGGAAAAAAAAAAGAAAAGAAAAAAACGAAAGAAATATAGTATTTTATGACCTAATTACTTACAGTATGAACATTTTCCTTTGGTTTTCTTTGCAAGCTATACAACTTACTTAATTCTTTCCTCTCCTAAAACATTTATTTTAGAAAATAAGCTCTGGTGTATTGCCTTTGTCTCCCTTTGGCTTATGAAGTAGTATTTTATAAAGGCTTTTAGACAATTATGCCAGGATTGCAATGAACTTCATTTAACATGATTTAACACGATGGAATGTAACATGAAAGTGGAATACACTGTATTAAACAGAGCTATTTAGGGTTGACTTAATGTGATGTAACTTATGAATTTAACGATGACAAACCTTTCACATCACTAGTTTGAACCAATTGGCAAGAGGTAGTGCCATGCTGTAGTAAATTGTGCTTCTCTATGTAAGTATTTGCTCAACACACTCTGTTTCTTTTGTTTCAAGCCTATACAAGATTGTAGCCAACTCCATACAGTTTCACAATTTAAAAATATCTTTTACTTCACAGTTTTGTATTCTTTCTTATCATTTTTGGGAAATAACCAATGATTAGAAAAACTGAACTGCCTAAAATATCCACTATGTCTACCGAATAAAAGAATAATCCATCAAAATCATTCCCATTACATACATTCGCATGTATCCTAATAGACCTTATAGTTTAGCGACATTTCTTACTTCATTTTATGTCCTGTCGTGTTAGGTCATGTTAAGTAAAGTTCATTGTAATTCTGGCATTAGTGGGAAACTAACTTCTCTGGCATATCTGGAAATTTTATCCTCATTTCTTGGTTCTTCAGTGCTCTTTTCTCAAATAGAAGGATCATCCTCTTCAACGTGGACTCATCAAGTACTTCTCCCTGAAATTAAATAAAGGAAAATGTTACAAAATGCATTACTTCAAGATATGCCAACGATTTTGTCTTTATCAACTGGGCATACAGACTGCTTAGTTAACACTACTCAGATGCATATTATAACAAAGAAAGGGATTAACGTATTCAATGAATACATTATATTAATATTATATGGTTTAATTTTCAACAACTTACATAAAATACAAAGATAAATGAAGCATATAGTCTCTAAATATTTGTTGAAAGGGATTAATGGTTTGGTTTCACTAAGCTTTGTTACAGCTATTACTATATCCCCTTAGGTGATAGTATAATGTAATTGGTATAAAAAATACATTTGCTAATGACAATGTCAATTGCCAGGATAATATCAGTGTGCAGGTGTGCCTGAATTTTGTCCAGAGAGGATCCTTTACATGCCCATAAATTTACTGACATGGGTCTGTTGCTTTTAAGTGCACTTAAAAACCATCAGTCTGGGCTGGTTTTCAACACATGACCTGGGGTCAGTAGGCCAGTGCCTAACTGAGCCACCCAAATTAACAAAGATAGCAAGTATAATTATTTAAGCTATTAATTGTCATCTTACAACTTAGATGTGATACATTTCATAAAATCTCTGGACAATTTGAAGGAAACAGAAAGGAAATAAAAGCCATATTAAGATTTTGTAACACTATGGCATTGTTAACTCTTTCACTGCTGAGATATTTTGCTGCATATGCTGTTTCTCCTCTAATTCTTAAACCGGTTTTCATATCCGTTTCCAAGGCACTTTGGCCAAAGCAATTCAGATAACCATGCAATGAGCTGGCCATTCATTCACAACCAAATGTTGCGAGTTTGAATCCCAGCATTGAGTCAAATGTGCCTGTCTTAAAGGAAAGGGAGGGCCCAAGTAAAATAATTGGTGTAATGGCACGTTTGGAAGCTGATGGGGTTACATTTGACTGTAGTTGCATGTATTTTGCTTTTGTCGTCAAAAAAAAAAAAAAGAACTACAGTTCTATTGCAAAAATGTAATATTTTAATTTAGTATTTTTACAATAGGAAATGGCTGCAAATACTTGAATTCAATTTTTTTGAGTTAGCATAAAAGTGGAAAATATCTCAAAAGTGAAAGGGTTCTATGCCCCCGTCATCTATGTGACAGCAAACACAGTGAAAGGATTAATAAAGATATTATGTGGGAAAGAAACAGATTTACTCAAAAAAGTTGAAGCCAAATCCATGCAATAGAAATGAGATTCTTAAGATCAATGGAAGAAGTTGTTTGAAGAAACGTTTGAAAGATAAACATTTGATAGAAAATCTAAACTCTGTCATATAACCCTGCACCATAATATCTCTTAACTGTCACATACACTAACCATCTCTCATTGGATGCTGTCGTGGAATAGGTTGTGTGAAAACAATTTCTCATTTAACATGATCATTTATTTTAATTTGTTCAAAGAAAATTGGCAAATTCATATTTTCATCAAATATACTACATAACACAATTAATGCATCTGGAATATATGTAAATTCTTATCAATAAAAAATGGGAGTATACTTTGGTTTAAATCGGCCTCTCAGGATAACAAAAGCACATGCATCTATCACGACAGTGTTTATATATTGCTTTCATTGCCTGAACTTGCATTATGCAGGAGTTATTTGTCATCATTCCCATTTAAAGGTGCACATTGGCCAATCAGGAGAAACAAGAAGGAAAGAGCACAGAAGGATACATGTTAATAGGGCAAGGTCATAAGAAGCGGAGTGTAAGTATTAAATCATTAAAAGACAATAAATAAGAGTATAAATAAGGAATCACCGGCAATGCATGGAAGTGCTAAATTGCCACTTAAGACTTAGAGATACAACCCAAAAGGGATAAGATTGAATTAGAAGACCTGTAATAAGCAGGAACAACAACTAAAATCTGAGCTGGAACAGGTAAGAAAACCTCAACACACAGTTTGTAGCAGTGGTAGGCTTGGTTTGTCCAATATTCAACTTACCTCAACTTCCTCATTTTCAACCAGTTCTAATATCTTCTCTCTTTCTTCATCAGTTATGGGTTTCTCCAACTTTAAAGAATCACCTTCTTTTAATTGTGCCTGTGGAGGTAGCCTCCTTGTTCTCTCCACTACTATTTCACTGGGCCGAGTTCTTGCCAATTTACGCATTTTTCTCTGGCGTTCAAATTCATTGTCATAATCGTCCTCTTCATTCTCATCATCTTGTACTCTTTTGGGAGTATTTGGTGGCTGAAAATGTCAAAGGAAGGCATTTTTAATATACCATTATGTAAAGATCCAGTAATTTTAACTTCCACATTCATGTCATTGTTGTTTATCCAACATTCACACTACAAATGAGAATCATTCAAAAGGAAAAATACTTATGAGACATTTTTAACAGAAAAAGACAAAGTGTATTGTCTAGATGCAATTTTTAAAAACTATTGGAAGATAAATAAAAAGCTTCTTTATCCCCCTAGTGTTAATCTTCTAGAAGATTGTGCTTAGAGGTGGGAATAAAAAAGAAACCTGGGAAATTACAGATATTACACAGCTGTATGATGTGTTCTACACCCTTGAGCCTGTCTCGTTCTATGATCGTAAAAACAAGATACTGTACAGTACAATAGCTTCTACTTTTGGGACATTTATTCATAATTACCTTTGAAATATTTAAGCAATTATATATATATACAATAATCAATTATGTTAATAAATAATTCATTCATAAGTCGTTTGCAAAATACTGGGGTATACATAGCAAAACTAGAAATACAATTTTAGTTAATTTAATCTGCAATAGATAGATGTGGCTCAATGGATAACATTAAAGTCTACGATACTAGAGGTTGCCGGATAAAATCCAAACAGCTGAGGACAATTAAAATTACTTACTGGAGACCAGTTTTAGGTTATGTTTAATTCTTATTCATTCAAACATATATAGTAACGCTTAAACATTAACCAGCACTTGCTTGTGAATCAAAATTGTACGCTCAAGGCTAAAGTAACATTTTACTGCGATTTTCTTTTTTAAAGTTACTTGTTCTTAATTTATTCTGACTGAAAAGTGAGGTTAGATTTTACTTAGGAGTGAACATTTCTTTTCTTCGATACAATAAAATGCACGCTGCTCTCACTTAATTCAGGAACTTAATATTTTATTATTCTCTTGTTGCGCTTCTAAAAATAATGTTCCCTTTTTCACTAATTACCCATTTTTTAGAAAAAGGAAAAATAACACACCTTATATGACAACAATTCCCCAATATCCATTATTGCCTGATCAGAAGTGCCATATGAGCAAAAAAAATTGTTTTTAAATTTTATGGCAACTTTTGTTCTCCAACACACACCGACTTAGCTTTTTCTTCCTTATGTTGTTGCTACAAATATTACATTATTTAGGCTTCTTTCGCGTTTTCGCACTGTTACTGTCACTTGTTTTAGCCTCCAAGCTATTCATTATCGAAAAGAGCGCGCTACTGTCGATGTCATGGTTAGGTTAAAGTGTTTTGACACCAGTTCAAATTGTTAAAAGAAAGATTTTAAATTCTTTAGGTAAGTTCTTGCATTATCATTAGCATTCAGAACGATTATTGTTCTCGGATTTTATACTTTATGATTTTAATTCTCGTAGATGAGACACTGACTTAAAAGCAAACTAAATATATTTTTCTTCACTTTGAGGTTGTGCTAAATGTCAACATATACAATAATACCCTGTACTCTAGTTTTTCTCTTAATTTTTTTGTTTTATACCGCTTGATAGATTACCAATCAACGTAGTTAATAAGGTAGACAGGTAGACGTTTTTAAAAGATCAAGTACAATCAATTTTTAAAATTTTGGAAAGTGAAGGTTTAATCTTGGTACAACCAGTTACTGCTCTGTGTTAGATTTTGTATCAGGGTTGAACTTCAATGTCTAGCTTAAGGATACAAAGCATAGGAATAAAACGGGGGATTGCATCTGAGTTTACCACTTCTCAGTGCTATTCAAATTTTTAAATGGGAATACTTAATGACAAAACATTAATTTATCTGTTTACTACAAGTTCTTTTGTACCAAATGCTTAGCAGCTGTCTTTGGAGATGATATTTTAACGATTTATATGACTTCAGGCCTGCCTCCTTATCTTCTCCACAAAAAATATTAATAATTAAATTATATTGTTCTTTTGGTCATAGTTTGCATGATACATTTAAATGCAATGAAGCAATATTTATTGCAGTTACTATTCAACTTATGCATTTTTAGTTCCTTTACTATATTAAATATAGGCATGAGATATTTTAGTAATTAATAATAAGAACTTACATAGAGCAAGTAAACAGAATCACTTTTGATACTGTGTTTTGTATTGATCACAGAAAAGTTTGGACTGCATGTGAACCCTGCCTTATTAATAAGGTATTAATTTCTGTCACTTTTGATCAGAATTGAGATGTTCACTGTAATATCTTCTTTGCTCATGTTTTTTTCTGAGTGGTATATCATAGAAATAGATTGCTTGCATTAGTTGAAAAAGCATTTTTACACATTGTATGTGCTTGGCTCTTGTAGGTTCAATTTCACTACTTTCAAAATCGTAATCAGCAATAAAAACTGCATCCATTGCACTATGTTTCATTCATTTTCTCGAGCGCCCAATTTTGTAAATAATTACCTAGGATAGCAGAACACTTACTGATAACACTTTGGTGTTTATTTGTTTGTAAGCCATAAACAGAATAGAATGAATTTGAGGTTTGTACACATGTGTGCATGTGTTTGCATTCTTCCTGGTGTAAAATACACACTTAAATTTCATTTCATTAGTGTTTTAAAATAGCATTTAATGTTTAAAAACACACATTCAATGTTCTATGATGCAAGTGATTAGCAATAAGAAGTAGTGAGCATTCACTATTTATTATGTCAGTCATTTTATGTAGCTGAACACCAGAGCGTTTTCTTTTGGTGTCGTAAGAGAACTTGTATAATTGGTCTTTCTCCATAATTTGGTCAAAATCATTAACAGTTGTCAAGAATGATTAACTGAAACAAAGTAAAATGTGCAATTTAAGGGATAATGTGATATACTTCCTTAAGGGTACCAGTTATTATTTTCTCTGGCACATATAGTAACGTAGAGGAAGTATTGTATTCCACCCAAAAATCTGATGTCGAGATTTCACCAGAAATATATATTTTGAGGCCCTTGAATCCAAAACAGGCATTTTTAGAAAAAGGTCCATGTCTGTCTGTCAGTCTGGACAGCATAAGTCAAAAACGAAAAGTCAGTTAAAAACCAAATTGGTATTTAAGTTTAATGTCTTTCAAGGATGCGACACAAAGATTTTGAAGGAAATTGCTCCACCCTAAATTACCCTCTACATGGAAAATTTTTCAAACATTTTGATTTTCTTGAAAATGGCTCTAACGACTGATTAAAATGACATATGTTTGAGATATTTTAATGACAAATGAAATGCATATCTTAAATGTTCTGGCTATAGCCCTTAAAGTCCTATTTACTCTGGGTGACTTTTGCATAACTGGTAAACCGTAAGAGATAGACAAAATCTTACCATACAAAAAACTTAGATCTTGCTAAAACACACAATTTATGTCTGAATGAATTTTTTTGTAGAGTGAACCATTTCGGAGATAGGGAAGATTGTGTGAATTTGTGTGAGTTTTGGAGAACATACTTCGGTCAAATGGAACATTGTTATTCATTTTTTTATATGTTATTCGTACAAAGAGAACAAAATTTGAAAGTTTTAAAAGATTTGACTATCACTCAAAGCCTACTGTATTCCCATACTCTCCTTGCACCTACAAGGAAATAAACAATAAGATCATTTCTGCAATGTTTGTCATCTAATACATAGAAGATAAAGGAATAAGAATTTGTAAGAATGGTTAGCACAACAGTAGAGAAGTTCATGTGAGTGCAACACATCAGATTTTATTTTATTTTTTTTTTTTACAAAGAATAAGTGATACTATGCATAAGAACTGAGAAGGTTGTACTTTCAGGGTCCCTGTAAGAAAAGTGTTGTTGATCAATGGATTCATGTTTCAATGGAGTGCAAAATACTACAGAAGTTAATATAGAGACCTTTGCACAATTGTGACAGCTGGATTGTATATGGCTGGTAACACAATGAACATTTATAACTGTTCAAGAGGTATTTTGATTGTAGAGAAATCATTATCTGCTGTTCTCTTTATCATTTGTTCTCTTAAAACCTTGTACCTATTGTATTCAGTAGGCTGGCAACATTATTTCATTGCATGGTTGTACCAGCAACTGTACACATGCTTTATGGTTTTGTGGGTATGTCTGACAAACATTTATGAGTGGGCTGGATTCAATATACAAGGTAGAATTATATGCCATCAGGGCTTATATGAAAGAGAGTGAGGACAGGTGCTATAGGAAATGTAGGTAGTATCTGAATATATCTGACAGCCAGGTGGCATTGCGGGCAGTATCAGCACCCTTCACAAGAGCAAAGATGGTTAAAGAATGCCAAGAAACCCTGGAAAGGCTAGGAGAATCCAATAGACTTTCTCTAGTATGGGTCCCTGTTCACACCGGGGTAATTGGAAATAAAAATGAATACACGCTAGCTAAAATGGGAGCGTAGACCCTATTTATAGAATCAGAACCTGCTTTGGGTATAGCCAAATTAATAGTAAGGATGAATCTATTAGACTGGATTCAAGAACAGCTGTATGAAATAGAAAAAGCGGCTCTTATTCAACAGGAAAAGTTGATCAGACTCCCATTCAGTACATGGCACAAGAGAAATTTTACACATACACTAAAGACTCAGGAGAGCTTTCTTTCCAGAATTCAAGACATCAAGAAGAACCTTCCTAATTCAAAGGAAAACTTCATATCTAAAGTCAATCCGACACAAACATTAGACATCACATATTATTTACACCTGACAGAAGTTAAGAAAAGTGATACTCCAACTAGTGTTCTAAAATTATTAGCATTAGAGACAAACCATACTAGATTTCCAGAACACGAATGGCTCCATATTTATACTGATGGATCATTGATATCAAACCAAGATGGACCAGGTGCTGGAGTCACATGTCACCTCTTCTCCTATTACAAATCTTTAAGTTATGGAACTACTAACTTTGATGGAGAAATTGAAGCAATTCGAATGGCCCTACAAAATCTTTTGTACAGAATTTCACATTTTCAGCAAGCAGTTATTCTCTCAGATTCCAGGGCAGCAATTATAGCAATTACTTCCAAGTTGTCACCAAAAAACCAAACAATTATAGAATGTTGGAAAATCCTTATCCATCTAACAGCTCTTCAAAAACACCTAGTCTTCCAATGGATACCAGCTCACTATGGACTGAGTGGTAATGAGAAAGCTGATTTTCTTGCAAAAAAGGGTACCGGCAATGTGCAGAAATCAATAGCTAATCTACCATTTTATGCAGCTAAAAGATTAGTCAACTCTGAATTCAATAAAATTATTGCAAAATATTACTATGAAAAATCAAAGAATAAAAGATGGGAACTACCAAACATTCAAACAGTAATTCCTGAGTATCCTCGAAAAACAGCAGTTGCAACCTTCAGGTTGATTACAGGACATGATTGTCTGGCAAAACCTTTAAACAGAATTGGGATATGTTCTTCACCACTCTGTCCTCTATGTGATCTGCAAGAGGAAATGGATCGAGACCACCTTCAAATATGCCCGGCCACTTCTAGTGCCCCATCCATCAGTGAAAAATATTGGAGAGCAAGAGGATTAATGACTTCATTGTCAGAAATCCAGCATTAGCTAATAACAACAACAGAACAGCTGTATATAGAATACTGTAAACATATGCACAAACACAAGACATTGAAAGCTAATGATGCAACAGTATTATCTTACAAGTAACACTTTAGTCCTTAAATTAAGTAGCATAGTTAACGAAAAAGACAGATTACAGCACAAACTTCAGTGATATAATTCTCCAAGTCTGATCATGGCCCAATAAAGTAAAGCCACAATCACCTAATACATCCATATTCTAAACAGCCAAATAAATTGCTAGTTAAATTCATACAAAAGATACAGTTTTATCCTGATGGGGTACTCCTGTGGGGCGAAATTCTGGCACACCAGTAATGATCCTGGCAACTGATGGCGTCGTTAAACAACAAAATTATTAAATTACTATTACACAGTGTTAGTGTATCAGGCTACCATTACAACATATCTCTGATTTGCATCACAGCCTGTCTTTTCGTTAGCTATGTTAAGTAGGAAGTAGATGAGGCTCACGGTGCGTCTGATAACTGGTCATGGGAATTTTAAAAATCACCTGGAGATAATAGAATTCTCAGAAGACCCAGGATGAAGGATGTGCAATGTAGAGGAGGAAATGGTCTTGCACTTATATTCCAATGTGGAGCATTGGAAGTGAATACCTATATTGAATCAATTTGGAACTGCTGATCCAAATGAGATAGCATCTGATGAAAATCTAAACTATAAAGTCCTGAAACTTATAAAAGAATTTAGGGAGGTGATGATTAGAAAAACCAGGGAGGAAACTATAATAAACCTAATGCTTTGATGTTTACAGAGAGCTTCGATGTGTTAATCTCCCTATCAAATATCTAATCTAATCTGGATTGGGTTAGGTTAGGTTATGCTGGTCTGTACATAATCAGTATGATTGTTCATTGTGTATTAAATTAATTGAAATTACGTTGACAGAAACAGCATTTTCTGTAGGGCACTGCTGTTGATATTGATATTTAGTAATAAGTTGATAATATGCATGCTTAGGCTTTCACAGCCGGCGTTAATCCAATAGATGGTAGATTTCGGGCTTTAGGCCTTGGTCCAGTCGATGAATTGTCTGACGTTTCGCCCAAGACTGCGTTGGGCATCTTCAGAGTGACTCCTGGCTGGTTAATAACTAGAGGACGATTCAGATTCAGATTTGTCTATTGAAAAGGTTTTGCCTGGCGGCAGTACAATAGGCCCGGCTTACAGGCTACAATTATCAGTAACTTATAATTATCAATATTTACAGTTTTTGGGCTTATCAAAAACCCATATGGTGACCACCTTAGGTCACCGAGAGCAGCTCTTGCTTGTAGTCATTGGTTGTCACACGCATTCACTCCTAGGCATACCAAAACTAGTACATATCCCATCACACGCGTACGCACCGCACAGTGCCCGCAAGCGTACGCAACTCACACCACACACCTCACAGGGACAGAGACAGACACAGAAACAGACAGACACAGAGACGCAGACAAAGACAGACAGAGACAGACATAGAGACACACAGACACACACATAGAGAGACAGACACAGACAGGCACACACAGCCAGAGACGGACACAGACAGAGAGAGACACATGCTTACACTGGGCATGCACACACATGCTTACACTGGGCACGCACACACATGCTTACACTGGGCACACCAAAAATATGCGCCCCAGCTCACGCACTGTGCTATATACAAATCACTTCACTATTTACACCATATACAGTTTTCCGCTGTTTTCCCGCGCGGCCAGGTTGCAGTTCCTATATGGTTCCCGAGGCGCAGACCTCTGTAGTAGTGTTTGTGGCCTAGGGCCGGGGTTGCATGGGCGCGCATTAGTCGGCGAGCCGTGCCGCGTCTAAAACATTGAGGGCGATTGTTTTTTTTTTTTTTTTTTTTTTTTTTTTTTTTTTTTTTTTTTTCCTCGAGTGGAGGTAAAGTCTATTTTATGGGGTTCCACTGTAGTAGGAGGCACAATGGGTACTGTGAGCTTCACCCGAAGGTACTACCAACTAAAAAGCCTCCGCCGGAGAGAATTCAAGGAAGGATATCCGGCAGTACCGCGAATCGCACCTGCGGATTCATGGGAAAGCATGTGTTGGCTGGCCATATGGCCGTAGCCGGGTGAAATTAGGTGGCAGGACGTAAACATGACCGAGGCCCTGACTTTGTGTGCTTGCATACCTATAATCTTCCAGAGGCTCCAGAGGCAGTTCGAGTCGAGTGGGGAAGCTTATTCCCCCACCCGAAGTGTCTTTACCGCAGTACCTAGCCGTTATACGGCTTTATCTGCGCGATAGTATGGTGTTTTGGTCTACAGGGATTTAATCTCTGGGAATGTTTGGAATCAGGGGTATTTTAGGGACAAGATGGATGATGGTAGGGATTGGTCCATGAACGGGCACTGCCCATACATGCTGATTGGCTGGTTAGTCAATCAGGTGACGCGCTAATCTCCTCCTGGTTCTGGCCGTCAGTCACTCACTGAGAGGTGATCTGAGTTAGGCGTTTTACTCTGTTTTAAGTACAGATATTCATTTTGCCTTTCCCATCTTCGAAAATTAGACCGTTGGACTTAAGATGTCCTTCGGCAATTTTTTAGATGGTAGTCGGCGAGGCTCCCTCTGGTTATATTGTCCCAGAGTGTTCACCAGTGGATTAGGGTGGTTCTGGAGTTTGTTGTACATTGGTGATAAGAGCTTCACGGGTGATCAGCCGTGTTAAACTTAAGAAGGTCGAGCTTTCGGCCATTATACTCTCCATGGCCATCTTCAGGACTAAAATGATGGAAAATTCTCCTCAGTTTCCAAATATATACTATGGTTAGGTTGTGTTGTCCGAACCATAGTATATATTTGGAAACTGAGGAGAATTTTCCATCATTTTAGTAAATTCCCAATCAGAAACCATCACCCGCGCATTGGTTCGGACAACACAACCTAACCATAGTATATATTTGGAAACTGAGGAGAATTTTCCATCATTTTAGTCCTGAAGATGGCCATGGAGAGTGTAATGGCCGAAAGCTCGACCTTCTTAAGTTTAACACGGCTGATCACCCGTGAAGCTCTTATCACTAACGTTCGCCGTGAAAGCTTCAAATCTTACATTGTTGTACATTGTTCGAGCGCGGGTTTTAATCACGTCGACAATGTACGGGATGCCGGAATGTTCGTGAAGGATGTGGGCAGGAAATCTCCAACCAGTGTCATAGATCATCCTTAATGCCCGATTCTGCAACGTCTGGAGTCTGATGAAGGTGGACTTTGCCACCACTCCCCAGATCTCGTATCCGTACAGGACCAGAGGCGGGATGATCGCACGGTACAGCTGGAGTTTAAGGCGAATGGGCATGGTTTTGGAGCTGAGGATGGGATACAACTGCCGTAGGGCTGCGTGACCTTGTAGTACTTTGCCCCTGACATCTTCGCAAAACTTAAAGGCATATGGAGGCGGGCCGTACTGCGGACTCCAGCGAATCCTACGCTTGCCTCTCCTACCAGCGCTGCCGAATGTGGTACACGCATCTCATACAACCTTATGTAGAGACTATCTGCCTGTACACGCACTACGCTTGGCAACAGCGCTCTGCTTGAGCATTGGCCAGCGTTCACATGCCTTTAACTTTTGCGAGCAGTATAGTATTTGGATTAGTGAGCTTAGAGCCTCGGAAGGGTCCTGCTGGTTGCGGGGCTGGAGCGACTTTGCAGGTTGGTGAGGCCTAGCTGCCTGGTAGGGCCCTGAATTGGAGGGAGGAGCTTGTCGGTGTCGAGGGAGTCCCTTGCTTCTCATTGGGCGGGTTGGTAGCCCAACCACGGAGGGTTCCTCTATCGGGGCTGGACGCGACCGGTCTTTACTATTTCTTGTGAATCACTCCGTTGGTGCTACAGCCTGTGAGTAGGTTCGTTTCGTTCTCTCTGTGTGGTTTTGGGTCCTGGGAGGCTGTGCACGGGAAGATGGTTTTGCCATCTTATTGCAGGCTGCGTACTACGCGGTGCAACCCCGCCAGGTTGCAACCTGGCCCTTGGCGCCACAGAGTACGCACAGCCGTTCCAAGGGTGGAACAGTGCATGTGCCTGAGTATTGGGGACCTGTACATTTAGCGCAGATGGGGGGGGGGGCTGCAGTCTCGTTTCACTTTACCAGAATTTCTGGCACCGTGAACATTGCTTTGGAGTTGTGGCCTACCTGTATTCTTCCACATGAATTCTGAAGTGTGCCAGGAATCTAAGATCCAAGATATTTCTATTCTTTCAAGCGTGTCTTGCAGTTCAATTAAGAACATAGGCAGGGGGACCTATCACACGTGCGACTTCTCATCTGGACAGCTCGAATAGCCTGAAATCCGCATAGTGCCAGGTCTTCTTTAATCTCGTCTTCGGAGAACTCAGCGTGATAACAAAGCGGGCAGTTCTTTCTTCGGGTTGGGGAGCAGATAGTGCTGTCCGCTGTTATCCTTTAGGTATTGTACCATTATCTGGTAGTCATTAAGGGAGAATGTCTTGAATTCAAAGTCTTCGGAGTTGCGGGCGGTGTTTATGACATAATTAAATTGGAGGGTGCAAGTCTTGTCTATGTCCGGATTTATTGGGCGGATTTTCGCGGCCTGGCTTTTGCTGACATATCGGCGCTGTGTCAGTTGTGTTAGCCGAGGTGCTAGGCTTTGGTGAAGTTGACCTGGAAGGAGAAGGTAGCGAAGGTGTGGCCATAGGTAAAGGGCTTGAGGGAGACTGGGGTACATATTGAGAAGGTTGGGGGGGGGGGGTATTGGAGCGGGAAGGAGAGGGTGATTTAGGCTTTGGGAGGGTTTTGCTCTTCGTTGTTTTAGTCTGGGTAGGAGAGACAGAAGATTTGGAGTCGCCGCAGTCTTGTCACTCCTAGCCATAGCGAAGTTTTTCAAAAGAGATGAAAAAGCAAGTAAGAGGGGTAAGGGCCTAGAGGGACCTTAAACTTAGATGTATAAAGAGGAAGAGAGAACAGAAGAGAAAACTGCAACTAGCGAGCGCTAAGAAGATTGGGTGGACGAAGTGGCGTCAGGGCGGGTTTTCTCCGGGTACTCCGGTTTCCCCCGCCATCTCATTCCACCGGTGCTCCATCTTCATGTATCATCAGTGTCACCGCCTGCGGTGCCATAGTAGTAAAAGCGGGCGTTAAACACTACAACAACAACAAGAAGATTGCTCGCTATGGCCTTACGCCCCTACTCGCCTATACTGCATTGTGTGCCCTAGTACAAGCGCTTTAGCAGAGCTTTGGTTACCAGCGCGTCTAGCACACCGATCGTCCCGCCTACGGAGACTTCTGCAGCAACTCCCGCCGCATCTACTAGCAACGCCGCTCCCGGAGATCGCTACAGATTTACCGCTGTCCACAACCAGTCGCCCGGAAACCTCCAGCATCACGCCTGATCTTAGCAACAATGTCTCGATCAATCTTCCACCGCAGTCAGCGCCTCCTGGGTCTCAATCGAGCCACAGTGTTGTAATATACGGAGTTCCCAGAGACCTACCAGCACGTTACGTACTCTCCGCTCCCATCTTACATCCTTCACCACCACTCCGGACTACCCTACATCATGGACTTGATAAGGGAGCGATCCCGAACCATGCACTCCAAACTTAACTCCCACACCAATCAGCTGGTACGGGGATTAGGTCAATATGACCACAGAGCACCTCGAAGAAGGAAAAGTTACCGCCTACCCAAGGATGCCCTTGGATAAGGGTAATGCCACTCCCATCTTCTAACACATCATTACCCCAACACCTATTCCTGCCCCCTTCCTGTATCCTAAATTAGGTATACAGGAAGAAACCATTGCCCAAGACACAAAAGCATGACAGTATGGCAACCTTTAACACCGCACAGATGAAGTCGCATTAGCGGCTAGGTGCTGTGCGAATAAACATACCGTACAGGAGAACCTGTGCGACCTGTTCTCGAGTGCTGGAATGCCGCACAGCATGAGTGGAGCTCACCAATGAGGGCCACTTGTATCATCACTCGCAGAGGGCCATCAAGCTTCATCCGATTAGTATTGCTGACACACGGGACCGCGAAGCTGCCTTGAGCACAGGCCTTTCGCGCAGAGGCTAGCCAACTGGAACGTTAGGTGCCCTGTCGTCGCTGCAGTGCCGCTCCACCTCGGTGCCACTACTCTGGCGCCCCGAGCTTCACGAATGTTTGCACAGCTCACGAACTGCAAAGACTTTTACATCCGGAGATAATTAATTAGGATGTATTGAAATGTATACATTGCGATGGTTTCAAAATGGCGATATTTACGTAGACAACATATTTTCTAACCTTATTACTTTCTCTACTGGTAAGTAGACCAAGTATTGTATTCCACCCAAAAATTCGATGTTGAGAGTTCCTGGAAATATATGTTTGAGACCCTCTGAATCCCCCCCCCCGAAAAAAAAAGCATTTTTAAAAAAAGGTCCGTGTGTGTATGAGTCTGTCAGTCTGTGTCTGTCAGTCTGTGGACAGCATAACTCAAAAACGAAAAGTGGGTTTAAAACCAAAGTTGGTATTTAAGTTTAATGTTTTTCAAGGATGCGACACGAAGATTTTGAAGAAAATAGTACCACGCTAAACTACCCTTTACATGGAAAATTTGTCAAAAATTTTGATTTCCTTGAAAATGGCTCTAACAATTTGAATTAAAATGCCATATGTTTAAGATATTTGTATGACAAATTAAATGTAAATTTTGAATTTTCTGACTACAGTCTATGTAGTCCTGTTTACACTGGATGACTTTTGAATAACTCGTAAACCATAAGAGATAGACAAAATCTTACTACACAAAAATGTAGATCTCGCTAAAACACACAATCTGCGTCTGAATAAATGTTTTTTGTAGAGTGATGCATTTCGGAGATATTGCTTGTTATTTGTGCCAGTTTCGGAAAACTTGAAACTTTCATGAAATAGAACATCGTTCATTTTTACTTTCTCTACTGGTAAGTAGGGGAAGTATTGTATTCCACCCAAAAATTCGATGTCGAGATTTCACCGGAAATATATGTTTTGAGGGCCCCTGAATCAAAAAAAAGAGGCATTTTTAGAAAAAGGTCCGTGTGTCTGTCTGTGGACAGCATAACTCAAAAACGAAAAGTAGGTTAAAAACCAAAGTTGGTATTTAAGTTTAATGTCTTTCAAGGATGCGACACGAAGATTCTGAAGAAAATAGCCCCACCCCAAAGTACCCTTTACATGGAACATTTTTCCAAAATTTTGATTTTCTTGAAAATGGCTTTAGCGATTTTGATTAAAATGTCATATGTTTGATATATTTTTACGACAAATGAAATGTATATCTTGAATTTTCTGGCTATAGCCTCTGTAGTCGTATCTACTTTCACGACTTTTGCATAAAAAGTAAACCGTTAGAGATAGACCAAATCATACTATACAAAAACTGTATATCTTGCTAAAATACACAATTTATGTCTCAATAAATTTTCTTGTAGTGTGAACCATTTCGGAGATATTCCTTGTTATGTGTGTGAGTTTGGAAAACTTAAAACTTTCGTGAAATGGAACATCGTTGTTCATTTTTTTATATGTTAAGTGTGCAAAGAGAACGGAATCTCAAAGCTTTAAAAGATTTGACTATCGCTCAAAGCCTACTGTATTCTCATATTCCCCTTGCACATACAAGGAAATAAGCAGCAAAATTATTTGAACAACTGTTTATCTCAACTAACACGAAGAAGATATATGAATAAGAGCTTGTAAGAATGGTTAGTACAAGAGTAGAGAAAGTCATGTGAGTGCAATACATCAGATTTTTTAAATTAATTAATAGACACAATTGGCGTTGACAGGCAATAAAATAGCGGACTAATTCTTGACCTACAATCCGAGTTGAAACAAATCTAGACCAAATTAAGGAGATTGATACGGGAAGAAAACATTTTGAGCCTTGAATTCGCATTCCTTATTTAAGAGACAACTACAAAGTTTCAAATTAGGAATTGATTGGTTTACTTTTTGGTGCTCGTGGAATGATTAGTAAATTTACTGTTAATTTGTTCCGAAGTTTTGAATTGCAAGTGTTTCATAAGATATTGGTTTACAAGTTATTCCTGATTCTTAGTAAATTTTACAAATCATCTAAATACTACACTAATTAAATAGCTGCCCTATTTCCAAATTTTATGTTAATTTTGTACATTATTACACTTCATCAAATATTTTTACATTATACGACTTTTATCCTTTATCATTCATATTTAAAATGGTCTTCTACATATCTATTAGCAGGTGTGTCTTTATGACAACCCTAAAATAGACAGCTATCGAACTACTGGATTTTCTCTCATATTCCCTTGTACCTACAAGAATACTAGCAATAATTTCTGCAAATGTTTGTCTCGACTGACATGAAGAAGATAGAGGAATAAGTCTGTGTAGGAATAGTTAGCACAAGAGTAGATAAAGTTCTGCAAGTGTAACACACGAGATTTGTTGATTTGAATTCCATTTGCTTTAGAGTTAAGAAGTGGAGTTGGTTAATTTTATTTATTTTGCAATTTTATGATTTAAAATGTTGTGCAGACTAAATTCTTCTCCAAGTCTTTCATCTGTATCCATTCAGCATTCAATGCCATTTGATATGATTCCTTTCTTTTTCTAATTTTTCTGCTTTATTTTGATTTATTTTTAAAAAGCAGAGTCTTCAAATTTCCAGCCTTCATGGAGTGCAGTAGAAAATCAATTTAATACTATAAACCAATATTTGTGGCATCCAATTTTGGATGCAATTTTAAGATTGTCACTCATTTAGGAATACTTTGGATTGACCCTGAATGGAACTCCTTATCCAGAGTCCCTATCAAGGATTTTCTGATATTCAGGAAGTTTGTGCAGAATAGTTTCATAGGTTATGGGTATGTAAAATGCAAATAAAGTTTTGGATATGCTATAAAACAGACCCTTTTGCAGTGATATTTAATTGCAACTAATTTCTGTTAGGAATAGTCTTTTTGGGAGCAGAGTGATAACTCCGTGCATTTCTTCATTTCAGGTGTTGTCCTCCAGTTTACAGCGTAAGAAGATACATCAGACTAAGAAAGTTTCTAACATCTGGTAAGTTTTTGAATGCTTGAGACACTTTGTAACATAATAAAAGTGTATTATACTGGTTGTTGATTTATTTTTGGACGTTCTTGGGAAGCATTTGAAACAATGTCATGATTAGAAGTGGGTGATACTAACAGCGCCACCATCGCTAGAATAACGAACGGCATTGCAGGATATGATATCACCTTATTCGCAAAGGTCTTACGATGCGGCCAACGTTGAGAATAAAATACAGGTCTTAGGGCAGAGGTGGAAAAACGTCACAAATTCATGACACTGTAGAGATATTGCCCGCAACGCACAAAGTGAAGACGCAATTAGCGTGGCTTGTGATCGGGATTACCAACACATATACCGCTTAGTAATATTCATAGCGAAGAAATAACAGAGAGCGAAGGATTTAAATCCTTTTAGGAATAATTACAAGTACGTTTTATCGTTACTTTTTTATTACTTTCTTTACTGGTAAGTAGAGGGAGTATTGTATTCCACATAAAAATTCGATGTCGAATTTCACCGGAAATATATGTTTTGAGGCCCCCTGAATCCAAAAAAGCATTTTTAGAAAAAGGTGCGCGCGTGCGTGTGTGTGTCAGTCTGTGTACCAGTCTGTGGACAGCATAACTCAAAAACCAAAAGCCGGTTAAAAACAAAAGTTGGTATTTAAGTTGAATGTCTATCAAGGATGCGACACGAAGATTTTGAGGAAAATTGCTTCACTCTAAACTACCCCTTATATGGAGAGTTTTTGGAAAATTTTGATTTTCTTGAAAATGGCTCTAACGATTTTTATTAAAATGCCATATGTTTGAGATATTTTCATGACGAATGAAATGTATATCTTGAGTATTTTGGCTATAGCCCCTGTAGTCGTATTTACTCTGGACGACTTTTGCATAGCTGCTAAACCGTTAGAGATAGACCAAGTCATACTATACAAAAATGTAGATCTTGCTAAAATACACAATTTATGTCTGAATATACTTTTTTATAGAATGAACCTTTTGGAGATATGCCTTGTTATTTGTGTAAGTTTTGGAGAACTTATACTTCTGTCAAACGAAACACCGTTATTCAATTGTTTATATCTTAACCGAGCAAAGAGAACGGAATTTGAAAACTTTAAAACATTTGACTATCCCTCAAAGCCTACTGTATTCTATATTCTCCTTCCACCTATAAGGAAATAAGCAAAAAGATAATTTCCGCAAATGTTTATCTCAACTAAAACGAAGATATAGGAATAAGAGTTTGTAAGAATGGTTAGTACAAGATTAGAGAAAGTCATGTGAGTGAAACACATCAGATATTTTATTTCATTTTCTTTCAGTGTGGCATAGCGAACCCACTTTATATTTGTGGTGGCCGCATAAGTAGCCAGTTTTAATGTGCATGAAGGCTGATATCAGTGAAGGATTTTCTTTTGATTTTAATTTATAACAAAAACATGTGTGCAATTTATAACAGAAAATCGTTTACACGTGCACATGTGCACGTGTACATAGGTATGATTGTGGTAGCAAATGATCGGATACGTGGATATTTGTTTCACATGTATGGCTCCTTTAACTTCTTTGGTCATATCGGGGGTTTTGAGTGCAGAAACAACTGACTGAACTCGCTGAACTGACAAGGTTCTGGAAGTTAATTTATCACTTTTACGTTAAACACTCACGTTCACTCCCACATTCATACATCTAGACTCTGGGAGATAGGGAATTATTCTGGTTAAAGAAAAATTCTGAATCTCAGTTGGAAATCGAACCTGAAGCTTCTGGATTGAAGGAACTGATTTTGTTAATAGTCTTAATGATATCCCATTAGTACCTGTGTTTATATTCACAATCTTTCCACGCCGTACCTCCTGATGGATAATACAATGGAAAAAACCTAAGTTTTCAGGCATTTTGAACATTTTAAATAATTGCGATCATCCCCTCAGGTCCTTTTTAGCCCCAATGATTTTGTGGAGCACTATCTATCGCTGCTGATACCAGCCATTTCAAGTCTCAACTTTTTTTCTCTGTTGTATCTTTCAATGCTCGGAACAGTTCTCCTGTTGTTTGCTGCCTAAGGGGGAGGAGCACCCTACCGAGTTTCGGAAATTATTTTTTATCCAATTTGCACCGTATTTTCAGGGTTTATTAGAATGGTAAAACTTAAAATGTCTACCCAATTTGAAGTGATTCTGATGAATAGTTTTAATCATTTTAATACTTTAGTAAAACAAATTCATTTATACTGTCACCGCGCCCGCCGCATCTAATTGCCGACAACAGCAGTGTCACCCATCGCATTATTGTCGGCACTACCGCAAAGGAGCCGAAGGAAAGAGACAGAGAATGGCCGCATTGTTGGGGCGCTTGCCGAAAGAGAGAAAAGGATAGAAGCTTCTGGAATCTTCCGCTTTGTACTCCAGCGCAATAACTGAACTTTCCAGAATAGTGCCTGGGAGATATAAATAGCGGTAAAGTGTGAGAAGAGTCAGTCAGACGTATGTGAAGCGTTGGGTAGTCGTGCCGACGGAGACGGACAGACGATGTGAAGAGTTGTGCCGACGGAGAAGGGACAGTTCTTTGTGTTACGAGTTCGGAGCCGTGCTGTTGGAGAATCGGAAAAGACTTTCTTGTTGTTGCAACGAGTGTACAAAGTTACTGTTTACGGAAATAAAAGTGTTTCTTTATCTCGACTACATCTGTCTACTTTACTTTTCAACCCGACCCAAAAGTCACAATACCTATTAAAAATTTCCTTGTATCATAACATTTGAGTAATATCTCTGAAACGTTTTAATGCACATCTTATAGGTATAAAGGCAAGAGTTGCTATGGGTAATAATATAATTTTAAAGCTGGCATATAAAGGGTGGAAGTAAAATGATCCGCCAGACTTTAACAGCAAATTTCTCATGTTGTGAATAACAAGAAAGTCTAATGCCAAAATGTTGAAAAGTTTGTAGTTTTCTAGAAAAAATATTTTATCAAAAGAAATTTATCATCAACAGGCTAAATTATTGATTGAAGGTTCTTGATTTGTGGCTATATCTATAGAAAATTGAATTTTCCTTTGGCGTATTTCAATAGATTCAACGGTTTTTGTGTAAATTAAATTTAAACGAACCCACAATTTGTTGCCTTTTTTTGTAATAAATTGTGTTTTTTTTTTAAATTTAATTTACACAAAAACCGTTGAATCTATTGAAATACGCCAAAGGAAAAAGTTGTCGTTTATTCAATTTTCTATGAATATAGCCATAAATCAAAAACCTTCAGTTAATAATAATTCAGCCAGGTGATGATAAATCTTTTTGATAAAAATATTTTTTCTAGAAAACTATAAACTTTTCAACATTTTGGCATTAGACTTTCTTGTTATTCACAACATGTGAAATTCGCTGTTAAAGTCTGACGGATCACTTCACTTCCACCTTGTATGTATAACTATTTTAAAATATTCAACATTTTTCACATTTTTAGACTTTGATACATTTTTCCACTCTTTTGGCTTAAGTAATGGACCGATTTTTATGCCCACGGGAACTTTGTGCACAATATAGATGTTAACATATGTACAAAGTTTCAGTTAAATTGCGATGCATGGGGTATTTTGAATGGTAAAAACTACTGTTTTGTGAAACAAAAAACTAAGATTTTTAAATCATAGTCGGAGTTTGTATATGGTCATGCGTATTACATTTGCTAGGTGTGCTTCCTTTAAGTAACGTAACGCTGTTATGCCCTCCTGCACTAACATGAAAGCGCCATAATAATCGACTCCATATCTCGTATAATTCAATAACTTACACACCAGTGGGCAATAAATTTGCCTGATATCGTAGCATGATCTTTGTGAATTTCAGAGACACCTTTGGAGAACTTGGAGAACAACACATATCTCATGTTATCGTTTTTACTATAGAAAAATATTTCTATTCTCATGCAGTCCTAAACGGAGTTTTCCTGGTCTTGATGACCGTACAATCATTAGAACGCGTGGTACTCAGATAATGGACTGAGCCATGCTGATATTGCTGCCTAAGCTAGGCTTGGGAGTTCAGAGAGGGGAGGGGTGCTGTGTCATGGAAATTGCGTCACAGTTCAGGCGCTGTCTCGCGAGACCAGATTTTGCGTTAACTACCTTACGGCAACCGCTTTGCAACACGTCAGGGTACTTTTTTTTTTTTTTTTTTTTTTTTTTTTTTTTTTTTTTAATTAACGTCCTCCAACGTAATGTCATATCGGACGAAGAATAAATGAAATGGATGAATGAAATAATGCTCAAATGAGCCCGAGGTCCATGGAGCTTTAAGTTACCCGACGTTTGTGTTGTCAGGATAAGGGAAAACCTCGGAAAACACCTTATCCGGATAACTCACCCTAAGCGAGATTCAAACTTGCGGGCTCGCGAGGTCAGGGTACATGGAGTATAGGGTGCACAATAGTGGCGAATACCTTGGGCAGTACAGCTGCGGGAGATCTACGAGGGTCAGTATAAAAGTTTTGAAATAAACCAAAAATATTATTGTTTTTTGAATTATTCTGATTGTTGCACTTTCTCAAAGTACTCGCCACCACACTGTATACACTGTTGCATTTGCTGCAGCCACTTCTGCCACATGTTTTCTTCGATGGCGCAACCGCCCCTTCGTAGATGGTAACATCTTCAGGGATTGAAAATCTCTTTCCAAGCATGCAATTTTTTATCATCGGGACAGAAAAAAGTCACATGGTGCCAAATGGTGGAAAAATCATAAGTTTGGCCTGTGTAGACTTTAGGAACTGAATGGTGATGATGGCCGTGTGTGCGGACGCATTGTGATGGAGAAGGATCTCTCGCAGTTCCGTGCGTAGCCACCGTTCTTGAAGTTTTGCAAAAGCTTTTGGCAAGCAACCAGTGGTGTACCAATTAGCGGTAACTGTGCTATGCCCCTCCGGAGAAATGGCTGCTACAAGACCACCCTTTTGGCAAACTGAGGCCTCCATTTTCTTGTGGACACTTTGGGGACACTTCACTTTTATCGATTGATTGTCGTCACAAAACACTGCTGTTTACCGTTTGGTCTCCGGATCTAACTGATAGATCCAGGTTTCATTATCTGTGACAATGTCAGAAAGCTGTCCGGAGCCCCCTTCAGACCTTTTCAGCATTTTTTCATACCATTCAACACTGGCGTGTTTCTGTTCAAATTGTGAGGCACTCATCGGAATGTGGCCTTCCTTACACGAAGGAATTCATGGAGGATTTTCAAAACTGCTGGCCATCCAATCTGCAATGCTGCCTCAATTTCTTTAAATGTAATGTGATTATTTTCATGAAGCATTTTTCTCAACGCTGCGACCCTTCCTCAGTCACTGCGTTATCGGACGCGCGTTTCTACTTTGTGAATCGATGCCTGAGAAATATTAGTAGTAATCCTGATCACTCCGCGGGGAAGCATAGGGTCTTCATAAAATCACACCGTCGTACTCTGTTGTTCGCCAATGCTGTAATGTCATTCCAGCTCTTCCCGACTAGCACGGCTTCTTCCCTGGTTGTGTTGCACCATGTTGCCCTAGGTCTTCCTCTTCGCCTCCTCAGTCTCTGGGGATGCCAGTCAAATACCATTTTGGTTATGTCATTTTCTCTTCTTAACATATGTCCAACCCACTTCCACTTCGTAAATTTGATCTCGCTACTAATTTTGTGCTGATCTGCTCTTCTCCGAAGTTTCTTGTTGGTTACAATCTCGGGCCACCAGATACCCAGGCGTCGATTCACGAAGACTTGTAGTTTTTTATCGATTTGCTTCGTTGCCTTCCAAGTTTTACAACCATACAATAATATTGATTTTACATTGGAGTTAAATAGTCTTAATTTGAGCCTTAAAGTGATTTGCTTCGATCTCTCAAATTGCTTTCAATTGAGAAAAAGGCACTTCTTGCTTTCTGTATTCTGGCAGCGACATCGTCATCCGAGCCATCTTTCACTGAAATTATACTTCCTAGATATGTAAATTCATCTGTATCTTCTATCTCTTTTCCTTCTAACATAAAAGCAGAATTAACACTATTGTGGAATCTCATTTATTTTGTTTTATACTTATTTCTAATTGTGGTACCAGAGTGTCCAATCTCTTCTTACAACTGTGCGGTAACTGTCAACCACCACCTTCGTGATGGAAACTGTTGAGAAAATTACCATTTGGGTTGTACATTATGCATCTCCTTATTATTAATATATTTTCTCAATTTGGCCGCATAATAATTGCTCGATGTCACCTTTACTTTTCAGCCCTAGAAGTATTGGACCTGGCAGGTAGAGCTAGAGAGGGTGAAACGAGGCGTTTTATTCATGTCTTGGTTCGGCTGCTTCTTTTATTATGGACGTATTTTCTTATTTGGCAGTTTTAACTAACAAGGAAACATACATTGTAACCAAAAGAATAGGTAAATTATCTTTATTTGTAAAACAATGAGCTTGTGTGAAAAGGGTAGATCATCTTCAAAATATGATGTAATATTTTTAGTAGATGAGTGGTAGTTAAGTCCAGTCCAGCGCAGGCTGAGGACAGCCCAAAGTCTATCTTATGTGTACCTGCCCTTGCCAGGGCTTAACCACTCTAATGACGGGATGCGGGGTATGCAGCGTGGCGTGTGTAGATGAGTACCATGTCATTATAATGTTTATAAACCGTCTAGAAACTCGTTGTTTAAGCGCTAGAGCCCACCAAACAGGTAGGGGTGTGGCCGCAGTTAAATAAACGATAGACTCCGTGACAAGCAATAGACATTGTATTTGTTAGTTAAGAGTTTAGCAATTGTACTGCATCAGCTATTACGTGATGCACAGTATTCCTTCACCGTACCTACGTCCAACGGAATATTTACGATACTATTCTCTTTAATAGTTTCATACTTTACAATATTCATTCCTGTGCCATTGTCAAGTGGGAGTGAACAATGGTGGTCTGATATACGGATGCAGAGCGAAATCTTCCCACCTACTTCAGGCCTAGAAATGCAAGAGAAGCCCCTAAACGCTATATCAAAATGTTGCTCCCACAGACGTCGCCTCGCCCATACCGTGGCTAACGAAAAAAACAGGCCAGGATGCAAACTGCAGTGACGTAATTCTCCTAGTCTGATCATGGCCCAATGAAGTAAAACCACAATGGCCTAATACATCCATATCCAAAACAAGCCAAAAAATTTCTGGCTGTGTTCATACAAAATATGTTAGCCATGTATCAGACTACCATTACTACGTAACTCCGATCCGCGCCGCAGCCTGTCTTTTCGTTAGCCACGGCCCACAATTTTTCCAAGATTGGAGAGGCGTTTAAGTGAAACAGTCAGCTTAGGTCCTAACAAACCCCCATGTATAGGTCCGCGTTTATCAGTTTTGAATCTTTCCAAGTGTTCGACTTCGCATAACTAGGCGATATACAAAATACATCGGCAACCATATCGGTTGCTGGCAGCCAGTTTGAGCACCTTTAGTATTTAATTAAAATCTTACTAATTTACTTACAGTATTTTAGATTTTTCTTTACTTCTTTATCTTTTGCGCTCCATAGTGTAAACATTTTAATGATCCTAGCTCGTAAGCAAAGGTTTCTGGATATTTATTTATCAACCACATTTGATCATGTGGTATACAACTACCTACCACCGAGCTTTTTAACATATGTTTCATTCCATGAAGTAATTTACAAGCCTGTAAATAAATACATAACACACTTGACTTATTTCGGCTCTCTCCATTGCCGACTCATATCCAGCAATGCTCACTGCTTTATACATTAACTATAAATCTGAGACTTTATCTTTAATTTCAATAAAATTGTTTAGAATAACACTATCTTAAGTGATTGATAATGATGGAATTCAAGCGTAATCGCTATCTAGTGCCTATAGTGAAAAGCAGCGAAGAAAATCTCGAAAATATAACTTTGAAATGGGAACAGAAAAAAATATTCCATGGAAAATACTATTTAATTTTTATGAATGCTCCGACATAAATAACGGTTTGGAATAACTGTGATTCTTGGAGGAATTAGTGTGGAAATGGAAGGCTTTGTTATAATCCTATGTTACTCTACACACATCACTTCATTTTACGCTCTATTTGCTAGCTAGAGAAGATTAAAATCAGAGCTCTTTATTCTGCCGGAGCTTCCGATTGAAAGCTTCTTTTCAATGAACTGTAATTTCAAATGCATCGAGGATGGAGAGATAATTCCTGGATTGCCTGCAATGGAGGTTTCCTCAAACACTGCAATTTATTTTTATGACTGGTGAACATGAGAGACTATCTCTTCATTTGATGTTTTGTCGTCAGAAAGTAAATGAATACCAAGTCAACTGGCATTACTTTCGGTAATAGTTCTTAAAAAGATTTAATTCAGAAAGATTTTCGGCTTTCGCAAAGAGGGACTGCGTAGCAAATGCCAAACGATAATTTGAAAAACAAGTTCAACTGTAAAATAAAAAAGAATTATAATAGTTTTTAAGAGCAATGTTGATATTAATACTCCAAGGAAGTATATAACCTATTCTTCCTATCATGAGACATGGATAAGATAGTGAAGCTAATTTGAATATAGATTGTTTTGCGAAACCTTGATTGAACCTTTGAGGGCAAGAACTGCAACATTATGCATAAAATCGGCTCTCAGATGAACCTTTTTGGAAAAGCTAGCGAAAAAAAGTCAAGTATGGTTCCTCTGGTGCCAACCCTTAGTTCAATAATTTCAACAGATGTCAAGTTGTGCTTGTTAGCAAACTTCAGCTGGCTGTTGTTCGTTCTGCTCCATTCTCACTGTTCGATCGATTATATATCCAGTTGCTGAGCCTGATGGGGTGGCGAGAATATCTATTCGACGAGAACACCTTGAGAGAGTCCATGGGCCTCTTCAAACACTGTGGGGTTTATTTTAAAATCTGCAACAGAGGCTTAAATTTTGTGATGTCGACAGTTACCAGTTTCGCAGAAAGAGAGGCACCCAAGACATGGCCAAGGGTTTCTACGTCACTATCGCAACGGATACTTTAACATAAACTAGCAATTCCAAAACCTCCGATTTTTTATGTATGGTAGAGCACACTTAGACGCCATTGAATGAGCGAAGAGTGAATAATTCGCTGGCGACCACCAATGATGGCCACTATAAATTCGTGTCAAACCTCCTGCATGTGACATTCAGACCCTCACAGTTGTAGCGAATCACAGCCTTGCAGCCTTGTCTAATCAGTATAGTCTCACTTAGTAGATACTAATAGTCTATTACAAGCTTAAAACGTGTGTCAGATATAAAGAGAATGATCAAGCAAAAGGTGTGTAATTTTAACGTTAGCCTTTCGGTGTTTATACTCCATTATATTTTAGATGTATTTTGTCAGAAATGAAGCAGATCTCGAGCTGTCAACAGAGGTGTGGTTAACCTTTGTGAAACAGCGTACCGTTATGCTTCCCCCTTTCTCCTAATACACCCCTAAACACTCTGATCAGAGGACACAACAGATGATATGCAGTTCAATGAACTTGTAGAAGTTTGCAACAAATCACTAAGTAAAGCAAGTGATTGTGCCAGTGATAGAAGAACAAAAAATCTCATGTGTTGCACTCACATGACCTTCTCTACTCTTGTACTAACCTATCTTGCAAACTCTTATTCTTCTATCTTATTCGTGTTAGTTGAGATAAGCATTGGCAGAAATTACCTTATTGCTCGTTTTCTTCCACGTGCAACGGGAATACGGGTATACAGTAGGCTTTGAGCGATAGTCAAATCTTTTAAAGCTTTCAAATTCCGTTCTCTTTGCATGCCCAACATAAAAAAATGAAATGCGATGTTCCATTTGATAGAAGTATAAGTTCTCCAAAAGTTACACAACCGAAGTGGTTCACTCTACAAAAAAATTGTTTGCACGCAAATTGTGTGCTTTAACGAGATCTACATATTTTTTGTACAGTAAGATTTTGTCTATCTCTTACGGTTTACGAGTTGTTCAAAAGTCATCCAGGGTAAATAGGACTACATAGGCTATAGCCAATTCAAAATATACATTTCATTTTGTCATAAAATATCTCAAACATATGGCATTTTAATAAAAATCGTTAATAGCCATTTTCAAGAAAATAAAAATGTTCGAAAAAATTTCCATATAAAAAGTAGCTTAGGGTGGGGCAATTTTCTTCAAAATCTTTGTACCGCATCCTTGAAACACATTAAACTTAAATACCAAGTTTAGTTTTTAACCGAATTTTCGTTTTTGAGTTATGCTGTCCATAGACTGATACACACACACACACACACTTACACACACACACACACACACACACACACACACACACACACACACACACGGACCTTTTAGTAAAAATGCTTTTTCTGGATTCAGGGGGCCTCAAAACAAATATTTCCGGTGAAATCTCGATATGGATTTTTGGGTGAATTACAATACTTCCTCTACTTAGTAGTAGAGAAAGTAAAAATAGAGTGGTTTAGGTAGCATGACAAGTTGTTTGTGGGACGTATGCGTTTTCTTAAAGGAACTCAAATGACTAAAGGTGTAAACGTGAGTCAGCTTCTGCTACAGTTTTTGTTTTACCTAGAAAACACATTAACATACTGAAAAGAAAGAAAGAAAGGGGGAAAATCAAAGAAATAAAAGGCAAAAAAAGTAATTCGCAGAACCGACTTGGAAAGTCACCTTGCGGAATTTCCTACTGCCAAAAGATAACATCTTTTTTACGGGAAAATAATATCTTACAAAGGTTCTACTTGTACCACCATCCCTAATCCCTAGGGCGTCTCCTCTATGCAGAGCTTACCCGCAGCCAAGGCCACGGCAGAGTGCAGGTTGTGAGTGGCGGGGATCAGGATAGCTCCTCAATTGGCCCCTTAGAGACCTAGTGAAACTGATGCAACCCGTACCAAAACTCCCAGCAGGGGAAATATCCCATGCCGGTACCGGGGATCGAACCCGGGTCCTCCGCATCAGAGGCGGGCTCGCTACCAACTGTGCTACACTTGTTCCACCATAAGAATTTAAAAAAATTGGCTTCAGATGCAGGACAACGTTGTTGTTCCTAAATTGCCTATGGAAAAGGGTGGTATTGTTGTCTCAAGATTGAAATTCTTTCTCACAATGCACGAAATTGGAGTTCCTGGCGGTATAAGACCAACATATTACTTAGATGAGACTTAGTTGAACCATAATCATACCGTGGAATCTATTTCGCAAGACTCCCCAAAAGTGGTGGATGAAAGGTCTCAACTAATATCCTTTCAGTACAAAAAAGAATCTCTAGCCTGGAAGGCATTTTGGGGTCCTAAGTTCATACTCGTAGACAAAACGCTAAACAGAAGAAATAAATTCCATGTATTGGAAATCTTTGTCTACCCTGTATTACTCTATGGATGACAGACATGGTCACTAACACATCAGAAAAACAAAATCCAAATATGCCATCGGAAGATGCAACGCAAACTCCTGGGATATCTCTGAAAGGTAGAATCTCTACTGTGAGAATAAGCCATTTATCACAGACAAAAGATCTGAAACAATTAGTCACAAGATTAAAATGGAAATGGAGAGGCCACATGGCGAGATTACAAGACAACAGTTGGACCTACAAGGCTATTATGTGGGGCCCCCATAAAGGAAAACGACGCAGACCGAGTCGCAGATGGATAGACCTCTTCAAGGAGCACGTAGGACAGAAGTGGTCACGAGTAGCAAGAAGAAGCGACTGGAAATCCTTAGATACACATCTGTGTAGAGATTGAATAGTGGACAATAAGCATCTGCAACACTTAACGTGGAGTAGCTCACCACGTTAGAATAAATGAGCTTACCCTTTTAATAGGAGGCCTTTGCGCTTCACGGGACACTTTAGGTTATTTTTTTTTTAATGATTTATTGATCGATCAGCGCATGTGCGCTCTACAGACCATTGTTGAAATACACATAACAATAAATAAAATATAATAAGTAACATTGAAATGAGGTAAACCCCATTGGGCCCCTCACTGACAGTATTAGTTGAAATTAAATCAGATCTTGCTGTGATAACTGGTCCAGTGGTAGATGACTCTTGATGCGCGTTGGAAAGCTGGATTTTCTGCCAAGAGAGTAGTGAATAGATCCAGGAACGTTCTTTAGATTGCTGTAAAACTGTTCGGCTTGTGAAGAAATGGACTGTTGAATGGTACTGATTCCAGTTTCTCTGTGTAGTTGATTGTTTCTGACAAACCATGGCGCATTAGTTGAGATACGTAAGATTTTGTTTTGAAACGTTTGGATGCGTTTAATTTCTGTAGCACTGGCTCCTCCCCAAATTGGACAGGCATATAGTAAGAGTGGCCTTAAAAGAGTTGTGTAGAGTAGTATGCAGTTTTTTAACTTAAGCGAAGATTTTTTGTTGAGAAGTGGATAAAGTTTTCTCAGTCTTATTTGGGCAAGTTTGAGTTTGTTACTTATATGTGGCTTCCACGTGAGTTTTCTATCAAACAGTACACCAAGGTATTTCATCGTTTCTCTGTCACTTTTCCAGGGTATAGAATTTGTTGCTATCGTTACTGATGGTGGATATTCCGGTCTGCATAATTTTCGTTTTATAGGAAAAGGTCGCCTTATTGTGTGTCATGCGGGTTCAGTGAAAACAGGATTCTTATCGCAGAGTAAGTGGTGTTTCGGTCAAAGCAGACATCGGATTATCACGATGAAATGACAGCTTATACATTTTAAGATTGGTTTTTGAACGGATTTATTAATTACTTGGAAGAGGGAGTTATAATTATTATGGATAATGCAAGCTATTAACAAACTTCCTAACGCAGCTAACACAAAGCGAAATTCAAGAATGCTCAAAACAAAAAGGAATACAATTTTCGCATACCGAAATAAAACGAGAGTTGTTCCAACACATATTGCCATTCAAACCCCAAGCTCAATCAACTTGCTATTGAAAGGCGACATCAAATAATGCGATTGCCTTCCTATCATTGCTAGTACAATCCGATTGAGCTCGTGTGGGCTAAAATTAAACGTCAAGTTGCTCTTAGATACAGTACATTTAAAAATGTGGACGTTGAAGTACTTGTCAACGAAGAAATTGACAATGTAAAAAGAGAACAATAGGCCGCCTGTATTATACACACAGATGCACTTCAGGAAAGAGATTTTATTAAAGAAATATTTTGAGAAGAGCATTTAGATCCAATGTGGTAAATTTAAGACAGTGACACGGAGGACGAAAGTAGCGCAACAAGTGACGACGATGGTGAGAATATTTTCTGGAGTGACGATGAGCCCCTGGCCATCCCTCTAGAATAATCAGGTATGTTAATTTTGTATTGCCATTTATTTAGTTTTATTGAATAGTCAAAAGTTTACGTAGGTTTTAATCTACAGTTTCACTTAGTAGCTCTGGCAACACGCAAAGTGGAAGCTATTCTTACGCTGCGCCGCATGCTAATATCTGTATCTCTCTCACGCAAAATGCACTACGTTGTGTTGTAGCCACTACGGGCCACTACCACATGCAAGAGATTTGACGGGATAATAAGCATATTTTTACTTTCTCTACTACGTTTAGTAAAGTAGAGGAAGTATTGTATTCCACCCAAAAATTCGATGTGTAGATTTCATCGCAAGTATGTGTTTTGAGGCGCCCTGAATAAAAAAAGAACATTTTTAGAAAAAAATCCTTGTGCCTGTATGTCTATGTGTGTGTGTCTATCTGTCTGTCTGTTTGTTTGTCTGTCTGCCTGTCAGTCTGTGTACAGCATAACTCAAAAACCAAAAGTCGGTTAAAAGCCAAAGTTGGTATTTAAGTTTGTCTTTCAAGGATGCGACACGAATATTTTGAAGAAAATTGCTCCACCCTAAACTACCCTTTACATGGAAAAATTTGATTTTCTTGAAAATAGCTCTAACGATTTTGATCAAAATGCCATGTATTTGAGATATTTTTTATGACAAATGAAATGTATATCTTGAATTTTCTGACTATTGCCCATGTAGTCCTATTTACTCTGGATGACTTTTGCATAACTGGTAAACCGTAGGAGATAGACCAAATCTTACTATACAAAAATGTAGATGTTGCTAAAACACACAATCTGCGTCTGAATAAATTTTTTGTAGAATGAACTATTTCGGAGATATTCCTCGTTATTTGTGTAAGTTTTGGAGAACTTATACTTCTGTCAAATGGAACATCGCTATTCATTTTTTATATGTTAGGCATGCAAAGAGAACGGAATTTGAAAGCTTTAAAAGATTTGACTATCGCTCAAAGCCTACTGTATTCCCATATTCCCGTTGCACGTGCAAGAAAACGAGCAATAAGATAATTTCTGCAAATGTTTCTCAACTTACACGAAGAAGATGGAAGACTAAGAGTTTGTAAGAATGGTTAGTACAAGAGTAGGGAAAGTCATGTGAGCGCAACACATCAGTTTTTCTTCCAGTCCCTGACCTAACACACACCATGTGTCTCATTTTGCATTTTCCTCTCCCTCATTTTTTTCTCCGAAATTTGTAGGCCTTGTAACATATGTAAGAGAAAACTGCGCAATGTTCGTAACTGAGGTTGTTCGAGCGAGTTGGTGACGTCTGTGGTAACGAGCAGCGAGTGATTTTATTGCACGGATTTGGAGACGTCTTGGGTTCGACTTCCGTAGAGTGAACCGTCCGAAAGAGAGGCTACGGGTGGCCTGTTTCCTTACTCCGTTGCGTCACAGAAGTGAAAGTGAAGCCACGGAATAAAGTGGAATTGGCAATTGAATTCGTTTATATTTGTGAAGGAAATCGGGAAAGTAGAGCAATGTAAACGCAGTAAGATCAACATGAACTTTTGCTGTATCAGTGTATTATTATTGCTATACATTGTTAGGATGCTTGGGTTTTGAAAGTTTGTGAGGAAGCTAGTAGTTGATTCGGAAACTACTTACAATATCAGCGAAGCATACGAAGTGCACTTGAACTTCACTAGAAGCAGGTTCTTAAGCTATGGAGTGCTGAAGGATTCTTACTCGGTACTCGAGGTTTGACAACATATAATAGATTCTTGCCAAGAAAAGTTTAGAGTTTGGTTACTCTGCTATTGCACAAGTGTGCCTTATTGATATGAGGAAATAATTATTTAGATTTTTTTCTCTTAATATTAGTCAATAAATGAAAACACTTATCTCTATCTGGTAGGTAGATGGATTTACCCAATTGTGAAGCGTTGGATTCAGTGGTGCCTATCATATTTCTTAGTTACACAGCAGATATAAAGATACAATAATATGGAATTTTTTAAAGAAATAAATGCAACTTCAAGAATCCTCTCGTCTAATAATCGAATTAATAATTGCCATAAAGTTTGTTCTTTCTTAAGAGAGAAGGAAAATGTGGTAGTAAGAAAAACGATGCCTCTCTCGGCTGTTTCGACAGCCATAGCTGTTACTCCTAAGCTGCTTCTTCTTCTTCTTCTTCTTCTTCTTCTTCTTCTTCTTCTTCTTCTTCTTCTTCTTCCTCCTCCTCTTCTTCTCCTTCTTCGTATTACCCTCTTTGGAGGACTTATCAGCTAATGCCTTGCTGTCGGAGCAAGCAAACTTTGGATCAAAGCATGTCCAGAATGGGTGCTCAGCCCAATGCCGGTTATGGCGGTGATGAAGAAAGAAACGAAAGTCAGTGACAATGGGGATAATAGAAAAGTCGGGGATCAAATTATTCGACCCAGCATTTCCCAGCGACAGAGGAAAACCACGAAAAACCTTGGATCCGGTTGGTCGGCCCCGAAAATTTGAACCCACGACCGCGGTGCTACCTTGTTGTGTTACCCCTAAGAAATTGAGTAAAATATTTCTAACTCAAGCCTCTCACATTATAACAATGCAAATAATCAGTGCCTTATTTCAGGAGATGTTTGAAATCTCCTCTTAGTATATCCAGCAACTCTGGCATCCTTTTAGGAAATTCGTTTCATACGCGTCTGTTGAGCCTCTGTAATAGAGTGAACGCTCGCATGATATTTTGACCGTTTTTCTATTGCGTGGGGATTTTCTCTATACCTAAACTTTATTTTTCAAGTGTTCCACAAAGAGCGATCATGTACATTGAAATCCGGGGACCTTACGGACCATAATCTTCCATCATTAAATTATTCTAATTTCAAAAATTACTAAATTAAATTTAATGACTGAGCTTCATGGGCGGTGGTAGATTTTTACTGATAATTTCTAGATCAAATTCATTACTGGCCAGTTCTACAAAGAATGGCCTCGTAATGTTCTGTTTTTACGGGATCTGCAAAATATTGACCCTATTATTCTGAATCACCTATACCGCATCATATCCCAATTCTCTTGTCATGGAATTGGGTTTCCTGCTCCAAATCGGGTTTCCTTTAGCCCCTATACCGGTTGTTCTACGTCTACATATATTCGTGTAAATGGAACCATGCTTCAATTGCCCCGTCATTAACATTCCTAAAAATCCAATTAGAGAAATTTACTTGACTGCGTTATCACGTGGGAGCTATTCGCGGACAACAGTGATCTATGGTTTCAGTTTTACGAGCTTGGTATCTCGTCACGTTGAGCGGATTAAAATTATGGTTTCCTATGCCAGACGTCGCAGAGATTTTTGAGAACATTACTCCATCTTAGAGCAATGCACGCTCATGTTACTTCATACCTAGACTCAAACTCAATTCCCTAAATTTATTTACAAGTTTTCGCACGGCTTGTTTAAAAGACGCACACCTGTGAATTCTGTTAAAATTAATCTTCTAATTTCTTTGCTCGATGGTGCCATCACATACAAATAGCACACAAATCTTTACTGTATGTGTATATTAATCTCATGAAATTATTATAACCTAAATAAAATGCACTTGTATCGTATAAACCCTAAACTTCAGAACTCTACACCAATTTGATGAGACTGAGAAACGAACAAACATAATCCAAGGTCGCAAGGTGAGCCATAGGGAGTGCCGGACGGCAAACTATTATTTATGAAGCGCTTAAATTGGCCTAAGTAATATAAAGTACCATACAGCATCTTCCAAATCATTTGTAGATTTTAAACCAAACATGCAGCTTCATACAACTACTCCAAATCTTTTGATATAGTGCATTGTTTCTGAGTTAAAGTTCAACAATAAGTAATCCTTTTCCTTTTTTTAAGCACAGTAACGTTCAGTTTCGAGCACTGTTCATAGATCTCAGTCTCCAATTGTTTTTACACATTTCAACCAATTGCTGAAATGTTAAGTACAGATTTGTTCAAAATAATTATACTGAAACATGAATTTTCATGGTGATATGTGCTCAGCCTCCAAGAAAACAATTTTCGAAAAGTGTAAATCAAGTGTCATGTGAAACGTCCTGCGTAATAAATAAATCATCTATTCATCTAAATGTTCCATTATATTCCTTTAATAGAGTTCTTTACAATAAAAAATTAAATGTTGTGTAATATTAAAACCTTTCCTGGATGAAATAATAAGCCATGCAGTACTTTTAGTAGGCTTAAACAATAGAAATTGTTACGTCATCTTTCAGATTATTTGCAGGTTTTGCAATAAAGTATGTGGCTTTTTACGATTACCGAAAACCACCTTGTTACAGCGCGCTTCTTTCTGATAAGTAATCCAGTTTTTTTTGCGGTGCGAGGGGTTCACTGGCCTCAGATTCGCTCGCCGTTTACGTATGCCTCAGTCTACATTGCCTCAAGTAATGAACATTTTAATGTTTTAAACTTTTAAACGTTGTATTTACAATTAAAGATTGAATTTCGCATAACTTGAAACTTTTCATGGATGAAATAGTAAAGCACGTAGCACTTTCATTTTCCAAAACTCAATCTTGTATTAATTTAATAAAAGTCTAAGTTCAAATCTGTATTTCATCAAGAAAATATTCCTTACGCCGTTAGAGAACGTATGAATATTTGAAAGAAAATCGAAAATTGCGTAACACTTTAAAGTGACAATATAGACATAAAGAAAAAGCAATGTTTTAAAATTATGCACCTGCGCAAGGTCATTTAAACGTCCCGTTTGACATTCATATGATCTCAAGGGCAATATTGTAATTGGTCCTGATTCTACAACGTTCGAGATCTTTTGGTTTTTGATTTCTTTGTTTGTTTTTTGACGTTCTTCTTCTTCTTCTTCTTCTTCTTCTTCTTCTTCTTCTTCTTCTTCTTCTTCTTCTTCTCCTCCTCCTCCTCCTCCTCCTCCGAAACTTTGTCAATATTGAACACTCTTAAAACACAGAATAATGATAACCTGTAACTAGAAGTCTCTAAGGAGGTTTTGCAAAAATCGGTTAGTGTCTGCTAACTGTCGCTAGAGCCATTGTGATGAGTGATTACGTCGGTGTCTGCTAAATGGTACCATGGAGAAGTGATCCTTTCTAGATATGAACCCGCGATCTTGGGACTTAAGGGTACCATTGCAACCAAAAACCATGGAAGGTGATATTGTTCCTGAACAATATACTCTGGAAAATAAGGGATAGGCATGTTCTTGATACATACCTATACCTATTTCAATGAAGCGTCTAAAGAAAAGGGGGGGGGGGGGGAAAGGCGACATCTAAGGAAGTATTACATGCCAAACACAATAGCATAGACAAGAATAGCTTAATGCAACTATTAGTAGAATGAATGAACTGCCTGTTGATTTAACAAAATTGTATTAAGTAGGATTTCCTATACCTCACTAATTTCTAATCAAGAAAAATGACAAGGAAAACCGGGAACACTTGACATGAGTTGGAACTTCGGCGAACATAGCCTTTAAAACATTGGCCTCATTTGCTACAGCGTCATTTGTAAACTGGACGAAGCAAGTCGTATGTACGATTTCAGAGCAAAATAACTTGATTGATTACAGCGAATGGCGCCGCGTCAATCACTTAAGAATGAGACGCTGTAGGTCTTCAGGCTAGAGAAAAACCGTTGCCCTCTCTAAGTGATACATGCAAATTCTGCTTTTCCAGAACCTATATCCTGAGGCGTAATGTTTTGTAAAGAGCATGCAGATCAATGACATACCTCATAAATTTCGCAACATCTAGGGGCCAGCTGTACTCTGATAATGCACATCAGTATAGCGAAATGTTACAAAGTGTTTTAGGTTAAATTACATTTATAACTCAAACGAAGTGTAGAATATAGAGGGCGATTCTGAACGATGAGGACAAACTTCAGAAGAGATTTCCGAGAGAACAACGAACAAAACAGTCCATATCAAGCGAAAATGTACAGAAACATTGCAACTGTTATACTATATTTATGTACAGGACACGTTATAAATATTTTCAGTGTTGCAATGTAAAATAGTTGCGTATGATACCACCTTATTTTGACGTAACATGATGTTCGAATTGTCTGCCACCCGTAAGCATGCACCCATATATCCCATTGATCCGCATCCATGTCACGATTTTCCCCAGAAAATAGCGAAGGCTCCATCGATGTGGTGTTAAAGTGTGTGCAGATTAGGCACCGTTTCAGTTTATATAGCATCTCTCAGGTGCTCCCTCGAAAGTCAAGATGATTAGATTCAGATGACCGAAAACTCCTAGAAACGATCCCTCCATTCTTCGAAGGCAACCGTGTTGAAACATAGGCGAACGGTGACTTGAAACTGAAGAGGTGGTCCATCAAGCACCTTACTCATTGCCCCGCTAATACGTGTTCTCCAGCAAAATAGCCAGATTGTTCTGCAGGAAATACAGAAACTTTTCTTCGTTTAAGCAGCGTGGTAGGACACTGTCCCAAATAGATAGTAGCCAATGCTGTCCAGACGTTGATGCTAAATCATTCCTAATACTGCGATGATAGTGCCAGTTTGATGCTCGAACCGAATATGCATTTTATTTCTCATGAAAATATCTAGAACATATGGCATTTTAATAAAAATAGAGGGATGTTTAGAATATAGAAATAGAGACATATTTTCCATGTAAAAGCTAAGGGGATTCTCCTGTCACATCTTTAGAAGAAACTCAACTTGAATACCAAGTTTGGTGTTTATAAAATGCTTCTTTTTTCGTTATGTTGTTCAGACACAAACATGGAGAATTTTCTAAAAATGTTCTTTTATTCAACGGTTCACAAAGTGTGAATTTTTGGTGAAATCTCGATATTGAATTTTTGATTCGAAAATACCGTCTCTACCTACTAGGTAAGAGGTAGATAAAGCTAAAATTGGGAATCAGTGTTCTGTATCATTGCTGTCAGCCAGACGAGTTCCAGAGTTTAAATGCGAGTCTCCATACATTTATAAAGATTGTGCGATGTGTTCGCCCGTGTCATCTGGTATACAATTAAACAGTATATGTTAGGGAATGATCGTGATGACCATCGTAAATTATTATTCACAGCGATCACTGAAGGTACTGATTTGTAGTTGCACAGTATCGTTCTATTTCTGTCGTGCATGTCGAGTATTAAATGCTCGATATGGAGGTATATCTTCTCCAAAGCGGACGTGCCTCTATAATGTACAATAGGACACAACCATGGCAACGCAAACGAGACCTGCATGTGCTGCTTTTGCTTCCACATGCATTCGTTGTAACTCGAGTATAACGCAATATTCGTGTCGCACATTTCATTCATATCTACCCTTTGGCGTGGGAGGTGGAAGTATTCTCATTTCGTTCTTTGTCGTGGTAAGGTTGGATATTGTATTGTATCGACATAATAGATCACAGAATGCGAATATCGCGGAACACAAATGTTCTCGTGAACTTTATGCGGATTTTGATTCTATACGAATGCCTCCTTTCTGACTTGGTAATTTGAAACAAGCTCTCTGGAACTGGTAAAGGACCAGGCATGCTGCTATTTTGATAAATTTCTATTTTTACGAGGGCTATGCAATAAAAACAAAACCCTATTTTACTGTTACAATACATCGTTACTCGTCCTTATAAGTTTGATGGACCTTCTCAAAGCAGTTTCCTTTGAATGCAGCTCAGCAACTTCCCGGGATGCGATAGGAAGATTTTGAACAAGAACAAAAAAAAAAAAAAAAAAAAAAAAAAAAAAAAAAAAAAAAAAAAAAAGCTACGGCTAACCCAAACTACTCATTACAGGAAAACCTTTCGCTATGTTTTATTTTATTTAAAATGCCTCTAAGCGCACGGGCGCAACACGTCTATTTTCAATTAACTTTGGATATCGAATTTTCCTGCCGATGGAAATGACCTTGCTTTTTCTGCGCTGATCGTGTTTACGTTGCTGTTTAGATTCCAGGGTGTATTGATGGGTCATAAGTAGGCTTCGGCAGCGGTTGCAAACGACGTTAGGTTGAGAGCCTTTACTGTACCCGTTTCTATACTTCATGTTTATTGACAGTGCAAGAGATAGAGAAGGGGAGGGTTACACATCGCTACAGTAATCTGTTTGTAAAGCGAAGCGACTGTACCGCCCTTACATAACCTACCCCATTAGTTAGGGGCGGTAGAAAACCTCCCTGCAACTATAACTTAAATGGCGAGAACATGCAACTGGCGCCGAAACCTAATCATAAGTGCTATCTATAATAATAAGTAGATGGGCAAGATCAGTTTTATTTTTGTTAAAATGCTACAAACACTGTTCAAAGACTTTCCTGCGAATGTTTTGTTGTTCTGCGACATCCAATATGGATAAAATATATATCAATGTAAAGAAGTTTTATATGGTCGGTTTAAACTCAACAAACCCTTAGTTGTTGAAAACGGAGAAGAGTTTCCATAAACATTTGTAAACTTAAAATAACTCAATTTGGCGTCAAACCTTTTTGTAACAGCGTAACATTAAATTTGGTCCATTTTATGAAAATCGGATATCACTGCTGCTTCGGAAGTCTTTATAAAGCAACATATTTAACAGTATGACTTGCAGTTCTTATAGGTGTGTATAGATGAACTTAGTGAACGGAGTGTCTTTATCGATAGTCGTCATCTATGTTTGAGGCAAATAATCTTTTGGACGGTCTTCCGAAAGACAGACATTCTATCGCCCCAAATGATCATAGTGACTTTTAAAACTAAATGCAAAGGCCTTGTATAAATAGTTAAAGATACGAAATATTGCGCAATGGAAACATCCTGACTAGAAATGCTATAACTTTGAAGATATCTTTGATCTTCAGGAGTGAACAAACTCGTTTAGCTTGTCCAGCCTGATATACGGCGAAACAAAGATGGCGTGCCATTGCGATTAGTTGTCCCAAAAAGTAGGCTGGAAAAGACTAGGGTGTTGAATTCTGTCTGAATGGAAACTTGAAGAGAAGTCTCTCAGCTCCATAATTACAAAGATAATAGAGCTAGCTCGTCAGAAACTGTGTGGAGTGGGGAAGTCTTAAACGTCTCAGCTTCAGACTTAAAGACTGCGAAAAGAGAATGAAGCTAATGAGCTTGAAAACTGTAATTTGTAAGCCGGATAGACGCAAGAATGAAATGAAGAGAGTATATATCCGCCCTTGAAGATTGTATTTTGATCAGTGCATAAGCTTTGTTAACCAACAAGGATGCAGCCAATCTGAAATAAATGAGTAGAAGTCTCTTACTGCTTTTCACTGTGTCGCAATGAGTAGCTCTCAACACTAAGCCAAGATGTGCCTTCCAGGGCAGGGAATCGTACAGATACACCTAGTTCGCAACAGTATTTTGGTTTTCCAGTATCACGTATTAACCATTTTATGTAACAGATTTTTTTTTTTTTGTATAAAATATGAATTACTTGAATCAATTGGAATACAAATTCGATCTGAAAAGGCCTCTACGTTTGCTATACGCTTCGCCATGGATTATATATCAAAGAATGGAGACTTCAGATCATTCATTATATACACAGATTCCCTTAGTGCATTAATGGCTATACAACAACGATCTCCTTGCCACACCTTGGTAAGGGAGATACGTGAATTATACACTGAGCTTATTTCATCAGGTAAACAACTAATCTTGGCATGGATACCATCTCACTGTAACATACCAGGAAATGATCTTGCTGACACTGCCGTAAAAGAAGCTACCAAGCATCCTCCAAGCTTACCAGATCTTAAGCTACCACATGAAGACTATTTACGGCATCTTAAAAGAACTATCCTACACCGATGGAAGACAGATTGGACAACTACATCCAACAGCAAACTGCATGATATCTGTCCAATACCTAACCTGTCCACAACAATTAGAACACTAACCCGGCGAGACCAGGTGCTAATAACCCGATTATGCTTTGGCCACACTGCGCTTACTCACTCCTACATTCTGTCCCGTGAACTTCCTCCTAAATGTACTCTGTGTGATTCTACTCTTACCGTTCAGCATCTGCTCACTGTTTGCCCAAGATACACTCACCAGCGACTTCAGTATGGAGTTCCTGAGAACCTTCAGCTAGCTTTGGGTGATCAACAATATCACAAGAAAATCATCAAGTTCATCAAAGCATGCAAAGTTAATGTTTAAATTCAATGTAAACTTCATGATTTGTTTCCTCCTTTTTTTCCTCAATGTTTAGTCGCGATATGACTTTTATGTTGAAGCGACTTTAAATAATAAATAAATTTTTAAAAAAATTATAATTACATCGCGTACGAGTACACTGCAGACTGTTCAGTTGTGACCGACTTATGTTTGCACATTTTCCAGATATTGCAATTCTAGGTAAAATGAAATATATGTGCATCATGATAAATATATTTTGAGAAAATAGAGTTGTGGTGCAAACAATGGAGCATTGTGTTGAATCCCAAAACCTCTTAGAATTCACCTGCAAGTACAATAACATTAAAGGAGAAAAGATTTTATTATCTGAATCGTATACCTTGATCTTATTCTTGATGAATGTCTGACATGCAAAAAGTGATTTTCTTATTTAAGAAAATTTGCCATCGTCTCTATAGTTAAAACAATCTCTTCAGTTTTCTTTAGTACCAGAGATAAATTGTCACGTCACTCATCAGACATATCTTAAGGTACAGTTGTCGAATTTGAAATTTAAGATCATCTTCATAGATATAAAGAGTACAGACCATCCGAAACAGGTTCTTTCGTTTAAATACCAATTCTTCAAAGTAAATAAAAAAGCAATCATTCTGATCTAGACATTCCAGAAGTGACAGCAGCACAGGACATTCCTGCATACTGCCCACCAGACCCACAACTCAGAAGACTCGTAAGAAAAATACATTGGGATCTTAGACTATGAGAACTAAGCATTTATTAAATGGTTAGCACAACCTTTTAGTTATGTATTTTTTATTTATTTCGTATAATGTAGCAAAACCGTAATGCATTGCATACAATAAAGTTTATCAGCTGTTTAAAAAGGTTAAGCGAACCTTGCTATCATTTGCTGTTCACGCCAGCTTAATATCTTATGTCGAAATAATTTTTGGTGTGCAAAACAATTTGCCTATGGACAAAGCCATTCTACTTGAGAGAGGAAAGGGAAGCGATAAGCAAAACTTTAACCTGTCTGTTTGGAAGGTACTGCCTAGTGAAAGCTTTTTCAAACTGTTATTTCACTCAGTTTTTACTGCCACTTAATAATCTGCTCAATTTTTGCCGAGAGTTTGTTTCGCTCACTGTCACTTCTCTAACGTGACTCAGTTCCTCTGTTCACTGTCACTTCACTTTCTTCGGGTTCATGTAGCGGAGTAAGGAAACACGCCCACCATGGCCTCTTCTTCCCGAGGGGACTCTGGGGAGTCGGACACAAGACGTATCCAATACCGTGGAGTAACGCATCAACTACTAGTCGCCACAGTCGTCACAAAATTGTTCGAAGACAGTTCTCGTCGTACCAGAAACGCACGCGCTAACTTCCTCCCTCACTCACTCGCTCCGCGACGCTCACTTCGTCGAACTCACTGACTTGCTTGGCCAGATTCACTCTTCAACACAGCGAGACTCACTGGCTTCCTATAGCCGTAGGAACTTTCCAGGACGTTCGAGGTGTCGAATCATCCAGAAGGTTCTAGTTCTCTGGCGATAGTGCTTACCATATTTACACTGGGCGAGCGCGCGACTTATCTTGTGCACGGTTTCGATTGCCCACCACCAATCTCCCGATAACCTTGGGCTATAACTCCAATGTGCTCGTATTCAAGCACAAGGGTTGTGTAATTCCTCTTTAATTTTTTACTAATTCATAACATGAAATCAGATGTTAATATTCCCATGTCCATCAGAAAGACGGGCTTTTCAAAGGTGAAAGAATGATCAAAATCGGTTGAGTGGTTTTTGAGATTACCCTACATACACACATTTTCTCTAACCCTAACCCCGAAGTTATTTGGACTTAAGTTGTGTGTTTTAGCAAGATCTACATTTTTTGTAGAGTAAGATTTGGTCTATCTCATACGGTATACCAGTTATGCAAAAGTCATCCAGAGTAAACAGGACTATCTCGACACCGAATTTTTGGGTGGAATACAATACTTCCGCTACTTACTATACAGGGTAGAGAAAGTAAAAACTGGCTCGTGAATGTGTTGAAAGAATAAATAATCAGGGACTTCCATAGTTAATATTAAATTATATACCTACAGGAAAACGATATTTAAGCAGGCCGAAAAAGGGATGGAAATATTTACTATGAACGCAGAACAGACCGATGAAGTCAGTTTTCGAGGCTACGTCCTCTTTGGCCGTAAGTTGTTACTCGTCTGATGCAGAACGATGATGATATGAGTCAACACTGAGAGGAACTAGAGAAAACCTTTACAGGTATGTCCACGTTGAGAATTATTATATTGAATGCATACGTTGAGAAATGACTGGAATAAAAACTGCAATCAAAGAAGATCCATTTTCTTCACAGTACAACAGATATAACAGGAGTTTCATATTGGCAGACATTATGAACTGCTTCCGAAATACCTATGTAATATATTACTTCAAGTTCTCCAGGAATTTAATATAAAAGTGAAACTGATTGGCCAATGGTACAATCATGCTCCACATGGTTCACAAGCGCTATTCAGACGTTGCTGTGCGGACAGTACGGTATTGTTTTTCAGCTATTCATGGGACAAATAGAACAATGCACAATCAATTGGGCCGAAAAATATTTTAGCATTCTTAACGTCACAGAGGATATGAAAGAAACGAGAGTATAGAAAATTCCTTTTTGAAATACGAATTACATTACATTTCAGCTTCAGAACAGATATTAAGAATCTGGAATCCCTTGATTTAATGGATTCGTTACGTTTCAGTGTATTTAAAAATGTTTTCCGCTAAGAAAATTCTAAAATTATGTCATTAATTTTGACTTTCCAAGATTGAGAAACGAGGTGGAGTTGTTTTACTCCTACGAGCGGTTGTTGCCTCGAAATGTAAGTGAAATTATGAAAATATTTGTAGAAAGTGATATTCAAAGTGTGCTGAAGGAAGGTGCAGACTATTTACATTAGCTGAAGCAAGTCCTTGTATAAATTGCTACATTGAGAGAAGCTCCTCTTGCTTGAACATAGTAGTCTTACTTTAGGAACACAATTTGAAAGGACAGTTTGTTTTAGCGACAGCGTCCATTGAACGCTGACGTCATTCGCTGGATGTATGGTATGATGGCGTCATTAAGTGATATGTCAGCATGAGGGATCCACGCATTGATTGTTTTACTAATAAAGGTGGGCAAGTGTTGCATTTCTGTAATTTGCGTATTGTGAATATTTGCCTACCCTGAAAACACCACGGCGAGCCGCCGCTAGTATACAGTGTTTATAAGGTCGCTTACCATTTTCCACTGATACCCCCCTTTTTAGACTATAAACAACATGAACATACATTTAGACATTTTAACACAAATTCAGTACATTTCAACGTGATGACCCTGAAAATCTAAGCACAAGTCCTATCATTCATCCGTAGTCCGCAACACCCTTGCTAACATATCTGGCGTTATCTGTTCCGCAGCGGCATAAATGCCGGTTTTCAATGGTTCAAGACCATTGATTTTCACCAGATACACCTTGTAATTTATGAAGCCCCAGGCGAAAAAGTTCATCGGGGTTAAAGCGGGCGAACGGGGAGCCCAAAGTCTTGGCGATGCACTGTCATTCAGGTTGTCCTGAAAAATTCTGGCAAAATGGAGAGGAGCTTCCTCTTATTGGTAGACTACAGAATCCAAAATGCCATATTGTATCAACTGTGGCTCCAACAACCCTTGCAGTGAGTCAAGCTAGCTGATACCAGTTACTGTTCCTCAGCAAAAATGTAGGGTCCACACGCTTTTGATTTTATGATTCCCATCCACACATTTACTTTTGGTGAGCTCCTTTCCCATTCCTGTAATGCATTTGGCTGCTCAATTGCCCAAATCTAACAGATGTCTGTTCACATGTCCACAGCCGTGAAATGTTGCCTCGTTGCTAAACAGAACAGGCTGCGTTACGTTTTTATTTCTAACATCCAGCAAGTCATAGCCCATAGCTTCATCTTCAAGTTTATAAACCATATGAATGTGGTAGGCACGTTTTTGCAGTTTGAAACGCAGTGCTTTCCACATAGTGGTATGTGCAAAACCAATTCTCTGCTGAGTCTTCTGGTTGATGTTGAGGGCTGCATGTAATAGCTTCCTGAATCCTTTGCACAGTTTCATCTGCTACAGCCGGTCTCACAGTTTGCTATTCGTCAGTAGCACCACCATTTCGCCTGAATTTGTTCACCATGTTCTTAATGGCGTATCTGATAGGAGCTCGTTTGTGAAATACAAACAAGAAGCTGTTCTTTCTGACATTGTGTACCTTTTTCCATATTATTTGAAAAAAATGTAGTGTGTAAGCAGAAATGGTAAGTGATTTTATAACTACTGTGTATATCAGTGAAGGGGTTAATTGACGATACATATGCCTTGAATTAGTTTACTGCTTACTTAACTTACATCAGTTTCATCAAACGTTATTCCACGCAGTCGGTAAGAAATAAGATCTGTTCTTTCTTATATTGCGTACATTTCTTTACATTATATGGAAAGAGAGAGAGAGAGAGAGAGAGAGAGAGAGAGAGAGAGAGAGAGAGAGAGAAAGGGGGGAAAATCAACTGCAGTGTGAAAACAGAAATGGTAAGTGATTTTATGAACACCTGTATATCGGTGAAGGGGTTAATTGACAATACAGATGATATGCCTTGAGTTGATTTACTGCTTACTTAACTCACATTAAAGAAACTCATGTTCTCCACCATATCCGTTTCCATGAGTAATTATTATACATTCGAAAATGGCATCGGAAATGCCTATTGCATGCTCTTCGAATGATTAAATTTGATTAGTCGGAGAATTTTTAGTGGGCACTGGACTCCATTGGCAATTGAAACCAGAGACAATTCCCAGCTCTCACATCACATACATATTTGTAACTGTTGTATTGTAATACAACGTACTCTCTACGGCTTACTGTGAAATTGGTTACAAAAATACTCAAAGAATTGCGTTACTGCACAGCAAGGCTATTATTTTGTAACGTATAACTGTTCCTATTACTGTTTTCTAGAAAAGTTCCAAAATAGCGGTTACTTGTTACTTTCTTTACTGCATAAGATAATTATGCAGTATTTATTCAAAATTTCGCTGTCGAAATTTCACTGGAAATATATCACATGAGGCCTTCTGGACACACAAAGAAAAGCGTTTTAGAAAAAGATTCGCGTGTGTGTTTGTAAACACAACTCAAAAGCCAAAAGTCAGTTTTAAACCAAAATTGGTATTTAGGTTTAGCAGGTACAAAGGTTGTCACACAAATATTTTCAAGAAAATACCATCTCAAACTCTCTTAAAGTGCAACATTTTCTGACAGTTTTGGTTTTCTCGAAAATGCCTAATGTTTTAAATTAAAACACGCTATTTTAAATATATTTTCATGACAAATGTGTATATCTTGATTTTTTGGGTGTAGTCCTTGAAGTCCGTTTTATCCCGAATTATTTTTGCATAACTGCTAAACCTAAGAGACAGACAAAACCGTACTCTGTAAAAATGTAAATCTGTTAAAGCACACAATTTATATAATTTTTGTGCACTTACTTTTTGGGTTATTCATTGCTATTGGTTTTAATTTTCCAATACACTTTTTCAAATGTGAAGCCCTTATTCTTCTTTTCCTCCTGGTCATGCAAAGAGAACGAAGTTTGAAAGACATTACATAGCGCCCAGCTGTTCTTAAAACATTTGACTATCGCTTAAGTCTGCTGCATTCCCCTATTCCATTTGTGCCTACAGGAAAATATTACGTAATAAAACAACTTCTGCAAATGTTTTCCTCCATTAACTTAAGTAGATAAAAGAATGGGCGTTTCTATGAAGAGTTTGCACAGGAGTGAGTAGAGTCACGTGAGTATAGAACATCATATTCTTTTCCTTTACTGTAATAGTGGAACATTCTGTATCCAGTTTGGAACACGAATGATCTCAAGTATTCACCCTAGACGGATCGAAAACGTTTTTCCCTGAAGAAATAGACGTTTGGATTCAGTGCATTGTGAAATAATGGTTTGTGTTGAAAACTGCTATAATTAGGCATTGTATTAATTACATAAAAAATGTGTATTGAAGCCTACTTTAACAGCATGTTATTTGGTACCCACATTTTAAATTGCAGCCAGAGAACATTTCTGTTCGTCGTAGATCGTGTTGTGTCTGTAGATTTGAGTCAGGACGAAACTATGGATTACTTAGCAGTGTGAAGCATGCGCAAAGCATCATTATGTCCTCCGTTTCCTGCTGTCCTTGTTGTCCAGATGGATTTTTATAGCACAAACACGCACGTGAAGTTTATCTAGCTTCTACTACAAGTTCAGATTATTGCAGCGGTATAAAACACCATCCGTTTTGCGCATAAGGTTACTGATATCATTGAAAATAATTAAGACTGGCCTCGTCGTAATTCCCTATGTTTTAATAATTTGTGCAAAGCATTTTCCTTAGTATATTAGATTTTTAGAAGGCAAATTCCACTATAGAGTTGGATTGTTTTGTGGATAAATCTTTATATTGCAACTGATTTCCAAAAATGCAAGTCAGAGAATTTAATGTCGTGGTGGCATGTTACCACGGTAGCTCAGTGGTTAGAACAACCGGCCGGAGTGCGACAGATCTGTGGTTTAAAATTTTAAATTTTCGGTCTGATTCCACCTACTCTAACCTTGTCCTACACACAGCTAGTGTGAAAGAACAATTAATTTCCATGTTTTATATTTTTTATGCTTGTACAGCGTTAAAGAAAATCTCTCTGCACCTGCGGTCTATGTTACATTATTTATGAATGCGTGTTGCGTCCAGAACTTGCCCTCCGTTATGTACGGAATACCACAATCTCGCGTCCAAGTGGTGAACTACGATTTCGTGATCCTCAGAGCACATGACCTCCGCATGCCCTCTGTAGAACGATCTAGAGCAGGCATGTCAAACATCACTCCGAGGGTGTGAAGAGAGGGGTCTACCCCTCCTTAACTGCAGTAGCACGTGCTAGTAGAACCGATTTTCGCTTTGTTTTTCCCGTTTTCCGATTTGATCATCAAGGAGGGAGGGAAAATAGGGGAAAATTTTTCACGCCTGGTGAGTGCTGTTTGACACCCCTGATCTAAAGGACGCTATCCTCCTTGGCAACTCCAGTGCGCGCGGTTCGACCTGGAGCTTTCGGGCTATGTGCTACAGGATGTAGTTTCATGTACAACGGTGAGGCTCATAGTATAGGCTTCCAGACAACAGTTCCGTTTTTACTGCCGAGCTGTTTCCCATCTTTTATTTCTTCTTTTTATCTCCAGTTCCGTTCCTGACAGCTTCATCATATACTGCGACTCTATGAGCGCTGTTCAGGCCTTGCAACAGTTTCTCGGCACATCAACATTGATAACTAAAATTCAGACACTCGTTTCACAGTTACTCTCGTGCGGATACCAGTTTGTTTTTACGTGGACCCCAGGCCATGTGGGTATTCCCAGCAAGCAGGAGGCGGATGTGGCTCCTAAGGCTGCATGTCGTTTGCCGGTGTTTTCCACATATCCTCTTCCTTTTAGGGATGTGCAGCGATACTTCCGTTGCCATCTTTATTCGTTCTGGCAGAAATCTTGGGAAGATATGCCTGTGTCTGAATTGCGGACAATTAAGGACTCGGTACAACCCTGGCTGACTTCTTGCAGGAATTCCCATCGGTCAGAGGTTGTTTTAACGCGGTTGCGGCTAGGTCACACACGTTCCCACTGAAACAGAAATTCAGTGTACGCGGACAAGAATCACGTGTTGACCGCGAGGTTAACATGCCAGCTTCACGTGACCAACGGTCGGATGTTTAAAAACCAGGTGGTGCGTGAGTATAGTAGCGGCAGTACGCTAGGAGAGACCGTTGCTAGAGGACAATGAAAAGCGGTGAGAAGGATTATTGGAATGTAGTCGTGGTCGGCTCCTCTCGATGCTGAAAAGAAGGAATGCATCGAATAAACCTCCAAAAACGGAGTTTGGGCTATTTCTTTAATACCCACAAAGTACCCTGAGAGCTTCAAATCCATGTTTTTACCAAGCTAAGTCGGGGTAATGACGCAAGGAGGGAGACAGCATTTTCTTTATAAGTGGTGTCTTTATTAATGTGGTGCTGGTATCCAGGTATCCAGTAACATCTTGCAGCATCCAATGGATACATCCAACGCGGGATAATTGAAAGATCAACAACCCTCATCCCATCAGCGGCTAGACAACGTGGTGACACTCATGGTCACCTTTTGCGCGGTGATCCGGTCCCTGTTTGTCACACGTGCGGCGTACAACTCTCCGTGGCGCATGTTTTGATTGATTGTCCGCGATATGCTCCGGTGCGCCAATCCCTTGGCCTGGGTTTTAGTCTGCGGTCCATTCTAGGCGACGACCCAGTTTCCGTAGATGCGGTGCTGCGGTTCGTCGCCGAAATTGAGTTTGCTAAACAAATGTAACTTGTGTTTTAGTCTTAGGCTTTTAATTTTACGGTTTACAAATCTGGAGTCAGATTTGTCTTGTTTTACTGTTTAACTTTTCAAAACTTTACTTTCTTACAATTCACTTTTTAACTTTTTAACAATAACTTTGATGCTTTAACTTGTGTTTTAGCTTAGTCTCTAACCAGAAGTTTGTGAGTGTATTAGCCTTCAAAATTTGACCTTGCTATCGACGGACCCTTAAACGCCACTCACTCGTTGTACGAAGCCGTGGCTATTTCATTGGCTGTTTTAGGCCACGGTGCAAGGGTACATTGTCTAAAGCAATCAATGAAATGGCCACGGCTTCGTACAACGATAAATAATATGACATAGACCAGAGGTCCAGAGAGATTTTCTTTGGCGGCCTTTGTACGTAACGCTTTTACTGCGTATAATTGCAGATTTTGATATTGTTACACATTTCATTACTTTTTCCAAATATTGAGATTATAATAGACGTGTTTAATATTTTTTAGTTTTAAATTAATATTTAAACCATTAGTGACAAAATATACCCTTACTATGAAGAAAGTGTTTCCAAAGAGATTTCTTGCTGAAGTCACAAACATGTCTTTAAATGAAACTTTGTCAATTCTCAATATGTTCTGTGGGTAAATATGTTCAAGGTAAAAAAGTACCTAGTGCTTTCGGAAGAAACTTCCCCAAAGTAAATAAGGAATGTCGTAATATCAGGTGGAAAAGGATTAGAATTAATTTGCTTCTTACTTATTTAAACAGTATATTAATAAATAAGGATATTGAATATCCATACAATATAATATACTTGAAAAAATAAATATAATTAAAATTAAAGCAGTAAAAAAAATTAAATGCATTCAAATTTTGCCCATGTTGTAAACGTGGATAGACCCTTCTCAGCATAGAACCTTCTTTTAACCGATAAATGGTATATGCTTATAACTGAGCATTTGGACGAAAATATCATTACATATACCAGGCAAATCAACTGCCTCTATTTTTTCGTATTTATGCATCCCGCTAAGAAACAGGCGCCGCTTGTGTCTTATCTTGACTACACTCCACATTTCACATATGGGCATAGACAGAAGGCGGCTTAATATCTAAGTGAATAAGTGATTTAAGGGACAAAACGTATTCGGGATATAAACCCATTCCAAAAACATCGTACTCTTACACTGAGAATTTCACCAGATCTCTACACAATTTATAATTTTTTAGAGCACACATTCTACACTTCTCCCAAAACTACTGATGAATGAGAATCTATCGTAATAGATTCACTTTCAGAATGAGTTAAAACAAAATGGCGGATATGTACCAAGGGATAGCGATAGAGATAGATTATGATCAATTAAACACACGCCTACATTTATAATGGAGTTGTACAGTCACTTCAACAAATATTAAAGTTTCATAATTCAATGTTGACATAAATCACAGCACTTACTAGTTTGTATAGCAAATGTAATAGCTTGAGCCATGTTTATTAATGAAGATAAAACACCAATAGAATCTTAATTTTACGCTAATGGGTCGTTACTCGCTAGTAAAGTTAGGAAGCGATGAAGTTCTCGCATATCTCAGATAGCTCTGGAGTTTACTTCAGGGCCGAGCTGAATTACACCACTAGAGCGGAGTTATTACGTTTCGGTCGCACCGGTGATCCTAGGCACATTTTCAAATCTACGACAATGGGTCAAAGTATTTTTTACCCTCCATTTCACTTCTTTCGACCAATGATAAGGTATTACCCCCCCCCAAAAAAAAATTATATTAAACATATGAAAAGGCAGTTTGAGCACTTTATGAATTTATTACCTTTTGAACTCACTTCATTCTTACTGTAAATGACTGTAAATGTGGCAAAACGTTAATAATGTAATCATTGTTATGTAGTTACAACGTATTGCTTGTTTCATTTCTGTTTAGTACGTTCAATGTGATAATTACTGATACAAGAAAAGAAAGGAAAAAGAAAAAAGAAACTTTTCTATATGAAGGTTTGAACCTACAAAATGTCCGTTTAGTTCACGGCAGACTGACGTCGAGCCCACTCGACCACAAGCCTCTACTGCCCTACCCGAAACATTTAGGCATCAAAGTGCTTGCTTGTCAACTAAAATATATTTATGTTTTAGCTCTTGGAGTTTGTGTTCACGGATTTTTTCGTGATGGTTATCGGAACAGGCTCAAGAAAGATTAACTGTCTTTAACACAATATGCTACAAAACAAATTCTGGCTTGACAACTGGAACGATGTTTTCAAGTAAGACTCTAATCTGCAGGTTGCATAGATACGAAAAATTAGGGTCAGCTGATTCGCCTGGTATACTGCAAATCAATATACATCAACTGGAATTATGTTTAGGTGGAGTGTACATTGTAAGTGTCAAACAGTATAACCTTAACGTTAAGAGTTATTATTGATTAGTGCATACATTCGAAGTTAGAACATATTTGAAAAATTTTAACCGCATAATTACATGCATACTTTAGATATTTTAACAACTGTCACGCCTAATTTTAAGAATAGTAATTTAGTATGCATTTTACTGGAGTTGTATTACTGCCTTTGGTTACATTTTTATATTATTGAACGTGTGTTTGTTGTTTATTAATAAGTTATTTCAAGCCACATTGCAGTTTGTCATGAAACCATGGAAACATAATACACATATTACAATGGGTCGCAAAGAAAATTAATCTTGCCTTATGCTGTGAAATGAACTTGAAAAGAGCTATCAACTGAAAAATTCAATGCCACAGCTGTAATTTGAACACAGGCCTTCCACTGATCTTACACTAGCAGGAAGTTTGTTGGCATAAATAAATAACTATAACGAAGTAATTAATCTATTACCAGCAACACAATGCAAATGGAAGCATTAGGTCAGATGAATGCGGAATGACTATAGAACATGTCGGCTAATCTTATGGTTCCATTAGCTAACATCTTTCCCCTTACAGTCACAGTCATTTGAATAGTTCTATCATCAGATGCTCTCATTGCCTACTATGTTACTGAAATTACAGGCTTGCAACGGCCGGTGACAACCTAGTTACCAATAGTGTAGCTGCATTGCTTCGGAATTGATTGTGAATATAAAACTAAGTGTCACAGGTTGGCAAGAGCTCATCTTCAAAAGTTGGTGAAAGGAGGTATATTCGTGATAAAATTATATTTTTCATTGTAACTCCATAATCATTTCTAAATTAGACTTTTGTTTTTAATTTGGAAATGTACTTTTATCAAGGATAACGCGAGTCGAATGTTAACGCATTTGATTCGCTGTATGTACAATAAAATAATTGTTTATTCACCTTGTATGATGAAAGTAATTTCGTGATATAGTAATCTAACTTCGTGGTAGTGGTAAAGTTACTACAAATACAAATAGGATGGATAGCAAAGACGCCATGTTTTTTCAAGCAAAATAGCTAAGGAAGTAACTTCACAGCGTAAGTCATAACGTTTCGTAAAACCGTTGAATTGTGTTGAAAGATACATTAAATAATAGAACAGAATATACACTACAATTTGATATTAAATACACAAACCTTATCTTTATAATTTTCTTTTGAGAGCGGCAAATGTAGACACACGACACAAACGTGTAACAAAATGAGAAAAAACTCCCCACTCCAGCATAACTTTTAGTTAGCATCTTAACCCCTTGAAGAAAAAGATTTTCCGAGTGCTTCTGACAGATACCGGAAAGTAAGGAAGCTATTAGCACCGATACAAGCCTTTCTGATGGCAAGTTGTTTCGTTATAATGTCTTTAAAAAGTATCACGAAATTACCTATATCACGAAAATACCTCATTTCATCCTAAATGAAAGAAAATAAAAAATCTAAATAATGTATGCTTGTATGCTTCAGGAAATTACCTCATATGCTCACTTTTGTTTGGATCACAGATCTCAAATCATTGTAAAACAACCTTCCATTTCTACCTTTTCTGCTACATAGAACGCGAGCGCGTGTGTGCAGCATTAAAAAAAAAAAAAAAAAAAAAAAAAAAAAAAAAAAAAAAAAAAAAAAACACAACTTTAAAGGACTGAAAGATACAGTGCCATAACCGGGAATGAACCACAGATCTTCCACTTTTCGTGCCGCTGCTGTGGCTAACTAAGCTACTATGCCAATAATCCAAGATGACATTTAGGACTCGGATTTTTATGTGCCTAAAACTTGGCAAATATTTATCGTCAGCATAAACCAGTGATTGTAGATATACTGGTCTCAATTTCTAATTGCCCACTTCAAATTTATTAGTTCTTCTCTTACAATGCTTTATTATTTGGTCCATAAATAGTAAGCGACTAAGGCTGCATCTTTGTTTCATTCCTTTATCCATTCTAAAATTTCCCATTCAAACTACTCTTCCATACACATCAGTGTATACACCTTGAACAACTCTCTCTCTCTGTCGGTCTGGGTGGCTCAGTTGGTTAGACACTGGCCTACTGATCCCAAGGTCGCGGGTTCAAATCCGGCCCAGACCGATGGTTTTTAAGTGTGCTTCAAAACGACAGCTCCATGTCAGTAGATTTACTGGCATGTTAAAGAACTCCTGCGGGACAAAATTCCGGCACACTGGCGACGCTGATGTGATCCTGGCAATTGACAGCGTCGTTAAAGAACAAAATAATTTAATTTAATTTTGAACAACTCTTAAGAGTTTCTTTGAGGTTGCAATATTTGTTAAAGGTGTCCATGTTTCTTGTTTAGGAACTGTATCGAATGCAGTAGCCAGATCTAGAAAAGCTAAATATACATCTCTAGTTTTATGTGTTTTCGCTATCACAGTTCTAATACAGCGTATTGTTTGATTACCCGAGCGATATGCCGCTTGTTCGTTCTGCAAGTAATGCTCTATTTCTCTTCTTAACTTCATTTCTATTATTCTGTGTAAATGTTAAGTATTACTGAACATAAGCATATAACTCTACAGTTTTGGCAGTTTATTGTGTCTCCTTTTTATGTATTGGAATTATAATATTATTTTCCCATTCTATTGGTATAATTTGTTGTTTCCAGGCTATTTGATTGATATCTCCTCGACCAATCCATCGTCCATTAAATGTTTGGTATAAGTATTGTCGCACGATGCGTAGAAAATGGGGTGGTGCCCCGTCATGGATAAACCACGCGCGTCGTCTTTCTACAAGCACAACTCCTCCAAAATCACGGGTAACTCATCGCGCTGGAATCTATGATACATGGCACCTGTTAATCTGTTCGGTAAAAGAAGTCTGTCATAATTGCTGCCCACACATTGAGACTAAAGCTATCCTGATGCCTCGACTCTATGGCTGCTCTAGGATTTACATCTGCTCACATACATGTGTGCCGCGGTGATTTACTATGCCATGTTTGGTATATCCCGCCTCATCCGTAAATAAAATGGGGGCTGTAAATTGCGGATCTTCAGCACTCTGGTGTAGAAGCCATTGACAGAATTGTGATCTGGCCAGGTGGTCACACGTTGAACATGGTGCTGTTGTACTATTCATGCAGAGCAATTCCCCTAAGAACATGGTTGATTTCTTCAGCAGCTGCAATTCTTAGCAAACTTCTTTGAGGATCACGTACTGCCTCTTGTAACACCCATTCCTCCATTTCTGGCGTGTGAACGGTACAAGATCTACCGCTATCCGTATTCCTGGCTGCAAATGATCCCGTTTCTGCAAGTCGGGGCATCAGGATCACTTTAGTATCAATGTGTGGGTGACAAACTTCTAGGACCACACATTTTACCGAACAGATTAACAGGTGCTATGTAGCATCGAGTTCTGCGCGATGAGTTACCCGTGGTTGTGGTTTATTCTTGACGGTGCACCACCGCATTTTCTACGCATTGTGTGACAATACTTAACCCAAACATTTAATAGACGATGGAATGGTCGAGGAGGTCCAGTAGCATGGCCTCTCCGATCGCCGGACCTCATTCCACTGCATTTCTGACTATGGGGACATTTAAACACATTGGCGTATGCCATACCCATCGAAAATGTGCATAAGTTGCACATTTTTTTAAAATGGCTCATATCTCAACACGTATTTGTTTCCGGACATATGTTTATAGGAACACTTATTCTAGTTTTGACCAATCGCAATATCGGACACTTTTTTTAGACATCCTGTATAATGAAGCTATTTTTGCACATGTTAGACATGATTAAGTAGATGGGGAAATAAAGCATTGAAAGGTATAGTTTGTATGTGGAGTAATAAACGATATAAGGCAGAAAGACTCATATGAATGTAACATTCAATTTTGTTGTTGTTATATGTCTGATTAATTGAAGTATTTATTGTTTGTATTTTAGGGGTTATTTCAATGGAGCTTTAAAAGTTAATGTTTGAGTGAGTATAAGGTTTAGATGTAGATATCAAGTATGCTATCTATAAGATTTGTTATTGGTTACGCTTTTAACTTTGGCCCTCTCTCTTCTGCGTGCACCCTTTGTAAATGTTCGCTGGTTGAAAGGGGAAATAAGGCTGCAAGACTAAAGGAGTATCCTCCATATGTACTAAAGCCGAGCTAATTAGTTTAGCATGCTGCTGGCTTTGATCCCACTGTCGATTGTTCCCAAAGGGTGGGCCGCTGTAGCTATCTTTCTAAATTAAATACTTTCCTTAGTCATAGTGTTCAGGCGGATGGCTCTGTTGTAGCATCTGGTTGTGGATTCTATTCCCGTGGCCGGGCTTCCTGACTCATGCATTTTTTCACGGTTTGTCCGGATCGCTAGGCGAATGCTGGAAAGGATAATTACATCTCAAGTTTCCTATCCCCCATTTCACTTCACCTTTCATCCTGGTTGGCTACTTCGAGGTTTTAAGTGTAGGTGGGGGTTTAGGCGTGCATGACAGTGAATTTGCTCTCTGTAAATCCTCATCCTCCGCTGCGGGGAAGATTTCTGGTTCTCGGGCCCCCAAAAGATGAATAAGCCGCAATGGTCAGGGAGCCGGTTGTAGTAGCAGCCACCGTGGAGTTACAGGGACCCTGTTAGGCATCCTGTCCTCTGCTGGTGCTCTCCTCAGGTCCGGCTTCTCTTAGTATCTTCTCACCTCATTCCTCTCTCCCTCCCGGGGGATACCCTGTCGGGTGCTCTTCCATAGGTCGAGGTGCTAAGTCCTACTTCCGAATCTTGTCCTAGAATCATACAATCGTAGTTATAGTGTGAAGTAATATGCAGCCACACAATGGAAAGACAATTTTGAAGCCGAATTGGCGTTTTGCAGGTCACACGTTGAGAAGAGAGTTTGAAGCAACAATGCTTCACGGCGCTTAATGTCTCAAAGTCCGTTGTTGTGCATCCTCCTGCCTTCAGTAGGGCACTGAGATTCCTCTCCTAGTATGTAAATGGGGGTTTTGTTTAGGAAGGCTGACACTAATTATGGTAACGTCTTTTAATAAATGCTTCCAATGTTTTCGCTATTTGCACCGAGACGTTGCCGTCCAATGTAGATTATAAAACAATTCACCAGTCGAATAAAACTGTTCTCGTATTTAAATACCAAAAAAAAAAAAAAAAAAAAAAAAAAAAAAAAAAAAAAAAAAATATGCTTCACCATGACAGTACCTGGGCGACCGACTTCGCTCGGCGTCACCCCTCCCCTGCCCCCTTTTTGTGCAATTCTGTTATTTGGGAGAAGATACCGATTTAGATACACTTGAAAAGTAAAACGTTAACTAAATATTTTTTGTCGCAATTTTTGAAAGTCATTTCCGAGGTACAAGAGATATAGAAATACATAAAGGCATTTCATAAGCACAATTATTTCAGACCTAAAACATCTACTGCTGAACTCAGGTTTCTCACATAGAGATCTACCTAGTTTGAGATTTTCGTCGAGCATTTGTTCCATTGTGCAGTTCAGTTTTTGGTTTCCAAGATGCGCGGAATATGTAACTATATATTATATTAATTACAATATAATTATATTAATATGTATCATATATAAGAATTGCTCGTTTAAATATATAAGATAAATCTGTGCCCGTTGACGCTCCAAAGAATAGCTTATGTTTGAGCTTCGGCTAACCAGACAAGAGTGTGGGATACGCTGAACTAAAAAGTGACGGTACCAAAACCTTTATAACTCTATTCAGCTTTTTAAACTCGCGAGGCTACCCATCTTTTGCGCTCATTTTCTCTATTCATTCTTTATTGATAATTATTATTATTTTTTATTCTTTGTAAATTATTAATTTTCTGGTTCTATAATTTCGACATCAAGTGCTTGTGTTATGGTTGGAAGTTATATATAAATTCCATATTGGTTAGGTCTATACGTTTTTTTCCTTTCGCAGGTACCTATTTAAACTCCACCCACAATAAAAAGTGCAGACGCAGCATATACTCAAGACTTTACACCACTGTTATTAAATGGAAGCATTCACATTGTATCACCTAACGCAAGAGATTGCCAATTCCAAAACTTTATGCTTACGTTACGTGCATAGAGGAAGAATTTTGCGTCTCTTTCAACGTGCATCGCGAGGTTCGCTTCATCTGTTGTCAATCTTGATGTTCTTTTATTTGGCCGTGCTACGCCATTTTAGATGCTGACGCCATACGCTAATCTGTTATTTGCTTGGTTCAACATTTTTTGTCGTATTTATTTATAAAGACTGGATAACTCTTAATTTCGGATATCATTAGTTATACCATAGCGGATAGAAGAGATAGTGTGAGCTCTTCGGGAGTTACTATGGTTCGCTCGCAAGATGGCACTGGTGTCGCGGTCGCTTGACTTTAGTTCACGAATGCATGGTGAAAATGGGTTTCATATTATCAGTTAGCATTTTAAATACCTAAAATCGTAAGCAGGAATATTGGAAATACTGTTTTGAAACATCGTCTTTCCTTGACACATAATATAGGATGGTATTTTACAATAATGGGTATTATAATTAACGAAGAACAGTGGGAAATATCTGCTTACATGATTTTACGCTGAAAAATTAAACCATAATGCAAATTATGTATTTTTTAAGCATTGTATCTAGAACCAGCTTTTGTTTTTTACTTAAATAATTTAAATTGCGTTTATGTTCGCAACAATTAGTAGCGAATTTCTTTTCTACTATTTTTAATTTAGCCCTCTCTTTAGATAGCAGGATTTTAGTTCTAACTAAATTTCTATTGAGGTTTCTAATTCTTTTCTTCAGTGTAGCAATTTCATTATTGACACTTGTGTTTGTGACCTTGGAGGAATTAGAACTGTTTTCTGTGAATTCCTCATTGTTGAAGGACGGCGCGTTTGAAATAAGAACTGGTTGGCTGGATCCTGCATCTGGTAATTTACTGATTGTTGAATATTGCTTTTTCAGTAATTTTTTGTCTCTGTTTTGTGGATATTTTCGGGATTTATGCACTATAGTTAAGTACCTGGGTAAATTAGGAAATATACAGGGAATTGCCCCTGGCTTTAACCGCCATTTAATTCTAGGGATGTCAACTAGTTTTCCATGCACAACGAATGAATCAACTTTCACTAAAAAGTCCTCTGGAAAATGTTTGTCACAAATACTAGATTTAACAGATAATTTAGTGTCTTTCCTAGGAATAGACTTTTCCCATTTGTAAAACAGATTTTTATCTTTAGGAGGAGTAAAAAATGTCTAGCTTCTGAGCAGTTTGTGTATCCTGAACGACACCCGGGTACAAAACTGGCATTTTTAATCAATTATTGATGTTGCTTGAAACTTACGTTTTGAAGAACACACACATTTATGCACAAAAATAGAAGCAATTTCACAAGTTATGTACCTAATTACCCACAACACACAACGCATACGTATAAAATTGTCTGTACTTCCGAATCACATACTAGGCAGTTCGGCCGCATTTTAAGGCGACTGCGATCGCCACGCCGCAGTTTCGGTCAGTTGCCACGGGACCACGGATCATGCAGTGAACTAGCGGGAGAGCTCACACTTTCTCTTCTATCCGCTATGGTTATACTATTCAATTTGAAACTTGTGGTGCGCTCGGAAGATTTCTGCTTGCAATTTATGGATCTAGAAGCCAGTGCCAAGTTCTTGCATTGCAGCCATGGGTATGAATGACGTCAGGAACTAGTTACCCCAACTCGTTGCGCAGTATTAAACTCCTCCTCAAGGGATAGTGAGTGACATTGTGGGCCTAATATACCACCTGGCGAGAAAGGTGAATACTAATTTTCTTTGCTACAGAGCTGAGATCTGCACATTTTGTGATGTTGGACGATAATGTGTGTTTGGGTGTTAATGTTTCTCTTCTGTAGCAAAATGCCATTACCTTGTTTTGTCCAATCACCAACCAGAATACATGTGCGGGAATGTAGCTGCAACTGTGGAGGAATTTTGCTATTATAAACCATCGTAGAAATAAAGTGTTGGCACAGGTAGCAAAACTTCTTAAATTGCTTCAAATAACACAGTAAGTCAATATCGACTTCGTTCATATTGAAATGTAGTTATAGTTAATAGTTATTGGTAACCATTATTCTAATGGAGCTACAAATGTGATGATCATAAAAAATAAGTAATTTAACCTTTATTATTATAAATAGTTATTATTTATTATCATTAAGCTTATACAAACATATGCTACGTAAGTGCAGTACAAATTTATAGTTTTAACTACATTACAATTATTGTTTTTAACTACTTATTTAGATAATATGTCTACACTATAGAATACATTTCAATATACGTAATGCTTGATTTGATAATTAAACTATTAAATTAATGAATGCAATTTGTGTAAAGCTACATATGTTTCAATCCATTTAGCTAAACAGTTGTGTTAAAGCACTGTAACTGCGACAGTTATATCACCCAAAGATTACTGCTCGTCACATTCCTTGTCCGGAGTAAACCTAGATTTTAAGTTACAGCATATAAGAACTTTATACTTAATAGCGCCGTTGCACTTCACTGTTTTATGTTTTGCTCTCGGATTTCTGTCAGCAGCCATCTCAGAGGACATAAAAGCCAAAGTTGTTACACTCCTTTTGTTGTTTCTAATCTTGATTTATTGCAGAGATGTCCGTATCCGATTTCTTCTCTCTGAATCCCCTTTGTTGTTCATTCAAGAGGCAAGAAGCTAACCTTTCACAGCATTAGATGTCATCATTATCATTGTCAAGGCTTAGGCCCTCCGGCCTGTTCCGACTTCAAGAGATTTGGTGTCCCTATCTAGTAAGTGGCCTTCCTTGGTTTCTATGTCCTGTAGGTTTGTAATGGAATATTATTTTGAGGTCTATCATCTGGCATTCTGAATGTGTGTTCATACCAATTTTGTCTTTGTATATCAATGTTATCTGCCAATTTAAAAATATTTAACTGATCTCTCATCTCTGGGCTTCTTTTCTGGTCCATAAGAGTGTAGGTCCTGTTGGTCTTAGAAAACTCATCTCAGCTGCTTCTATCTTCCTTCTATCTGTGCGAGTCAATAGTCCAATTTTCACTGCCACACATAATGGTGGAAACGGCCATAATCTTATAAACTTTCATTTGAGTATCTCGAGGTTTTTTTTTTTTTTTTTTTTTTTTTTTTTTTTTTTTTTTTTTTTTTTTTATGTACTATGTACTTTTATGTCATCTTTTTGGCAGTACAATACATTGAAATCCAAGCAATTAAAGGATTTCACTTGCTCAATAATATTATGTATAACAATTTTGCACCTTAGATGATTTTTTCATCGAAATGTCATTATGTTTTTGTACATGAAATATTTAAATTATATTCCTTGCCTACTTTTTCTAATTAATTATTATCTTTTGATGAGCTAAAATGAGCTGGTCATCAGCAAATGAAATTGTGTTTGAAACTTAGTCATCTACATATTTTAAAATGTTCAGTTATTGCATCTTGCCATTTATTAATAGCATGCTCAACATGTATTAAATAGTCCCGGGGATAGCGAGCATCCCTGTCTTACCCCTTGATTCACTTCGCATCGTTACTCCTTTGTCAATGCTGATTGTTGTTTTGGAGTACATACTTTTAATTACTTTTAAAATGTGATTTGGGCATCAACTCGTTTCCATAATGGTCCATAATTTCTTTTGATTTACCATATCGAAAGCTTTCTCATAATAAACAAATAATATATACTGTGACTTTGGTTGGGTGTAAAGTAAAGACGACAGATGTAGTCTAGATAAAGAAACACTTTTATTTCCGTAAACAGTAACTTTTTACACTCGTTGCAACAGCAAGAAAGTCTTTACCGATTCACCAACAGCACGGCTCCGAATTCGTAACACAAGAACCGTCCCTTCTCCGTCGGCACGACTCCTCAACGCTTCACATACGTCTGACCTTTCCGTCGGCACGACTACTCAACGCTTCACATACGTCTGTCCTTTCCGTCGGTACGACTACTCAACGCTTCACATACGTCTGCCCTTTCCGTCGGCACGACTACTCAACGCTTCACATACGTCTGTCCACTGTCGCACTTTACCGCTATTTATATCTCCCAGGCACTATTCTGGAAAGTTCAGTTATTGCGGTGAAATACAAATCAGAAGATTCCAGAAGCCTCTATCCTTTTCTCTCTTTCGGCAAGCGCCTCAACAATGTGGCCATTCTCTGTCTCTTTCCTTCGGCTCCTTTGCGGTAGTGCCGACAATAATGCGATGGGTGACAATACGTTGATAAGTTGTATTCTCTCCTTTATTAAATTAGTTGTGTTCATTCCCTATAATATGTTCATTAGTTGAGTTTATTCTACGAGTTTACATATATTTTGTATGCCACATTCAGAAGAACTAACCCCTATAATTAACATAGTCCTGTCTATTTCCTCTTATACAAACTGGGTACACTATTCCTCTTCCCCATTCCGTCGGTACTGTACATGTATTCCAGCATAAATTAATTATATCTAGAAATCTTGATTTTATTTCTAGAGTGGCGAACTTGAACATCTCTATGTTTATTCCAACGTTTACTGGAGCGCTTCTTCCAGTTCATTGAATTCTGTTGAGTCCATGTTTGCGTATTCCTTGAATCCTGGCCTTCCGCAGTAGTTCTGCGCTTGTCCACAAATCTTTGTAGTAAGCAAGCCGTTCTGTTTCTCTGATATTACTAAGTTGCACTCTACCTTTTTCGGACTTGTTTAAATGTTTTAATATTTGGTATGCTGTATTTTGTGTGCTGTGTATGTCGTATTCTATGTTGCTTACACATTTATCCCAACTCTCGTGATTAATTATTCTTACTTCTCTGTTCGCTATAGCGCATTTTCGTTTGCATTCTCGTCTGTCATTATCTAACCGGTTCTGCAAACATTTCAAATACAGTCCTTTTTGTGTTATTTATAGTATTTTCTATTTCTTTATTCTAAACTGGCAGACCTTTTTTAAAATTCTTTTTAGGATATCTTTAGCGTAGTACTTAATTTCCTACTTTCAGTATTAACTCTTTTAAGACTTCCCATTCCCCACATTCTTGCTAATAGATATTTGATGGAAGTGAGCCAACGGTGGGGCACAGTATAATTTCCTTATACTGTCTTCTTGAAGTAAATGGGTTTTGAAATAATACTTCTTTTCTGAATAATTTGTTTTCTTTTCCTTATGTATCCATTTTGCTGGGATGTTTATTTTCGACACCACTAAATAATGGTTCGTACAAATATCATATCCCCTAAGAGCACATGTCTGTAACCTAGGGAGCTAATTTTGCGTTTAAAAGGACATACTCGTAATCTTTTATGGATTTGTCCCTCTTGCAGCCCGTTTGTGATTATGGATATGGATTTTTAATTCATTAAAAGTTGCAAAATTTGTTAGACTTTCCTGTTTTTATTCAGGGTATTCTCGCCATTAGTTCCTATAATTTTCTCACATGGGCGATTTCCAATACGTGCATTAAAATCCCCGCAAATGGCAATGTGGCCTGATTTATTGATAGTCTGTGACTTCAATTGCTGATAAAATTCTAAATTTTCTTCTTTCTTCCCTTCTTTCGGGGTATATACCTCGATCCTCTCTGAGTTTTTATTATGAGAATGATTATTCTCATATAAAATTAACTGTGGACTCTTTTTCTCCATTTATCACTTAAAAGTATTACGACTCCAGCTGCTACATTTTGCGGTACTCCATAAAAGAAGATAATATATTCTCCTAACTCTGCATTGTATTTGAGTTTTTTCTTCGTTTCCGTAATGACACATCTGTTTTTTCAATTCGTGTGCTAATTGTCCTTCCTTATGGGTTAGTCCTCTTGTTTTCCAGGTTGTTATGTTGATTTTATGTGATATGCCAAATCGTTTATCCTCATGCCTTACTTTTGTCGTCATTTGGTGATTTGTTCGGCTCTTTTGAAGATAATCAGTAGTAATAAGTATTTCCCCTTTGCGTTACAAGCGCCACGCAAGATAAGTTTGGGGTGGGGCTCCCACCTTTATGCCTCCAAACGTGCAGGGTATTTATTTGGTTACCATTCCTAGACGTTTTGTCGTCCCTAAGGCTATAGTCACGTTCACCCCTCTTATGAATTGAAGATTTCCTCTTCCACCAAATAAGCCGTTGCAAAGGATTCCTCTTATTTGCCGTTGGAGTCCTCTTCTGAGCTGTTTCTTCGTCTAGATCTTCATCCTTGGTCTGTCCGGCTTGGAAGCCTATGCTATGCTACCGCCGGCATAGTCCTAGGGATCATCCCCACCACGACAAGGTCGTACAGCTCCCAGGGTGTGAGCATTAGATGTAATTCCGTTATTGTATCGACACCACAGCACGTTTAACGTGCGGAGGTATATAAATGTCAGCTTTGTAAGACGCGATGCTGCAGGCAGAGAGGAGTGCAAAATTATAATATACAGGATGTCAGAGTTATAACTGCAGATATTTGTATTGGTAGTTCAGGACAATGTATTTAGCAACATTATCGCAATATTAACTTCATTTGCAGACTAATAACTCTAGTTATTAAGAGTGGCGCGTCTTCAGATCAGTGGGATATGCTGGGCTTGTGAATGTTAACTTCAGTAACAGCGCATATAAATAAATTTTTCTTGAAACAAGCTGTAAGACAATATAAGTTAGACAACTATGTAAAAGTAAAATGAACAATTTACCATGCCTGTTATTTACACATTGGGAAATTATGAGTTTAAGTGTGTGACTTTAAAAGTGGATGAAAGTCACACTCGGTTTTAATTTAAGTCTGAAGTTCAGAAACATATCCGGCCATTACTGCAGAACCACCATAAGTTTGAGCAATGTTTTTGAACATCCTAAGTCATGTATAGCTGTTTTATATATTCAGATAAGCTACTGGCTGTTCGGTCAGAACTTAACGTCGGTTAAATGGTAGAAAACGATCTTTGCATTTGCCTTCATTGTCAACATAACACAAAATAGTAGATAATTGACTTTTATTGGTGACATCAGTTGTTTCATCGAGCATAAGTCCAATAAAAGTAGCCTATCAATATCTCATTTAATCTTATCTCGAACAACATTGACCGCAGCATTGATTAGGTCATTTTGTGTAAGAGGTTCCTTTTAAAATAGTAGCTGTCTTTAAATGCTGACACAGTGCCACATAATTGTAGTAGTTCTATGTAATTGCCTTTATTTAATGACTCCTCACTTTCATCATGGTCACTAAAAGAACATTCTTATTTTTCAAGAAGTACCTCTGCATCGCTTAATATATTCCATACATTTGGGTTTTCTTTAACCTTTTCATTATTTAAGTGGTCAGCGATTTTTTCTGATAATTCAATGAATGGTCTTTCCGTTGAGTGCCGAAAGCTTTTAATGCTGCAAAAGATTTTATATGCCTTGTTTATCTAAATCTGTGGTTAAATACGCTAAATTTGCGAAACCATTGTTTTCTCAGTTGCAAACAACAATCATGGCCAGCAATAAAGTTTATTTAATTCGCATGAATCAGTCAGCCATGCATGCTTATCATAATCGTTTATATTAAAACGCCTTTTGTAAGGATTCTTAGTTTTTCCCTACCGCTCCACTACAAGTGCGGAAGAGCTGGCGTATTCCTTCCCTGTTTTACTATCACTAACTTATCCAGGTGTTTCAACTGCGAGAATGTGTGTTTTGGGTCTATGCATTGTGGTTACCTATGGGGGAGGGAGTTGTGAACATCATAATTCAAAAACCAAAACTCGGATAAACGCTAAACTTGCTCTAGAAACACCTTCTACTCTAAATTACTTTTTACATAGAATTATTTTTTTCGCAAAATTAATATGGTGTGACCATTTGTTTCGTGAGACTGTGAAAAGTGTATGGAATTTGAAAGCCAGCAACTTTGACCCTATGTTTAAACATTTTACTATAGTTTCAGCTTCCTGTACCAACAACGAAATGTGTAATGGAACTATTTCTACAAATGTATTTTTTTCTGAATTAATATGAAGTAGAGAGAGTTATATTATGTACAAATGACAATAATGGTAATAGGTTGATAAAGTTGTTTCAATGTAACACTTGGGATGCTTTTGTCATCTTCACTTTTTTTCTCTGTGTATCTCATTTCACCATAGTTTTAGTACTTCTTTCGGTTAAATTATAGTTTACACTGCAGTTCTTGCGGAATAAATGAGTCACGACCTCACAGGCAGCTGTTTGCCGACATACTATGGATGTTTGAATAAAGTTCTTTATTTTGTTTTATACCATTTCCTTAGCTTGTTTTTTCATTTCATTTGTTCTCACTGAATGCTGCGATAATCACGCGAACCTTTTTATATATGAAAGTTACGAACTGCTGTACGTATGTTCATTTTGCTTTAAGTTCACATCAATGAATTTCTGGTTTGAATATTCAGTTTCTTTAGTTCTTTGATTTAATGCAAACAAAAGTGTTTTGATTTTAGATCCCTTCATTAATGGTAGCGCATCTCCTTGGAAATGCTGTCTTAGGAGTCAGTTATTGATACCACAGTTAAAACACCGTTTCCAAAATGTAGTAACATATTCGCGATTTTGGATACATTTTATGCATTTATAAATCGTATTAAACAATCATGAAATAATTCGGCATCCATAGATGACATAAGCAGAGCGCCTACAGATTTTCATTAATGGGCCGAAAGATTCTCTCCCTGCATTTCGTTTGCTATTTACCTGGCGTGCTGAACCAATAAGCAAGACCTTGTGTGCATTCCCTTCCCGGGAGAGAAGTGAGAAGATGCTGCGAACTGTGATGTAGCGTATTATATGTACTGTATAAGTAATTATTTTTTAAGTAATACTGCGCACAGGTTGTTGCATCTTTGTAGCTAGAGAAAATAATATCTAATATAAAAATAATATTTTCAACTAAGATTTTACAGTATCGTAGCAAAACCGGCTCTCCTTTTTGGAAGCGAAAGTTGGACACTTAGAGCAAGAGATAAAGCTAGAATTAACAGCTCACAAAGGTTTCTTCGTTCATTAACTCGAGCAACGATAAGAGATAGAAAGAGAAGTTAAGAGATTATAATGCAGTGGAATTGTAAAGAAATGGTTGAGGATATACAACATTATCAAATTAAATGGCTACAAAGTATCCAGAGAATGTCAAATTTCCGTTTACCGAAGATAATATATCACTTCAAGCCTCAAGGTAAAAGAGATCTAGGAAGACCTTTCAACCGATGGAAAGACCAGTTTTCGTAATCACAGAACGGACATAATACCCAATACTGCTTTGCTAGAAGAAGAAGAAAATGAAAGTAATATCACAAAATGGTTTAACCTTGTTATAAACCACAGCAACTACGCCATTGTTCGCATGCATGCTATAATTAGCCTAATATACACGTTATTGGATACAGTAACAACCAATTTATAATGATAGGATTGTAAAACAAAATACATGACAAAACTTTTCATGAACGAGAGTAATAATAATTGTCTGTTTGATACTTCTACAAAATCCATCATTAGCGCCGTTGTAAAGGCCTCGATTACTACTTTCGAAAAACCGTTATTAAAATGCCAGTCAGTTCGCGAAAAGTAATAATTTCCGAAGTATCTAGATAAGGAATTGAACTCCATTTCCTAATTAGCGAAACGTGTCGCTGTTCACAATTGGCGACTCGGAGCAATTTTTCACGAAGAAGCCACCGACTTCCTGCTACGTGAAAGCTATAGTATATCTCAACAGGTCCCTTCCCCATCCCTTTTAAGCCAGGCGTCTTTGACCTGACCTGGCATCAAAATAAGATGAAAAGCAAAATAAAAAAAGGTGAGAAAGGTGAAGCAGCGGAAAAGGGAGATGGAATAGAGAAGAGAGTTCATAGTTGTTGGGGTTCTTCGTCTTTCTCAGGACATAAACTCGTTGGCTTGTAAGGGAAGTCGCCTCCACAATACTATAGAGCACTATATTGAGCCCGTTCCAATCCTGAAAATATTATCAAAACCATAGAACTATTAAATAAATAACATAATAATTAAATAACAACAACAACAACAACAACAATAATAATAATAATAATAATAATAATAATAATAATAATAATAAAAATAATAATTAAATGCAGTAATAAAGGGGAAGACAACTTCGGGCCGTGTGACGTTTTTAAACGAAGAGCCAGCTTGTACGTTCGTGTGACGTCAGGCGAGAGCGGTGTACTGCTATGCTGCCTAGATCACCGGCCCTACTTACACGAAACTGAATGACTATGAAAAATGTTATTTGGGCATGTTTACAACATGTTTAGGGCTGTTTAGGGAGAACCCTCTTCAGCATAGTCTGGGGGTTTTTATTTCTTGTGTGAGGGATCTTAACGGCGTTAGTGCGAATTTTGTTTTTATTTTGTGTTTTTGTTGACGTTGTGTAGTGGTTTTGTGTTTGTGTTCAGTTTCCCGTGTTTCACACTAGTTTGAGACCAGGCTTCAAGATGTAGAAACATTGTCAACTACGTTTCAGGTCTTTGCGACCCCGTATTCATTGGATGTTAACAATGTTTCTAGCAGGTGGCAAATTGATTTGATAAATTTACAGTGCGACGATTTGCTGAGGGACAAATATAAACACAAGGAAGACTTGGCTGATTTTTATAAGAATGTTCCTCAAACCAGATTTCTGAGGTTGTGTGCCCTTGTTGCACGAATATTATGTATGTTTGGTTCTACGTATGTGTGCGAACAATTCTTTTCTGTTATGAACCTTTCTAAGTCAAAATCCCGAAGCATATTGTCAGATCACAATCTAATATGCAGTCTTCGGTTACAAATGTGCCGTACATTACGCCCTAACATTGACAAACTAGTTAAAGAAAAGCGAAACTGCAAATGTCGGAAAATGTCCACCTAATTTAATTGTTCCGTATAGCTCTCCTCTAGCTCAGGCAAAATAGTTATAATTTCTGTTCTGTTTGCGTTATAACATGACTGTTCACATAAACTAGAATATATATATAATGGCATAAAGCCGAAAAGTAATTATTTATAATCTGTGGCTATTCCGTAATTGAAACAGCATTAAAAATACGATGTCCCGCATGCCATTCCCTCTTCCCCGCTGTGACGTCACACGTTCAACTGGCCTTCGATGGGAGCATGTGAGCTGAGTGAGCTGACGTCACAGCAGCGATACCTGTCTTCCCCTGCAGTAATATATAATCATATAACAAACCATAATTCATTTGTTTGTGAAATGACATTTTATTACTTTCTATATAACTTGTTTATGTTAGAGAATGTGTTTAATTTTTTCAAAACAAATTACAATTCCAGATTTATCCAGAAATAAAGATACGTTTTTAGATTTTCTGAAATTCCAGCATGTTCCAGCCAACTTCAGGAATTTTACATGGACATTCAAAACAGGTGCATTAAGTGGAGAATAATCCTGAGTTCTTGTAAATCAAAAACAGGTTTGTTTACCTATAAGCACAATACTATCTACACGCCGATAGATTTCGGATCAGCACCTCTACCGACATCAATAAAATATCTTGGATTGATACTTGATTCTAACCTCACGTGCAATTTGCATATAACCGACATATTGAATAAATGTAAATTGCCGAATCAAGAAATTTTGATGACGGTCTATCACCTGACCCACCGCTCAGAAGACTAAAACGAAAACGAAGTATTGACTCGTATTAAAAAATTGCAGTACTTTTAGATATAAAGCAAAAATATGTTTTCCAAGAAATTAAGATCTAGGGTTAGGCTTCAGAATTAGAAATAGAAGATCATTTCAGTACTGAGGTTAAGACCATGCCTGATATCTCCCAGTGAAAGCGAATAGACGAGGGAGTACGAAAACCAGCCTCTGTAATGGTAGACAAGCCACAGCGAACTCCCTGATGTTTGCAGACTGAATATTCGCGGTCGCTCCTATTATGACTCTCCCCCTCCTGTCATCCTGGAGAGGTCCAGGCAGAAGAGTCCATTTCTCCTCAAAGCATATTCATAGTATACGCCGCATATCGTTGTCCACTACGCCTAACGCAGCCACATTCCAAGTCGAAAGGAAACAGAGATCATCCCTGGGTTACCCTGTCGACCTAGGAAAACATATTGTCACAGCGCTCGCCGCATCTGATTGCCTACACTGGGGAGGGGGGACCCAGCCAGTCACCTGCCTGGCCTAACGACCTGCCGCCGACAACAATAGGAGCGTACGAGACAATAGCTATTACATGGCGGTGCGGTTTCTGGACCGTTCCGCCACAGGCCGCCGACAACAATAGGAGCGTACGAGACAATAGCTATTACATGGCGGTGCTGTTTCTGGACCGTTCCGCCACAGGCACTCCCGAATATTCTACCTCCAGAACTTTTCCTCTGTCTAAGGACCTATATAAGTCGCTGCCAAGCACCGGGGAGGAGGAAAAAGACGTATACGAAGGAGGAAAAAGACGTATATGAAGCGTTGAGGAGTCGTGCCGACTAGCAGTTCAATTTGACAGTTCTTATTTGTGATTCGGCAGTTTTTCTGTTGCTCTGAGCTTGGACAAAAGTAATCTGAGTGTAACGTTAGCACTACGCTAACTGACTAAAAGGCAATATTTGTTACAATATTAACAAACGCACCTAAAAGGGTTCCATCAGATTCTTTTTTTCCACAGGAATAGCATCATCGCAGCCCACCAAATAATCATTATAATGTAACTTCAACTTCGCGCGGTTCCGTGACTGATGGAAAAAGGTTTGATCTAATTTGAACACCCCCACGTCGTAGAACAGAGAAATTGTGTGCATTGGAGTTTCGTGATTTTAACGATCGTTCCCATAGCAACCGATGCTACCAATAAACACACAGTATCCACCCATGCGTCTGTTAAAGAGGAACGGCGTATTAATTTGAGCAATGAGGCAGCAAAATGACCTGAAATTTATATCGGTTTTCAAAGCCAGAGTAACATTCGTGAATATCATGATATACGGCAATAGAACAGAATCGAGAAGCCAGAGAACATTCCCACTAACGCTGAACAAAAGGCACAGCACAGTGAATACTCAAATTACTAAACATGCTTCCGAAATGCTTGGCAACAGGGGCGTTTGCTTTAGGAGATTAAATGGCCTATCTTGCCAGTGCTACATTAATCAAATTTATGACCCATTTTCTCTGATATGCGTTGGTACGTCTGTCTTCCATCTACTTTTTGTGCAGTACCTAATGATCTCTGGTAGGAATGCAATCAGTTGGCAGCTCAATATACAATTATTAATTTAACTCTACGCTGTGATATTTGCCTGTCACTCCACTACCTGCGCAAAAATCAGGAATGAGAAAAACTTGTTTCCATGATGTTTTTAAAATACGACTATTAATATGACAATTACACAGATAATATGGAAAGCTTTGGGAACCACATATTTGAAGACAAAATAGGCATATATACAACTGTTATTTTTGCAGTAAATAAGAATTTATTTTTGTGTTTACCAGCTTTTGGTTGGAACAGCATGCAAATGGCAAATGATTCTGACAAAGGAGTTGTTTAATCAAGTAATTTTGATTATCGATAAATTCTTACAATAATAAAAAAAACTTTCTTGCAATTTGAAATTCAGAATATTCTTGGTAATTCATGGTTTACCAGAATAGTTTCTGGTATCTTTTCCTCTTATATCCTGATTATAGCCCCCCAGGGGCCTACTACGGTAGGTACGGGTTAGGCGCACTCGGGGTCCCGAGCCGTTCACCCTTATTTCACCCCTTCCATGTTCATTAACTGAGCCACGTGTAGCTGTTTTGACTGCTATTCTTCATCACCCTCTTCCCCCTCTAGGTTTATTCTGATTATTGTTTTGTAAGGCCTTAGGCTTATAACTCCTGTCTCACCAAGTGAAGAAAAATGTAGATATAACGACATTACTTTATCACGAACGTATCTTAAATATGTACTTTATTCAAAATCGTTAGTCAATCCTTAAGAAAATCAAACATTTCTAAACCAGTTTCCTTGAGAAAGAAGCGGCGTCAGGGCGGGTTTTCTCCGGGTGCTCCGGTTTCCCCCGCCATCTCATTCCTCCGGTGCTCCATCTTCATTCCATGTATCATCAGTGTCACCGCCTGCGGTGCCGTAGTAGTAAAAGCGGGCGTTAAACACAACAACAACTTGAGAAAGAAGATTAGCATTTTAAGAATTTTCATTTTTGAGTTATGATTTCAAGGACGTTTTGACTTTCTATTGAAATACTTTTTATTAGGGGGCTCAAAATGTGTATTTCCGGGGAAATCTTGGTACAACATTGTAGGGCGGAATGCAATACTATACTTACATTTAATATAGGTAAACAGAAGACGAAGTAAAGTCAATAAAAAATCTAATGTTTTGCACTCACATGACTTTCTCAACTCTTGTGCTGACTATTCTTACAAACTATTATTCCTCTATCTTCTTCATGTTAGTTGAGATATTCCTTTCCTTGTAGGTGCAAGAGGAATAAGGGAATACAATAAAGTGAAGTGTGAGTCTCTAATTACTTTGTGTTATTTGTGGATCAATTTTCTTCACTGTTAATAGCTTCAAGTGTGTACATTTTAAGAATACAATAGGCTTTAACCGATAATCAAATCTTTTAAAGCTTTGAGATTCTGTTCTCTTTGCACGGTTAACATATAAAAAAATGAACAGCAATGTACATTTGACGGAAGTTTGTTTTCCGAAACCGCCACAAATAACAAGGAATATCTGCAACATGGTCCAGTTATGAAAAGTTACTTAGAGTAAACAGGACTACATGGGCTATAGCCAGAAAATTCAAGATATACATTTAATTTGTCATAAAACTATCTTAATCATATGACATTTTAATCAAAACCGTTGAGCCATTTTCAAGAATATCAAAATTTTCGAAAACTTTTTCGTGTAAAGGGTAGTTTAGGGTGGAACAATTTTCTACAGAATCTCCTTGTCGCATTTTTAAAAGTAATTAAACTTAAATACTAACTCTGGTTTTTAGCCGACCTTTCGTTTTTGGGTTATATTATCCACAGACTGACACACACACACACACACACACACACACACACACACACACACACACACACACACACACACACACACACGCACGCACGCACGCGCACACACACGCACACACGGACCTTTCTAAAAATGCTTCTTTTGATTCAGGGGGTCTGACAACATTTCTGGTGAAATCTCGACATGATTTCAGGATGGAATACTTATCGATAGTATAGAAAGTACCTGCAATCCTGTTTACCTTTTATTGCCTTGGTGATATTGCCATTTTTTTTTCTGAGTGGAAGTAATACTGGTGTGTTGAACTAATCATTACTTTCGAAACAATTTTACTTCCTACCAGGGATGGATAGGCGAGAAGCTGGATTTACCGCAAACCTCCTGCTCTCTTCTGATTTCCTGCTAACTCTTGCAACATGGAGAACCTCCTCAGTCCTTGCAACTCCCTGATACATCGCTATTTAGGGCTACGAATTGGTGTCTGCCATCATAAATATAAGGAATGTCCCAGAATTCAACCAAGAAACTCTTGTGTCCAGTCACATAGCCATGTGGTCCTGTTTAGTTTGAGTGGCTTTAGCATAACATTTAAACCGTAAGAGGTAGACCAAAACACACAAAAATGTAGATCTTGCCATAACACACAATTTATGTCTATTTTTTTTTTTTTTTAATTGTAGAGTGAACCATTTCGGATATATTCCTGGTTATTTACGTGAGTTTTGGAATATTTATACTTCTCTCAAATGGAACATCGTCATTCATTTTTTACGTGTGAACCGTGCAAACAGAACGAAATTTAAAACCTTTAAAAGATTTGACTATCGCTAAAAGCCTCCTGTATTCCCACACTACCCTTGAACCTACAAGGAAATAAGCAATAAGATAATTTCTGCAAATGTTTATCTCAAGTAACAGAAGAGGACATAGTAATAAGAGTTTGTAAGAATGGTTAGTTCAAGAGTAGAGAAAATTTCTTATTTAGTTTCTAATTTATCTCCTGCTAACCTAGGTATTCCAATAGCAGGAAGTGTTGCATCCTTCCCAAAAAGTCGATACCAAGCTTCCAATGGAAACACGTTTTGAGTCCCCTAAATACAAAAGCATTTCAGATAAAGGCCCTAGTTTCCGCAAATATCATAACTCAAAAATCTGATGTCTTGCACTCACATCACTTTCTCCACTCTTGTATTAACTATTCCTATAAACACATTCCTCTATCATGTTCATGTTGCTCGGGATAAACATTTGTAGAAATTAGCTTTATTATTCTTATTATTATTCTTGTAGCTGCATGGGAATACAATAGGCTTTGAGGGATAGTCAAATGTTTTAAAGCTGATCGCTATATGAAGGCTTTGAAATTTCGTTCTCTTTGCACAGCCAAGAGATAAAACAATGAATAACAGCCTTCCATTTGAAAAAAAAAAAAAAAATCTAACTATTGTAAATCTCACAAAAAAAAAAAAAAAAAAAAAAAAAAAACAATATTTCCAAAATGGTTCACTCCACAAAAATGAATATGAAATAAATAAATCCTGTTTGAACGAGATCTACATTTTTTGTATAGTAAGAGTTGGTCATCTCTTACCTTCATTTGGTCCAGGGTAATTCTAAAACAGTACGAGTATGTTCTTTATAAAAACTAGTTATATTTTTCTTCGCTTTCTATCTTCTGTTCAAAATACTCCTAATGCAGATCGTATTATATTTATTTGAACTCTTGCACATAGATATTCTTAGGTAATTGCTTCTTAAAACTGGTATTTCAAATGTTCTATATGGAATAGTTTAATCACTACTGAATTTTGGTTTGGAAAATTATTAATAATTTGAACAATGAAATGCTATTGATGTAACATGAAACAGATAAAAGAAAGTATAAAAAAGCTTGCACAAGAGTGAGTAGAGAAAGCCATGTGAGCGCGGCACAAAAATGTTCGTTGATTTCTGGGACGTCCTATATATTTACGACTGAAAACACAGGCTTTCAAATTCACGAGCCACTTATTTAATACGAAAGTTAAAGTCTTGTATATCTCTGGAAGGATTAAGAAATATATACTTCACACTGTTTCAAAGTCATATTACATATGGGATACATTTATGGGGCAATAGCCCACATGTTAAGGAAATATTGTTGTGTCAAAAAAGAGTCATTAGGAACATGGTAAACAAGAAACCAGATGAACATTGTAAACCACTATTTTTACAGTTGAAGATGCTCACTGCTTTTAATTTATTCATATTGTATGTTTTGGTATATGTCCATGCTCACCTGCATCAATATGATTTAAGACTAGACACTCACGCATTGACACTAGAAATAAACATAAACTAAATATACTAAATTGTAGACTTAATCTGACGAAGGAGACTTATTATTTCAAAGGTGTAGAATTTTATAATAAATTAGATATTAAATATAGATCATTGAGCATGAGTGTTTTTAAAAGAAAGCTTTATAATTGGCTAGTTGCAAGGCCATTTTATTCTATTAGTGATTTTAATGACTATGCTGCAATTGAATATTAATTTATACATGCATGTATGTTTTTAGTTGTTGACAATGTCTAATTTTTTTGTATAATTATGATCCTGGTTATGATTTTAATGACTACACTCCTATTGAGTATTAATTTGTATATGTGACAATGTCCTATTCTTATATATGTAAGATCTTGGACAAATAAATTGATTGATTGATTGATTGTAGCACTCTTTGTAGTAGCAAAGAGTTCAAGGAATGAGGATTGAAAATTGATGCTGCAAGAGGTAACAGGAAATCAGAAGCCAGTAGGAAGTATGGCGTAAACCCGTTTGCTTCCCTGTCAACTCCTGGTAGAAACTAAAAATATTCTTTGAAAGAAACGGTTCTTTGTAAACATATACGATAGCAAGGTTTCACTGGCAATACACGTTTTCAGTTCCATAAATGCTAAACGTACTTCACATGAAAAGTGTCCACAAATATCGTAGGTAACTCAAAAATGAAAATTCGGTAAAATATAAAGCACATCGTCCCGTCTTTCAAAGTTGGGATTACGTTTTTAAGAAACACCCCCTACCACAAAATATACTTTACTAGTAAACCTATGGTCTTTATATATATAAAAGGAAGAAAAACAAGAAGAAAGAAAGAATGGCTCTTCACAATGTTTAAGATATTTATTTTTGCGACAGTTAAATATCTTGAAATACTCAGGGAATGTCCACAGAGTGCTCTTCATTTAGACAAAATCTTAATCTTGTTAAAGCACATAATTTGTCAAACTATTATCACAGCCCGGATGTTTATGACCTAAAAATATTAGAAATATGCGAGCACTAAACCGAAAAAAAAATTAGAAAATGTAACGATAAATATGGCTTAGATTTTTTGGGGTACATTTTCCATATTTCCAAAATGTACTTCTGCGCAAATTGAAATTTATTGAAATTCTACCTTAAAAATTGCGCACTCAATAATAAATATAAACTTTATTGTTGCATTTTAAATTTGCTATTATTATTATTATTATTATTATTATTATTATTATTATTATTATTATTATTATTATTATTATTATTATTATTATTATTATTATTATTATTATTATTATTACTATTACTATTATTATTATTATTATTATTATTATTATTATTATTATTATTATTATTATTATTATTATTATTATTATTATTATTATTATTATTATTATTATTATTATTATTATTATTATTATTATTATTATTATTATTATTATTATTATTATTATTATTATTATTATTATTATTATTATTGCTGTGTTTTTGGTGGAATTATATTTTCCTTGAAACTTGTTTGAATCTTCAAATACTTTTCTCCGGTCTCTCGTCTGTATGTCCTGGCGACACGAAGAGGACGGAATATCAGAGCTATCACATAGAGACCAGCTCTTAAAGTATGTGACAATCTCTTATTCTCATTGTACTTATAAGGTTAGATAGGTAATAAGGCCATTCTACAGTCTAATCATTTATCTCGAAAACGGAGGCAACATTTTTACTTTCTCTACTACGTAAAGTGGAGGAAGTACAATTATATTCCAACCAAAAATACGATGCCGAGATTTCACCGGAAAAATATGTTTTGAGGTCCCCTGAATAAACAAAAGCATTTTTCGAAAATGGTGTGTCTGCGTGCGTGTGTGTGTGCGTGTGTGTGTGTGCGTGTGTGTGTGTGTGTGTGTGTGTGTGTGTGTGTGTATGTGTGTGTGTGTGTGTAAAACTCAAAAATGAAATCTCGGTTAGAAACGAAAGTTGGTATTTGAGTTTAATGTGTTTCCAGGATGCGACACGAAGATTAAAAAAAAAAAAAAAAAATTCCTGCACCCTAAACTACCCTTTACATGGAAAATTTTGATTTTTTTTTTTAAATTCCTGTGACGATTTTGATTAAAATGTTTGATTTTGAATTATCCGGCTATAGCCTCTGTGATCGTATTTACTCTGGACGACTTTTGCATGACTGGTAAACCGTAAAAGATAGACAAAATCTTACTGTACAAAAATTGTAGATCTTGCTAAAATACAGAATTTATGTCTGAATAAATTTTATTGTAGGGTGAACCATTTCAGAGTTTGGAGAACTTATACTTCTGTCAAATGGAATATCGTTACTCATTTTTTATGTATTAACCGTGCAAAGAGAACGAATATAAAAGCTTTAAAAGATTTGACTATCGCTCAACGTCTACTGCATTGCCATATTCCCCTTGTACCTACAAGGAAATAAACAATAAGATAATTTCTGCAAATTTGTGCAAACTTAATCTTAGCTAACACGAAGAAGATATAGGAATAAGAGTTTGTAGGAATTGTTGATACAAGAGTAGAGAAAGTCATGTGAGTGCAACACATCAGACTTTTTAATGTTGAGGAATCGAGATATAATTATGACAAAACCATTTCTGCAAATATCTATCTTGAATAAGATGTAGAAAGAAGATTGTATGAATAGCTTGTACAGGAGTGAGTAGAGAAAGTCATGTGAGTGCAATATGTTAATTTTTGGTAGAATAGTTCGTACAAGAGTGAGTAGGGAATAGTTGGTAGAATTTTGGGGATGCCCATGAGTGCAAGCACAAAGCTGAAGGAACAAGAGCAATAACATACTGTGCTTCACTTGATGCTGCGGACCAACAGGGACTTACAAAGCAGCAGGAGGTATACCGTATAATCTGCTTTCTCACGCGTATATCCCCTGGTTTAAGTTAGAGAAACCAAAAAGATTGTTGAAAGGCACTTCATTGTAACTCAAAAGTATGACTTGCTCTCGAAAAATAACACCAGCAACTCAATAAAAGGAGATCAGAATGCAAAATAAAATAAAGGAAAAACAGTCCGTTCTTTTTACTTTCTCTACTGATAAGTAGAGGAAGTGTTGTATTCCACCCAAAAATTCGATTTCGAGATTTCACCGGAATATATGTTTTGAGAACCCCTGAAGCATAAAAAAAAAAAAAAAAAAAATCGGATGCGTTACACTCACATGACTTTCTCCACTCTTGAACTAACCATTCTTACAAACTCTCATTCCTGTATCTTCTTCGTGTTAAGATAAACATTTGTACAAATTATCTTATTGCTTATTTCCTTATAGGTACAAGGGTAATATTAGAATACAGTAGACTTTGTGCGATAGTCAAATCTTTTGAAGTTTTGAAATTCCGTTCTCTTTGCACATTTAACATATAAAAAAATGAATGATGTTTCATTTCACGAAAGTTTTAAGTTTTCCGAAACCCACACACATAACAAGGAATGTCTCCGAAATGGTTCACCCTACAAGAAAATGTATTGAGATATAAATTGTGTATTTTAGCAAGATCTACATTTTTGTGTAGTATGATTTGGTCTATCTCTAACGGTTTACCAGTTATGCAAACGTCTTCCAGAGTAAATACGACTACAGGGCTATAGCCAGAAAATGCAAAATATACATTTCATTTGTCATAAAAATATCTCAAACATATAACATTTTAATCAAAATCGTTAGAGCCATTTTCAAGAAAATCAAAATTTTCCATGTAAAGGGTAGTTTAGGGTGGAGCTACTTTCTTCAAAATCTTCGTGTCGCATCCTTGAAAGACATTAAACTTAAATCCTAAATTTGGTTTTTAACCGACTTTTCGTTTTTGAATTATGCTTTGCATAGACTGACACACACACAGACTGACATACACACCTTTTTCTAAAAATGCTTTTTTTTTTTTTGGATTCATGGATTCAGGGGGTCTCAAAATATAAATTTCCGGTGAAATCTCGACATCTAAGTTTTGGTTGGAAAACAATACTTAAAAAAAAAAAAAAAAAAAAAAAAAAAAAAAAAAAAAAAAAAAATATTTGGAAAAAGGTCCGTGTGTGTGTCTGCCTGTCAGTCTGTGGACAGGATAACTCAAAAACGAAACGTTTGTTAAAAACCAAAGTTGGTAGTTAAGTTTAATGTATTTCAAAGATGCGAAAATTCCTCCATCCTAAACTACCCTTTACATGGAAAACTTTGATTTTGATTAAAATGCCATATGTTTGAGATATTTTCATGACAAATGAAATATCCCTATATCTCGAATTTCGAAATCTCGATAGTCGTATTTCGTCTGGATGACTTTTCCATAACTGGTAAACCGTAAGAGCTAGACGAAATCTTACTCTACAAAACTTGTAAATCTTGCTAAAATACACAAACTATATCCATTTTTTTTTTTTTTTTTTTTTTTTTTTTTGTACAGTGAACCACTTTGGAGATATGCCTTACTATTTGTGTCAGTTTTGGAGAACTTACACTTCTGTCAAATATAGCATGCCTATTCATTTTCCTTATATATTAACCGTACAAAGAGAATGGAATCTCAAAGTCTTAAAACGTTTGACTATCGCTCAAAGCCTACCTTATTCTCACATTCCCCTTGCACCTACTAGGAAATAAGCAATAAGAATTTGTACAAATGTATATCTCAACTAACATGAACAAAATAGAGGAATAAGAGATTGTAAGAATGGTTAGTACAAGAGAGAAAGTCATGTGAGTGTCACACACCAAATTTGTTAATTCGCTTTTAACTTTGAGAGTGTGTTTTAGCCTTTCTTGTATAACTATGGGCCCAAATGACCTTATTGTCTTTTAATTCAAGGCTGGAACTGTAAGATACAAACCAATGTTCTTAAGAAAAGTTGTTGTTGTTGTTTTCTAGTGCCTTGCATCTGGCAATGAAGCCATTAGCATTCGTGCTTTCCAATACTTTTGAACTGTAGTTTCTTCTGATCTTAATGCTTCACAGGTCTTCAAGTCTTAAGAAAAGTTGAAATTGGATTTTTGGGCATAAAAGAAGGCTTTTTCTTTCAATCGTGCGATTCGATATAATCTGAAATTAATATAATTGTTATATAAGACGTTATTGATTGTACAATTTTAATTAGATAAATTTTTGTTAAATCCTACACACTCACTCACTCACTCCTGATCATAGTTTTTGTAATTTGAGTAAACTCTCTCGCTCTCTCAGTTTCTGGTTTTTTCCTCTTATAACTGATTATATAAACTAAAAAACTAAACCCCAGTTTTTGTAATTTGAACAAACCTCCTTTCTCTCTCTCTCTGTCTATCCCTCTCCCTCCCTGTCTCAAGTTTTGGCAGGTGGGGTAGCTTTTAAGCTTTCTATATTGCTTAGATTCTATGGATTTATATTATTAATAAAACTAGATATTATTTAATTTGTTTCGAAAAAATATTTATCAAACTCGATTGTGTTGTGCAAATTTATATAACAGCAGCTGTGAAAGCAATCCAGAAAAAGGCGCCAAACTGATTTACGTGAGATGCCCGATGACTGCAATTTACTCTTTTGGAATTGGTGATATCTGAGTGCCATAACCAAATGAACTTCATCATATAATTTTCATATAAAATTACGGGTTTGGGATATTGGTGTTTAAATTGAACGAAAGGCTCTTCATTGCAAATATAAATACATGTAAAGCCTGCCATATGTATATCCATAGATACTGAAAACAAGTAAAGTGAATGACACCCTGTAATGTGCCTGGCACGTTAAGGAGCAGATATTTAGTTGCCTAGCACTAATGTCCCTTGGACACGTGACAAACCTATAATCTGCCTGATGCAGAAGCAGATATACAGTTGCCTAACACTACGTCTAACTTCCATCTATCCGTCGCAGAATCAGAGATAGTTGTCTGGCACTAAGGCCTCTGTGGCACTTGACGAAGCAGAACGATGCGATATGGGGACGAGACCTAGAAGGCTGTCGCCCTACATCGGTCCACGAGTTATCTCATAATAGATCTGTTGCGATATGACCATATAGCTAAAGCGATGTGACATAAATAGGTTAAAAAACAGAACTTCAACGCCTTCTAATAGAGCCCGGCTTTCAAAAGATCTGACTATCGCTTTAGTACTGTATTCTTTTTATACCTTTAAAATCTGTACATACGTTAGTAAAGAAGGTTCAGCTGTAAAGAAATAGACTACCCCTGAGGTCGGGTGGTCAGAGTTGTAACTTCTCAACCCAGAGGTCTTGGGTTCGATTGCTCGGCTGGGGTTGGGAATTTTTATTTAACCAGAATAATTCTGTATTCCCCACAGGGCCTTGAAGTATGAATGTGGGAGTGAATGTGAGTGTGTTTAATGCTAAAAACTGATACAAATCAACGTTAAGACAGTTCAGCGAGTAATAACACCATCATTGTATCTCAAGACAAAGACCCCTCCCCCCTATATAACTAAAGAAATTAAAGGGGCTATTTTTTTTTATTTACTTGATTACCGTCCCCTTATATAGGGATTATGCCCCCTAGGACTTAAAAGTCAGTGCCTAGGGTCAGACGCCTGACGGGAAGCAGAGGAACCTCTGGACCGGAGTGAAGACCTGGAAGCAGGTAGTCAACCAAGCACCAGGTATGGTAGTAAGGAAGAGGATCATATGAAATATGTGCGCCCGCCTCGGTAGCGTGATGGTTAGCGTGTCTGCCTCACGTTCAAGAGGTCGCGAGTTCGAATCTCGCTTAGGGTAAGTTATCCGGGTAAGGTTTTTTTCCGAGGTCTTCCCTACCCTGAGAAGACGAATGTCGGATAACTTAAAGCTCCATGGACCTCGGGCTCATTTGAGCATCATTTCACCCATTTCATTTCATTCATCGTCCGATATGATACAATGTTGCAGGACGTTAATTTAAAAAAAAAAAAAAAAAAAAAAATGTAGGGGAAATAGATAATTGGGAAGGTGATAATGGAGCAATTGGTGGAATGAGTGGCGGGGAAAACCTGAGAACTCGGAGAAAACTCGTCCAACACAAATACCACATGTGGGTCCCTGGGATTGAACCCGGGCCGCCTGGGTGGTAGCGGAACGCTCTTACCGCTCAACCATGGTGCCGCCGGGGGCTAAATATAAATGAAAAAAATCTGTGTTGCACTCATATGACTTTCTCTACTCTTGCACTAACTATTCTTACCAACTCTTATTCCTGAATCTTCTTCATGTTATTCAAGATAAAATACTTACAGAAATTATCTTAATTGCTAATTTCCTTGTAGGTGCAAGGGGAATATGGAAATACAGTAGACTTCGAGTGATAGTCAAATCTTTTAAAGCTGGTCGCTATCTGAACGCTTTGAAATTCCGTTCTCTTTGCACGGCCAAGAGATAAAGTGAATGACGACTTTCCTTTAAGAAAAGTTGTATTGCAAAACTCACACAAATAAGAAAGGACATCTCCGAAATAGTTCACTCCACAAATAATGCATTTAAACGTAACTTGTGTGTTTTAAGATCTACATTTTTTTGTATATTAAGAATTTGTCCATCTCTTACTGTTTACCAGTTACGCAAAAGTCATCAAGAGTAAAACGGACTACATGGCTATAGCCAGAAAATTATAAAATATACACTTTGTTTATCATAAAAATATCTCAAACATATGACATTTTAATCAAAATCGTTAAAAAGTTTTGAGAAAATTAAAACTCGACAAATTTTTCATCTAAAGTGTGGTTAGGATGGAGGAATTTTCTTCAAAATTTTCGTGTCGTATCCTTGAAAGACATTAAACTTAAATATTTACTTTGGCTTCTTACAAACCTTTCATTTTTACTTTCTCTACTACGTAAAGAAGTAGAGGAAACATTGTATTCCACCCAAAAGCTCGAGGTCGAGAGTTCACCGGAAATGTATGTTTTGAAGAAAAAAAAAAAAAAAAAAAAAAGCATTTTTAGAAAAAAAGGTCGGTGTGTGTATGTGTGCTTGCGTGTGTGGACAGCATAACTCAAAAACGAAAAGTCGGTTAAAGATCAAAGTTGGTATTTAAGTTTAATGTATTTCAAGGATCCGACACGCACATTTTTAAAAAAGTAGCTCCACCCTAAACTACCCTTTACATCGAAAACTTTTCGAAAATTTTGATTTTCTTGAAAATGACTAACGATTTTGATTAAAATTCCATATGTTTAAGATATTTTTATGACAAATGAAATGTATATTTTGAATTTTCTGGCTATAGCTTATGTAGTCCCGTTTACTCTTGATGACTGTATAACTGGTAAACCGTAAGAGATAGACCAAATCTTACTGTACAAGAAATGTAGATCTCGCTAAAACACACAATGTATGTCCAAATAAGTTTTTTTTTTTTTTTTTTTTTTTTTTTTTTTTTTTTTTTTTTGTGTAGAGTGAACCATTTCGAAAATATTCCTTGTTATTTGTGTCAGTTTCGGAAAACTTAAACTGCCGTCAAATGCAACATTGAAGTTCATTTTCTATATGTTAGTGGTGCAAAGAGAACGGAATTTCAAAGCTTTAAAGGATTTGACTGTGCTCTAAGCCTACTGCATATCCTGAATAAGAGTTTGAAGAACGGTTAGAACAAGGGTAGAGAAAGTCATGTGAGTGCAGCACAACCGATTTTTTTAGTTATGCTGTTCAAACACAAGCACACACGGACATTTTTCTAAAAATGCTTCTTTTTTATTCAGGGGGCCTCAAAACATTTATTTGCGATGAAATCTCGATATCGAAATTTTGGATCGAATACAATACTTCCTCTATTCTACTGTATGTAGTAGGCAAAATAAAAAATAAATATGTGAAAGAATATGCTTTTGCAAGAATATTTTGTAGAATTAGTAGAGCAAGTGATGTGAGTGCAACATCAGTGGGGCGTTTGTTTAGTTTACGTAGAATATTGTTGATCCATTGTTTAGAGAGCAAAGCTTTTGGTAGCACTCCGTGTAATAATCAGGTTGCAGAGTTACGTAGGTGTTATAGAGGACAAATTGGCGTGGCAGTTAATTAAGTCAAGCCTTGCGGTCCTGGTACCAAGGCTTCAAACACAAGCGAGGCTGTAGTTAGTGTATAAAAGGATGAACATCACATAACTCTGTAAGCAGTATTTCCTCTAATATCAGCTAAAATACCTGTCTGCTTGACTTACGGCTTTAAAGTTCTGCTCCTCGCCTCAATTTAACAGCTATAAGCTTAGTAACATACTGCAATTCAGAAAACCTGTGTTAGTTGTTTGGTGGTTGATACCGTGACTCAAAGCAGATTATTTAAAAATAATAATATGGATAATAATAGGGATTTAAACTTTCACGAAAAATATAAAGTCGGAAATTTGGCTTATGAAGACATAAATTGAAGAGGCATGAGGTATTGGGTTGTGTTTTGCTCCCCACGCTGGTATATATTGCATGTTATTACTAGAGCGGTCACTTGCGATACGGGTTGATTGAACACGGAAAGTGAATGACGTAACCGATACCGCGCAGTCGTCGTATATACCCGCGCACCAGCCTGCGGCTGTGTACATACTTGCGCGAGTAGCAACACTAAAATCCATGTGCGCTAAGCTTGAGGCTTATCACACAATCATCTGCCCTCTAGTTATTACTTATTTCAGCCACCAACTTTATGTTGATACCTATGTTTGTTTGGAAACGAGTTCATATGTTGGAATTTTAAAATTTCTTCTGTGTAAATATCGGAAGGTGCAGTGTGTGTGTGTGTGTGTGTGTGTGTGTGTGTGTGTGTGTGTGCGCGTGTGTGTGTGTTCGTGTGTGCGTGCATGTGTGTCCACTTGTTAGTGTATTATTTGCTATTGCTTCACATGCATCAGTTTGCCGGATCTCGCATATCCCCAGATAGTCTGCGAAAGATGAGAAGCTGGCATGCATTGCTTGCGAGCGCATCAGATGCTACCCTAGATTGCACATGATAAAGTCCCGGGAGGTTAATCGCCTAAAGGGTTTTGCAATTGTTAATGCGATGGATTAGTTGAAGTGTGTCATACTTTTTAATGTAGATGCAACATTATTCCTGGTCCTCCCCAAATTATGGAAGTATGAATGAGAGTGTGAGTGAGACCCATGTACAAAATACCCAAGATCCAAAAACCCAATGTATACAAGTTAACACTATTGGCTAAAGGTAAAACGTTCCAAAGGAAAGCCAGCCGATTTAACCATTGAAGTAAAAAATACATCGTCAGGAATACGTGGAAAACACATAGTATGCTGACTGCGCTGAGAGTTGAAGGCTGGTAGATAATCACACTTAGCACACAATATAAAACTTTCATTAATTTTCTCATATCGCAATGTAACTTTGTTGGAATTTATCACATGACCTAGCTCGAGTTCTAGGACGAGAAGTTCTTAAGGATTACTCGTCCATATTGGCTCATTTAGCATCCGTATTAAAGGTATTTTCAGCTGTCCTGACAGATTGTATTCCTCATGTTTATGATGACTGCTTGTACCTTCGCTGAACTAGTTCATGCTCGGGGAAAGAAGTTCTCGTCGTGTGCCTGTAGTATTTAATTCCTCGCAGACGTTCAAGTGCCATATTTCGTTCTTTGTATTCAATTGGCCATTTGGAAAGGTGGATCAAGCTTATGCATTTTGTAATATTTAGAGTACGAGTAACAATGTATTACTTTTGTGGTCAAATAATGGTAAATAGTCTTCACAAAACATTGAAAATATATCAGAATGGAGGAAATAGTCTGTTTATATGGGGTTGTGTAAATTACCAACAGAAATCAGATGAATTGAGATCTGTATATTATGGACATCAGTTTAATGGAATGTGCCTCATGGTGGCATAATTGCTAATTGTTTCACAAGGCTGAAGTTTATAAAGAAGATAAGTATTTCAAATTTTCTTAAACGCCAACCTCCCTTTGCTTTATATACTCGTAGTTGCCCCGGCTGGCATCTAAAAGTCTAAAAATGTGCAAAACACGTTACTTTTTGATAATATTGTGTGCAAAATAATTGAAAACCAGAGCGCAATAATGGTATACCACAATGGTGCTTTGGATTATTACACTAGAAAATGTTGAGTTGGTCTGAGTGACTCAGTTGGTTTACGCGCTGGCCTGCTGATTCCAAGGTTGTGGGTTCAAACCCGATCCAGAGCGATGTTTTGAAGTGCGCGGGCCCTTTTACTGCCATGTAAAATAATTCCTGTGCGACGAAATATCGGCATATCGGCGACGCTGATATAATCCTAGCAATTAACTGCGTCATTAAGAAATAAAAAATAAAATATGGTTTTTGCTTTTTGAAATGTTGAGGTGTTGCGTTACTCACGAATTTATTATATATACGTTCTAAATTCTATTTAATTAATTACATATTATTACTGCTTATTGTTCCTGCTTGGCAGATTAAACAAAAAAAAATCTTGCTCCTTTTGAGCATGATCCGAGTCGTTTATGTTACTGTAACAAAATGACAAAATCAAATTCGTTTGCTTTTCTATCACTTTACTATCCTCTAAATTTTTATCACAAATACAGTTTTCTTCTCTTTTCTTATTGTCTCTTATCAGAATGTCCGATTGCTTGCAGTATTGCAAAACTACATGCTATGTTTACTGTTCTGAAATAGTACCTCCAGTGTTGCTATCATTAATAGTGTTAAGTTTCCACAATTAATATTATCATCCTAAAAATGTACTTATTCTTTCTTCTCGTTGTTAACACAGTATACAGTCTTTCGTGCTATCACAACTCAGAACTTTCACTTCCATAACCTTGCTCAGTCCTTTCAGTGTCTTTCTTCACTTTCTCTGTCTCTCATACACTCAGTACGAAGATGCAGTCCCTTGACGCCCGTTAGAATCTTCTTCACGACTGACGTGTCTCTCGCGACGACACACATTCACAGCTCTCTCGCACTGGCTGACTTACTGACTATGTCATGTCTTTAATCGTAAACTCTAACTCACTGCTGCTTTCTGGCCTCCTTATAGAGCAGGGCTTACGTCACATGGACCTTTCTCGATCTCCACAAACGCGCCGCCGGTTACGCAGCTGGATCTTTCTCGAAGATTGTTGTTGGTCACGTACACACAGACGCGCGAGGCAGCCTGCCCTTCAATGCCTTTCCCGCTCGCCGACCCTGCATGTGGCTTGAAGCAGCCCGACCCCGACAGACGCTTGTTTTGCACCGTCAAATTATTTGTGTTTTTATTCTTGTTTAAGTTGTAAAGTTTGAGTATAGGATGTTATTTATTTCTGACTACTGCAATATTGCAAAAACTTCATACATAGTACAGTCGAGACCGTTGGCAAACTGCGAGACGCATGCGCAATTAAATTTTAAGAAAGTGAATGTGCAATATCTCAAATGGTTCCTGACTACTATGAACAAAACTAATGGCTGTGTAGGAACTTTTAAGGTCATATCAATTGCAAACTTCTATTTAGGCATTTTAATAGTCTCTCATTTCAAAGCACCGAATTGCGTATGTTGTGTTCGTGGGGAAGGGGGATCTTCCACCATTTCTAATGTGAGTAGTTCGTATGTAGAAGCCTGACTGCGAGGAATGGGAAAGTAAATAGGTTGAATAGAACAAACAAGTAAAAAAATATATTTTTTTTCCCCTTCCAAATCAACATTCCCGCGTCCTCTTACTACAAGCAACCAAATTTCAGCATGCGTTCAGACACAATACCAACAGATTTGTGAGGGAAGTCAAGAAATTGAGTTTTCAGGGCTAGGACCTTTGTAAGAGAACCCAGCACGGAAGGGTGGTTAAAGGATTTTTAATGCGGACGTGCACTGAATTCGAAGGAAGCCGAGACTAAGAAACATACTGGTGTCAGAGGAGATTGCAGAATGATGGGAGAATGGAACTTCTTAGGGAGAAGGATAAATATTAGAAATATAAGTTAGAAAAATAATTTTGTTTTATAAAATTAAATGTGCAACGTTACAACTACTCAGTTTTTAAAATTATGTCTCCTCCAGGGAATATTTTATTCATTGTGTCAATTTCTACAGCACTTACGGTCATTCAAACCATCCTACAAGGCTTTTAAATGCATATTGCTTGGTGAGCACAAAATTTTTTTGACAAACACGTTTAAATACAGATAATTTTGGTAAGGGCCCCGAACATTTCAGAGACCGCTAACCGGCAACTTACCGGCTGTATAGGAAAACAATATGGCAGTTCTCAGTAATGCAAAGTGGTTTCTTTACAATAAACTGAAGTACTGCCAACCTTACTATAGAGATTGCTAGTTTCAAGTCTGTTAGGAAATCACACGTTTCGAATTTACACACATAGATAAATCACTTCCCAGCACTAAATATCACATCGTGTTGTATTTAATGGGAAATTGTGTTATAAAAACTATTAAAAGTGTGAAACACTTATGTAAACATACACAAAAATCCAAATAAACACACACGTGACACAGACAGGCTCTACCTAACCTATGATTATTTACTTTAAACTCAACAGTTGACGTCCTGCAAGATAATGCAGGGTTACCAACGTAACAGTTGCAATAGCGGCAACTACGGGACATGTCTTTACCATGCGTATATATAGGAGCAGTTGCAGGCACTGATATAAACTTAACAAACAGAATACCACCAACGGTAATCAAAGGGGGGTAAAGATGTCACAGTTGTCTTTTGGTGAGTTATAGCTTGCGTTTAGTACCTTGCTGAACTTGGCCGGCTCTGAACGGTGAGTTGCAGTGAAATGTGCAACAATTACTTATTCTCTCACTAATGCTGGAGCTGTTGTTACTCGGCTTGCTGGCATTTGGGTGTAACACTTCCACTGACTCAGTGCAGTTCATGTCCAGAAATGAAATCAGCTACGGTTCATACGGCGCGTGAAGGTAAGACAGTTTTATTTGAAGTTTTTGATGATAGAATTATTACGGCGGCGTTGTGGCCGATTGGTTAGACCGCCACCTCTCACCAAGGCTGCCCGGGTTTGATCCTAGAGGATCATATGTGGAATTGTGTTGGACAAAGCGGCGGGTATTCTCCGGTTTTTCCAGCTATTCATTCCACCAAATGCTTCATCATCTCCTCTCCTTTCATGCGCTTCGCCTTTTGTCATCTCCATCCTCATTCTCTACGAGGCTTCGGACTGATCCCCCTTTCTAGCTACTCTATCTGATCCAGGGTTTTTATGATCCTCAACAGGCATCTGACCCTAGCCTAATTTGAAACTTTTAGAGGCTGTAAGTCCTCCATACAAGAAAGAAGAAGAATTTCAAGTTAAGTAAGGGGAATTCTCTACTCTACCTCATCCCTGTGATTTTTATGGTAAAAGCTAGGCGTACAGATCAAACCAAAGCACTGAGAACATTCTTAATGTATCCAATGCCTTTCATTTTTGGAGATGAACTGCGTCGAATCAGTGTTTTATTTTCAGGTGTTAGTAATGCACATGGGCCGAGAAAAAATTTCTTATTTAAGAAAGAAGTACGTACATGTCATAATATACTGCCTTTGATATCTACCCGGTCCAGATACGTTCCGCGAATAGCTAAGCCACAAAAGGCTCGGCTGCCCTTTAGCGGCCTCTGGGACATTCGGGGCGCTTGATAAAATAACCCCATCCTGCTTGGCTACTGGATTGCTAGAGTGACCTTAGAAATAATATATCGTCCATAGTAACGCTCTTAGAGTTTCTCTGCTTCCTAACCTTGTGGTAACTGTTTGATATCGTTTTTCCATTTTGAACGGGCCCTAATGTCCTAGTTGTCGACGGGCACTTAAACCCAACTCACTCACTCCATTTTATGTTTAACCCTAGAAATCGTGTCTGGATAAGTGTTTCCCAGTTTAGGTCTATGCATATTTTGACTGACGGATATTTTGCGTCACCATGGAGAAGCAGTAAACTCTCCTCCTTCACCCTCTGTTAACATCCCATATACCGATGACTTGGACGTACAGAAAACATAGAAGTCAGTACTGCCATCTTGCGTACACCTTATTCCTTACAGTTTGTAGGGTACTGTATTACATCATGCTTTCATTTTATTGGCTGATACTGTCATCTGTTACTTTAACAGGTAAGCTACAACCCCTCATCCTTTCCCACAATAAGGGTATTATTGTGCTCTGTGTACATAAACCTGTGTACATAATAAAGGAACACGTTTAGGCCTTCGGGAATGGTACTGTCCGATACTCATGATGCTGCTCGTTCGTCCTTGACGAATGACCTCCAGCGAAGATCCATTGAACTAGCCTACCCTTAATAAACAGGTCAGGAAATAGTTTGTTACGTTAACAAACAGCTGTTTCCCTGTATTATTTTTCGAAGAGAACACAAGAGTACGGTTGACTGCAAAGTTTCTGTGGTACGGGTTCATGCCATTGTCAGGGTTTTAGCGAGAGATAATTAATAGCAATTCAGACAAAGAAGACGAGGGAGAAATGTCGGTAACAGAAGAAACACAATTAAGTGTAAATAATTGCAGAGACTGATAGACTAATACATATGACTGACATCACTGGTAGTTGATAATTTGCTATGTAGTTGCTGTACTTCTCCAGCGCAGAAACATGAGGGCAACGTACACAATATTTGATTGTCGTTTCTCCTTCGTGTGCCCAATGCTCCCGTAAGGTTAGTAGTAAAGGTGCTCGCACCTAACCTCTCATTTAAAAATTTTATTCGTCAAGAACCAACGCGCGACTTGTACTTCTCAACGACTCTTATATTACTGTCGTCGTACGAGCGCCTATGTAAGGTTTAGATTTTAAAAACATATTTTTTTGGAAAGCTGTGTGGATCGACTGAATTCTATCAATTTTAGCAACTCGCTGATGGAAGTTTTCACTCACAATCAAGTTAAAACCTAGCAGACATCCAGAATTACTCAGACTAAACAAGGCATGGAGAAATGCCTTCTTTCTCCTAGTACCAGGAGTACACAACTTCCCATCACCTGGCTGAAGCTAGAAAAGAACATTAAAATTAATGGGGTTCCTTTGATGCTGGAAGGAATTCTCGCATCACTGCAAAGCATCGATTCACCATTCCTTCACTAGCCAAACAGATAATCACGCATCTTCATAGAGGCGTGAAGCAAGGGCAATGTTTCAAGTAACCGTAAATGCCTGAGTCGCATACTAGAAGTAAAATAAGTTTGCTAAGAGAAAACACTCCTTTGCCCATCAGAGTTTACGGTATAGGAACTTAACGCTTTTAAACTCTGCCTAATTCTGAAGTTCTTGACGTTCTTTTAGAGGGTTTTATTGAAAATAGTTGTCCGTCGGATATCTAACGCTTCTTTTGAAAGTAGAGCAACAAATGCTTGGATTTCATCGAATTTCTACGCTGAATATTGATTGGAGCTTTGTTTAAATACTGCATACGTGTGGATCAGTTATTTTGTGTGTGATTACGAAACACGTGAATGGTGATTGCTGGATCATACCAACAAACAACTTCCTTAATCTCTTTCTGCTTCATTCGATTTAGAAAACAAACAAAACTGGAAAACAGTAGAAATACGCATTCATTGCCATTGTGCCAGTTTTATTTGTTTTTAACGGAGGAATATGATTAAATCAGAAAAAATGGGTACCGTTAACCACGTTCTACCTGAATATTTTTTTTATGAAGTTGGTAGCTTAGATATAGGTACATAGCGTATTTCAATCTACTAGTTGAAGGGGCAGTAACAGAGGACAAGAGTTCCTAGATTGCCTCTGTGATATGGTGATAGCATGCTAACCCTAAAATCCAGGATCCTGGGTTCCTGGCTGGAGTGTGGGAATTTTTCTTTAGCCAGGATTATTTTCCATCCTCTCTAGGGTCTGTAAGTATGAATGATACTGTAAATGTGTGTGTGTGTGCGCGCGCGCGCGCGTGTCATCTTTACCCACACTACCAACATACATGAGGCATTTTACGGAGAATTCAACAGCATATTTTGTAGCTTAAACCCTGACATTTTCAATATATTTTCAGTTTTAAAACACATTCTAACGGAGACTTATTAATTATACAGGAATCACTTTCAGCTAATGTGCGGTCTCATGAATGCCCTGTTCACTAATCAGAATCGAATTTAATCGACAATTTAAAAGCTTAGTGCTATGTAACCAATAACTGATCTATTTTGATCCCTACAATTTCTATTTCCATTCGATTCGGGTTTTAGGGAACCTATTCTCGTGTATTTTCCTATTCACTTTTGGAGGTTGGTACAAACTGTAAATATGGTGGGTTTTGGTGGTCTGCGAATTCAAATGAAAGAAGTGGTTCACTATCTAACGACGCATACTACAAAAACACAAGGAGGAGGGACATTTCAAAAAATATGTAAAACAGTCCTGTCCTGTGGCACTGCGGCCCTTTTGACTGTAGCCTTGGCCTACCGCCCGGCCGCTAGATCCCCCACCTCTGCCCACTGCAGGCGTCATGAGCGGAGTCCAGTGGTGGAGAGCGGGACGTGGTCAGTGCCCCGAGCCAGTATATGCTGTCTTCCTAACAGGAGTTGATCATACAGAGGAACCAGATGAGATGAAGTAATTGGTGGAATGATGGCGAGGTAAACCGAAGAACCCGGAGAAAACCCGCCCCTGCGCCGGTGTGTCCACCACACATCCCACATGCGGACGCCTGGGATTGAATCCGTGTCGCTTTGGTGGGAGTCAAGCGGTCTAACCGCTCGGCCATGGCGCGGCCGTTGTAAAACAGGCTTGGGCACAACCGGCTCAACGTGTTCTTGCCTCACTCCACCGACCATCCCTCCACTTCACTGCTATTCAGCTTTACTTTGCTTCCGACAGCCTGATTCGTGGCGAGTATGACTTCGCCGAGACGTCATACGTGGCAGAGAGAAGGTTTTTTAAGTTACAAAAACAGAAACGTTTGCTATGTAATATACGGATTTCAAATTGCAAGTTTCAGTTTGGCTCAAAATTATCCGATTTAGTTAATAAGAAATTTGGAGGGGAATGAATAATAAAAAGATTAAAACTGGCATTATAGGCTTACAGTAATATATTCTTTCATATATATCAGCTATTGTATTTGGTGTTTCAAAGTCTGAACAGAATATTAAGTTTAAAACCAAACGATTTATTATTTTGAAAGCTAAATAGCAATGGAACCTTACCTTGTGAAAGAGAAACAATTTAGTATGTTCATCATAAGGCGATGAAAGAATATCACGTGCATAAGATAAAGGAAGATCATAAACTTGAAGATTATGTAATTTGCCTAATCACAATTGGTGGCTGTAATAATTATTGCGTGCAAATGTGTGTTCTAAACAAAACGGCCAATACCAGTGTAAAAATTGCTACTACCGCACAGCTGGAACGAAACCATCATTGGGCTTGTATCAAAACAACCTTCGTCACTCGCCATGAAAGTGTGGGGTGAGTATGGCACGTTCAATCGCTACCTCTCCTCTCGTGCCCATGCCTTTTGTAAAACAATGTAGAATGTGAACCGCAAAGCTAATTCAAGAAAAATTCACTTCATCGATTAAACTAAAAATACAAAAAATGCATCATTTTTGCATTGTGATAATTTTTCGGAATTCCCATCTTGCTTGTAATTCTTCTTAGGCAATTTAATTGAGTTTTCAAACTTTCCACCTTCGGTTTCGGAATAATTATGACAACAGGCACTCAGCATCAAATTGTTGTTCTCCGTGGTCTAGGAGAGCGTGGTCTAGGTTCGCGGGTTCAAACCCGGTTGAGGGCGATGAATCGTTTTCACGCGTAAAAGTACGTACTTATGGTGGGCTGCTTTGGGCAGGAAGTAAAGCCAGTAGTCCTGTGGGTTAAATTTACGGCACGTAAAACAACCTAAGGTCTGATAAAGAGGTCCCTGAAGAAATATAAGATGGGACGCTGAGAGGCATAGGAGTTAAAGAACATCCATAAATAAAAACTCAATTTCAACTTATCAAGTTACCGAAGGACCAGCACCCATGGTATTAATAAAGGAGATTATTAATAATAATCTAAGAGGCGCATGAAAAAGGTGAAATAGAAACAAATAAGCTAAAAGTTTGAAAATTACATTAAAAATCTGATGTGTTGCACTCACATGACTTTCTCTACTCTTGTACTAACCATTCTTACAAACTCTTATACCTAAATATTCTTCGTGTTAGTTGAGATAAACATTTGCACACATTATTCTATTGCTTATTTCCTTGTAGGTATAGGGGAATATTAGAATACAGTAGGCTTTGTGCGATAGTCAAATCTTTTAAAGCTTTGAGATCCCGCTCTCTTTGCGCGCTTAACATAAAAAATGAACAACGATGTTCCATTTCACGAAAGTTTTAAGTTTTCCGAATCTGACACAAATAACAAGGAATATCTCCATAATGGTTCACTCTACAAAAACATTTATTCTGACATAAATTGTGTGTCTTAGCGAGATCTACATTTTTTGTATAGTAAGATTTTGTCTATCTCTTACGGTTTACGAGTTATTCAAAAGTCACCCAGAGTAAACAAGACTACATAGGCTATAGCCAGAAAATTCAAAATTATACATTTCATTTGTCATACAAATATTTTAAACATATAACATTTTAATCAAATTCGTTAGAGCTATTTTCAAGAAAATAAAAATTTTCCATGTAAAGGGTAGTTTAGGATGGGGCTATTTATTTTCTTCAAAATCTTTATGGCGCTTCCTTGAAAGACAGTAAACTTAAATACTAACTTTGGTTTTTAACCGACTTTTTGTTTTTGACTTATGCTGTCCACAGACTGACAGACTAACACACACACACACACACACACACACACACACGCGCGCGCACGCACACACACACACGGACCTTTTTCTAAAAATGTTATTATTATTATTATTATTATTATTATTATTATTATTATTATTATTATTATTATTATTATTATTATTATTATTATTATTATTATTATTATTATTATTATTATTATTATTATTATTATTATTATTATTATTATTATTATTATTATTATTATTTAGGGGGTCTCAAAACATATTTGCGGTGAAATCTCGACGTCAAATTTTTGTGTGGAATACAATACTTCCTCCTACTTATCACCAGAGAAAGTAAAAATACCGAGAAGGCAACATTTCTCATACTGCTTTTATAACAGAGATTTTCTATTTAAATAAATCCCCCATATGCCAGCCTGTGGTTAAAAAATAATTTTCTTTCGTTTTGTGATGTATTTTCAGATATTAAAATAGAGGCAGCGAAAATGGAATTCCCGAAACTTATTTCTTGAGGTTTCTTCTTTTCTCTACTTTCCTGTTGTATGCTTTTACACATATATACAATACACAAACAAACAGCTGTGCAAGAGACGAGACTCGATCCAAAAACATACGTTCTAGCGACCACGGCATTGAGCATCGTTGTCTGGTTGGCTCTTCATTTTTTATTTCACATGTTGATGAGTGGTGTAACGCGTATTGCATATTTGTGACTCGCGGAAGAAAGGAATGTTTGCCAAACCTTCTTTAAAATATGAAAGCACAATATTTTGGCTTACTCGCGTGCCATTCCCATTCCGAGAACGTGGGACGATTTTTTTATTATTGTTCCATTATCTCCCCTTTAACCATTTTCATTGTTCCCTTTAACTTCTACTCGTATGTTCACATAGGGGGCCTTTCCTTCAGAACGCTACATCTACGGGCAATGGTGTGAACTCGTGTATTCTGGGTTTTGGGTCTTGGTTTTCTTTACATTAGCGTACACACGCGCGCGTGCACACACACACACACACACACACACACAAACACACACACATACACATACACACACACACACACAAACACTCTCTCATTCATACTTTCAGACTGTGAGGAAGACAGCGAATAATTTTGGCTGGAGAAAAGTTCCCACTCCTCAGCCGGGAATCGAACCCGGGACCCCTGACATAGCAGGCATGTGTATTACAGACTGGGCTACGAGGCCATCCCGATGGAAAATTGTGGTCTAACATCACAACGTAGTACCAACATAAATACGTTTATTATGATTCAACTACAGAAAAGTGTATATTTGCAAAACGAGGAAGAAGTTTGAAAATACGAAAATTGGAGTATTTTCATTTCGAGTTTCTGCAAAGCGCTTAAACTATGATAATGCATACTATTGTTTGGATGATAATGAATAACAGAAATGTTGCGCGAAAATGAAATTATCAGGATCGGCCGCACTAACATTAGTGAATTGGTTACGCCTGATAATATTGAACAACTGAAGGTGAGTTGGCTACTTGCGGCGAAAGAGTTATGTTTAAATCCTGCATTAATTAAATCGTAAATAAATGGAACTAGAGACTGTAAGATTTAAATAGCAAAATCCAAGTATAAAAACCAATTATATTGTATTTGTGCTACAATAAGTATACAAATAAGTATACAATAAGTTACTGGATCCAATACATCTTTGTTAAGCGGTGGAAAAAGAAAAAATAATCACGGATTGCTTGAGTGTGTAGTGAATAAAACTACGTCGAAAAATGTTTTTATCTTAACAGACCTAATGGCACAAACTTATCACAAGTGGCGCAAACATGGTGACCCGAAAAGGACTGTCTCCTTAGCTGTCTTTATGGAGTAGCTCGGTGCATCGATTCGAAACCGGTTTCATAAGCGTGCTCCAGTCCTGGTCAAGAGCTTTTTCGAAGAAACAGTACTGGCGGAAGTTTTTTGAGCTACATGACAGTAATTTACGGGTTAATGCCCTGTGTTATAGCAGTAAAGAGCAGAACACACGTCTGCCTCATGGCTTCGGTGACACTCTAATGACCAGACATTTTTCTCCGAAAGTGGTCATTTGTATTGCGTGAAGAGCATGCTTTATTAATATTATGCAGTAATATGAAATATAAACAGAAGATTAATGAACACTTGTTCTCATTGTCTACACCCACAATCATTTTTATGTCACTAAGGTTTTTTCCCCTGCTTATACCGGGTGGAAGGTAATGCTTCGACCATACGTTAACCAGGGATTCTACATGATGAGCTTAACAAATATGTGCAATACAATTAGTAATAAAGAAACGTTTCGCTGAAAAAAGATTGTGTCAAGTATTTGGAGCCATCTGGCTTCTTGATGAGTGGATATCTTCTTGCTTTTCAAGGATTGATGTTTATCCCGTTCCGTGCCAAAGGCAGTTATGTATTGAAATTGATTCGTCCATCTGGTACTCGGTCTTCCTGTATCCCATCTTCCTTTTGGGGTGTATGAAATAGCTTGCTTGGGTAATCTGTCTGACACACTCATGCCAGATATAAATTACTTATTATTTCACTAGCTAGTACCCAATCTGGATGTACGGTTTTCGATATGGAGCTGTGCTTCAAATTCTCAGATAAGGAGGATCCAAACAATACAAAATCGGGTTCTTCCAGTCATAGCGGATGCCCCATGGTACATCCGCAATTCTACTCTTCATTCGGATCTTGCTACTCCAACAATAGATGCCACACTTCGACTCTACAGATCCTTCACCAACCATCCTAATAGTCTATTAAACCAGATTCCTCTGCACCTACCACCACAGCGACTGCATCGAAGACTGAAAACGAAACACATACCGACCTCGTTGACTATACTAACTAAATTAAATATGAGGAGCATTAATGAATTGTGACAACACGTTTTCTGTATATGTAAAGTATACAATATAATTTTGTAACAGCACAAATGTAATACACAATTAGTGTAATCAAGTTAACTATTATTAAAAACAAAATCTGATGTGTTGCACTCACATGACTTTCTCTACTCTTCTACTAACCATTCTTACAAACTCTTATTCCTATATCTTCTTCGATTTAAGATAAACATTTGTAAAATTATCTTATTGTTTATTTCCTTGTGGGTGCAAGGGGAATGTTAAGAGCACTGCAGACTTTGAGCGAGTCAAATCTTTTAAAGCTTTGAAATCCCGTTCTCCTTGCACGCTTAACATATAACAAAATGAACAACGATATTCCATTTCACGAAAGTTTTAAGTTTTCTGAAACTGACGCAAATAACAAGGAATATCTCCGAAATGGTTCACTCTACAAAACAATTTATTCAGACATAAATTGTATGTTTTAGCGAGATCTACATGTTTTGTACTATCTTTTACGATTTACGTGTTATTCAAAAGTCATGTAGAGTAAACAGGACTACATGGGCTATAGCCAGAAAATTCAAAATATACATTTCATTTGTGATACAAATATCTTAAACACACGGCATTTCAATCAAAATCGTTAGAGCCATTTTCAAGAAAATCAAAATTTTCGAAAAATCTTCCATGTAAAGGGTAGTTTAGGGTGGGGTTATTTTCTTTAAAATCTTCGTGTCGTATCCTTGAAAGTCATTGAAGTTAAATACTAACTTTGGTTCTTAACCGACTTTTCATTTGTACTTTCTCTACTGGTAAGTAGGGGAAGTATTGTATTCCACCCAAAAATTTGATGTCGAGATTTCACCGGAAATATATGTTTTGACGGCCCCTGAATCCAAAAAAAAAAAAAAGCATTTTTAGAAAAAGGTCCGTGTGTGTGTCTGTGTGTCAGTCTGTCAGTCTGTGGACAGCATAACTCAAAAACGAAAAGTCGGTTAAAAACCAAAGTTGGTATATAGGTTTAATGTCGTTCAAGGATGTGACACGAAGATTTTGAAGAAAATAGCCCCACCCTAAACTACCCTTTACATGGAAAATTTTTATTTTCTTGATAATGGCTCTAACGATTTTGATTAAAATGTCATATGTTTGAGATATTTTTATGACAAATGAAATGTGTATTTTGAACTTTTTGCACGGGCGCGCGCGCACACACACACACACACACACACACACACACACACACACACACACACACACACACACACTACTTAACAGTAGAGAAAGTAATATACGTAGGCCGAGAAGAAGATTGGCAGAATAGTATTAATATAAGACCGGAACAAGGCTAAATGGCTTAACCCATGTTGTTGTTGATGATGATCTTATAATTAGGCATTATAAGAGATAGGGGAGAGTATTCACCATAAAACCTTCTGATCTTTGTTCAACAATTTCAGAAAGAACAAGGAGAGTTAATGTATTCATAATTCGAGTTTGAAAAGCTACATTTGCAGACAGCCAGCTAGGTACTATTTATAAGGTTTAATTCTTGAGTGTGGGTTGTATCAGGGCCTTCTATGCTTCCCGGGCCATGCAGCGCTGTGTTTTCCACAGCTTAACTGTATAATACTCACTGTTAAGAAGTGCAAATTAGCACCAAATACTCGAAAGAGAGAGTAGTGGTACACGTTAAATGGTTAATGATTTCCTGTTGCTCGGTAACACTCCCATTGTACCATTTCTCGTTATCATTTTACAAGCTGTAGAATGTTAAAATCGGTTGTATAATAACGTATTAGCATTTTGGGGTATTAATGTTCTGCAGCGTGGGATGTACTTCAAAATAAATTCCCTGCTCGTTTCATTTTGCTTGCTACAATCCGAAACCTCAGGTTATATATCTAATCAAGAATATATCTAATTCCTTTTTGATATGAGTGTAGTATTAAGCAGATTTAATATTGTGTTTGTAAAGTTTGTTTTTAGTTTATTTTGATTTTTCTTTGTAAACAAAATCTCAAGAAATAGCTGTTTTGTTTAATTGTATGCGTTATTGGGCATTCAAAGGATGTTTCTGTTGTTTTATTTATGTTTTTAGTAAATATATTTTAACAGGTGCTGCTAGTTGATTAGGGGGAGATATTACCTCATTACATTGTGAGATGATTAAATTTAGGTACTCCTCAGCGTTACCCAAAGTTTTTCTCTGGCGTTATGTTACATGGGGATTTCTTACTTTTTCACTTAATTCAGTACAAAATGCAAGAACATTCTTTTCTTGAGCTCACACAATAAAATATGAACTGCACTAATCTTCCTCGCTATCTTCTTCGTTTTGTTTCTTCTATGAAAATTGTAAACGATTCTTGCCTGAAAGATCACAATGGTGGTCTTTCTTAGCTGCTGATTTCTCTTCTTTGATTACGTAAAGCTCTTGTTGGACTGCTTCCGTTGCCATGTACGTTCACCGTTTCTCTTACATACATATTAATATTATATTTAAGTACATCGTAGCGCAGTTGGGAACGCGTTTGCCTCTGGCGCGGAGGACCCGGGTTCGATCCCCGGTACAGCATGGAATTTCCCCCCGCTAGGCGGTCTGGCACGGGTTGCACTGAGCCTCGTTAGGTGGACCAATTGAGGATCTACTTGATGGAGAAGTAGCGGCCCCATGTCGTGAAGGCCGCATAACTGGCCGGGAGGGCTCGGTGCGCTGACCACGTCCCACCCTCCAGTACTGCACCCAACCAATGACGCCTGTAGTGGGCAGAGGTGGGGAAGCAGCGGCTGGGCGACAAACCAAAGCCCTTCCTGGGCTGTAGCACTAGGGGTTTAGTTTTTATTTAAGTGCATTACTTTTTACAGTTTCTTTTTTCAAACGTTTTTAAAATGTTTTGATTGTTTTTTGTTGCTATTACGCGCTGCTATTACATAATGAACATTACTCTGTTCTTCCGTTTTTATTTTTATTTATTTTTTACAAATAAAGTAATTAAATCGAGACTACTAAATTACCGCTTCAAACATGTCTGAATAAAATATGTGTCGAACGAGTTCTCATAAGCATATGCTAACTAACGTAAGGTGCTTTTTTAGTGCTCACGTCTAAGGTGTGTGGCAGAATGTCCATTTCACACTCAAGAGATTTCGAGTTAAATACAATGACTTACCTGGACCCGAGATTATTTTATTTTTATTTAATTATTTATTTTTGTCGGTCTGGGTGCCTCAGTTGACTAGGCGCTGACCTACTGATACCAAGGTCAAGGGTTCGAACCGACACAAACCGATAGGTTTTAAGTGTGTTTAAAAACGATAGCCCCATGTCAGTAGACTTACCAGCATGTAAAAGCTCCTGCTGGACGAAATTCCGGCATACCGGCGGCACAGACAATATCCTAGCAGTTGACAACTTCGTTAACAACAAAATAATTAATTCAGAGTTTTCCCCCCTTATCTTGTTATGCTTTGTTCAGTTTATCTTTTCATGATTTGTTAATGTGTTCGTAGTTTCTTCAAACAGTTAAGTTTTGCGTACTTTGCCTAAATTGTTAATCTGGTCAGAGTTTAATTTTCTACATTTCGTGAGTGACTTACTTTCCGACATCATGGAACAATGTGATACAGGTATTGTTCGGTTTAGTGACCAGAGAGGTGTCGAGCAAATTTATTACGTATTGAAGTCAGGATAATTCACTCTATTGTCCCCTCTATAATAACTATGTAATTTATGTAAACCCAGATGATGATGATGATAATAATAATAGTAATAGTAGTAGTAATAATAATTAATAATAATAATAATACCTAATAGTAATACTAATAATATAATGGTTTCTGAGTGTGGATATTTAGCGTACCCTATGTAAATGTTTATTAATTAAACCAGTAAACCCGAATTTGGTTTTTGTGAACAAATGCTGGGGAGGCTTTGTTTTACCCAGTTACTCCATATCCTAGTTTAGGCTCCTTCATTTTAATAATCTGAGTAAGGGACACGGGAATAAAATAGTTTGTTAGATAAGGCCATAGTCTGTCTTCATAAGAGCACATGAAACGTCTATAAAGTGAATAAATAGGATTTTTTGTCCAAAGAAAACAAGTTAGTTTACTCATTAAAACGATATCCAGTCCATAGCAATGACATTTTCTGACTAAAGAAATGTTAACTACAGCGCTCTGTAAGCGATTTTTATAATTTTCATTATTAGCAAATGTACATGTGTGTGGTCCTTTAAAAGACGTTTACTCGACGATATGTGTGTAAATGCCAACTTTCTGTTTACGCAAACAGGACGTAGGAAACCTTAGAGTAAGCAAGTACAACCTGAAAAGTGACGTGGTGTCGGAATGGTTTAACTGTGATAGCTTGGTGTCTTCTAAGAGGCCAGACAATCATGTTTTACTTTCTTACTGTGTTCCACCCAGAAATTCGATACCGAGATTTTGTGGGAGACTACCTGAAAAAGCATTTTAGATACATGTGTGCGTATGTAAACTGTGTAATTTAAAAACGAAACGTTAGTTAAAAGCCACACTTTCTATTTAAGTTCACCATCTTCCAGGGATGCAACACGAAGATTCTCAGCAAAACCCTCCCACAACATACTACACTTTACAGGAAGAATTTTTCGAAAATGTTGATGTTCTTAAAAAATGGCTCTTTAACAATGTTTATTTGAAGTTATAGATATTTTCATGACAAATTAAATGTGAAGTCCTCTTCATCGTGAATGACTTTAGCATAATTGGTACACTAAGAGATAGACCAGGGATGCTCAACCTCAGGCAAGTTAGGGGAGGTTGAAATCACCTCCTTCCACCCGCTAGGACAGAATGACGCATTTATCCGTGGTTACTACGTTGCAGTGGCGGCACATTCTTACGTACAGGGAACCAAAGACGTACACATTCATATTCTACTCCTGATTAACCCACGATGTTTCTGAGGATACTTTTTGGCACGGTTTAGTTTCAGATCTTCAATATTTGATGCAAAAGATGAAGTGCGTAGTCTCAAAAGATAAGCGAGGTGATCGTCACTTATCTTGCTCTGATACTCGCTTCTAATGTAGTTCATTTTTGAAAATGTTCGTTTTCTGATTTAAGTAGAGCCAAAGACTGCCATTAAACTAGATGCAAACAAACGTAGTCTCGGATACTCACAGCACGGTAGAGACCTAAATAATTTCCACCCTTCTTTCTCAGAACATTTTACGGTCGTAGAATTCTGCGATGGAAGTAGCTTCATATTTTGTAGCTCGTGTGACGCCTTACTACATGCAAACTTCACAAGTGAAAAATAATTGGATTTTTGGTTTCAAATGTTTTTAGGTCTTCAAATTGTGAAGAAAATGCGTAGTACAATTGCTTCGAAAGTTCGTTGTATTTTTCCAGGAGAATAACATTTATCGTGAACACGGAACGGAAGCAAGGAAAATGGTATAAATCTGCAAGTACCAGTCTTACGAATCAAGCACTTAACTTTATCATCTCGAAAACACAAATATTCGTCCTCCCAATGAATTGTATGTAGTACTATATATACATCCGCCTCTAGCTAGCAGGTCTGGTTCTGCTTGCCTTGGTCAGTGGAGGGGGAAAATAACACGTGTAGGGGAAGCGAGTGTGTGCTCGCTTGTTGAGCACTCCTGAGATAGACAAACTCATGCTACACCTAAAATTTAGGTCTAATAAAGCATGCAATTTATGTCGAGTACTCTTTTTTGTAGTTAACCGTTTCCGAGACATTTCTAGTTATTTATGTGCATTTTAAAATACTTATGCTTTTGTTAAACGGGCAGTCGTTATTCGCTTTCTAATTGCAAATCGCCATTCTTTTATTTTTCCAGTTCCTTTCTTTGTTCTCCGTTCCTTTCTGTTTCGTGTGTCTACATGCAAACATAATGGACATAGCGAACATAGCGACCGACTTTTAAAATATTTGACTATCGCTTTAGTCTAGCGCATCCTTCGCACACCACGTATTAGCAAGAGGTAGACAGAAGAATAAGCTTTTGTAAGAACTCTTTATAGAAGAGTGAGTAGTGAAAGTAATGTGAATGCGATATAGAGTTTTGTTTTCATTTGTGTAGGCCTCTTTAATATCTATGGTTGTTTTGGAATCTTCGACTTGAGAAGCAGCTTGTTGTTGACAGTAGTTTCTTTTTACGTTAACTCGAAACCATCACATTCACTACCACATGCATACCTCTAGAGACTCTGCGAAAGACAGAGAAAAATATTTTAATCAAAGAAAAATTCGCCCGCGGTAGCTGGAATTTGCATATTGTCAATTTTGTGAAAATGGAAATACCAGTCACACTCTTTATTCATCACATAGGCGCTTAATGCAGCGCAAACGTTACCCGGAGACATTGTTGGACACATACAGAACAAGACACGACTGATGCGGCAAATGTAATCACAGCTGAGCTATAGTCGACATTATCGAGTTGAACTGTCCACTTTGTTTGCCTTAGTTCAACCGCCGGTCAGCCCCATATATGTGCCCCAAATACGGAAGGAACGTTCTGGAAAAGGAAACTACAGGACATGGCCGAAAAGTATCTCCTGGAGCAGGGAAGCGACACATAACGGCTATTCTGTACGGGCATTTGCCCCTGATGCAGATCAGGTAGAGGGCTGGCAGATGACTTACGAGATGACAATATTGTGACACCGGCCGTCGGCGGCAGCACATCGAAGAGTCACTGCTTGTGAATACGTGACTGACAACAATCAGCGGGACAGAACAAAGGAGTTTCCGGAACGTTCGCAAGGCCTCCAATTGCTGGCTTGCTTGTGTAAGGTCCGATAAAAAGGTGCATTCAGAAAAATCTATGCCTTTTTATCTTAATTCGAATGAATTTAGCCACAATTTAACGTGACGTTACCAAATATCTCTTAAATATTTCTATAGGCCCTAGTTGAAAATAACAACAGAGCATTGGACATGTACACATACATTTCAAAAAGTCACTTTCTCACAGAAGTTTTAATTGGTGAATAAATATCGTGATTTTGTTCAGCATAAAATATACTGCTGCTACTAAGTTTAGGTTAAATTATTTGGTCTCTTCTGCTCCTGTGCGACTTTTGGGTACACAATTCTGAAACATTCTATATGACTTGATCTTTGTAACTTTTTGTGCTTAAAATATTTCTGCCGGAATAATACAGTGATTTGCTTTGTATAAATATTTGTCTTCTTGTTCTTCTACTTCTACCTCTTCTTCTACTTTGTTTACTATTCTTCTGTTGCTTGTTCCGACCGCAGAAGTCCTGCCATCATTTACTTGGACGTCCTAGACATTGCCTTTCTCTAGATCTATAATATTTTACTGACTTCCTGTGGAGTCTATTGTGCTCTAGTGTCACAACATGTTCTTTCCATTTCATTCAGTTTATTTCTATGTGTGAAATTTCTAATGCCTCGATTTGAAGTTCTATCTAGCCTCGCATTTCTGCTGCTTTTGTTTTATTTCGTTTCAGAACCCAGCTTTCCGATCAAAATTAAAACATGTTCATGATTTTATAAAAGTTCGTCTTCGTGTCACTGCTTGCTTTTTGTTTTGAAAGTTCTGTTTATTGTACCATGCATTGCCTGGAAAACCTGCAATATATTCAGAATATCGTTATCTTAAATGTCACTATATACATAGGTAGTTAAAGCGACATACTTGTCCTATAATTTCTATTACATTTTGGATCTCACTGTAGGCTTTCCGGTAAAAGCTTTCCTATTGTTTTGTAAAATTATCGCTGTACTTTTAAAACAGCGATTTTTCATTTGTTACAGCTCAAGGCAACGCGGTGTAGGAATGATGCAACTCATAGACTCTGCTGCTGTTCCGAAGTTTACAGAAATGTCTTCCAATGCTTAAGGTAAGAAAATCACATGTTATCATTGAATATTGCAAAGTGGTTGAGATCACTCTATCGCTATTGTTCTTTTCTTGCACTCTACAACGTGCTGCTTTGATCACGTAACAATCACATTGCAATCTTCGATCTGCTCTGATATTTCTTGTATGCATACCCGTGTCCTGAGAATTTTACACTTTTAAGTGTCTCGTGTAACATTATTAAATGCTTCCAAAGAAACACCAGACTATGGGCAAGTACAATCTTAGGATAATGTTGTAGGGTTTTCATACCTAGAGGCGTTAAAATACCATATACTAATTATCACCAGATCATTCATTTGTTTTGTGCAAATTCTTACACGGTCATTCTTTTGTTTAGTCAGCGTCGAAAACTGCATCTGCTAAATCGCTGAAAAATAATTTATTCACATTGAAATGGATTAACAATCAAAATAGTACTCCACTTCAAATTGACAACTGTGTTTTTAACAATTGTTCTTTTGATAATGTATTTTTCGAGAAGGAAGATTATTTGTTAAAAATAAAGTGAAATTTATTTGAGATTATAAACTGGTTTTGTTATAACAAGAGAATATCGAAGTACCTGTAATTCTTGAGTTTCATTTTCCTCATTTGGCAATGCTGAGTACGTAAAACTACACTAATCGAAATGAATATATTTTAGATTAATTTTAACATAATTAAGGTTTTCTGGTCAAATCTTGACGACATAGTATTTAAATGTATATTTTGTTTATGAAATATTCCAGATAAATATGACTCGACGATCTGACCTTCCAATATATCGGTTAGGCGAGACATCTTCAGTACTTGTGATAAACTGTCCTGCCACGGGTATCTCACCTGCTATTTAATAAAATTGTTTATGCAAATGTTTATCTGAGATAGCATGTAGTAGATTGGAAAATAAACGTTTGAGTGAATAGTATGTAGATGCTATAAATAAACGATAGAGCATAGAGAAAGTCGTGTGAATGTCCATATCATATCTTTTTTGCTCTTTTGCATTGAGCACTAGGTATTAGCAAGAAAAATCATCGTAAAACACGGAATATTAAATTGCACGTTGTAGCAAATTTGCAAGCGCTGATTATGAACAAAGCTTTGTCCGTCGACTAATATCGATCTGGAAATGTTGACACAATTTCGAGTAAGCGCTGTTGGAAAGGAAGAATGCTGGAGTAAATTAATCCTCTGCGCTCGTGTGCGTGTTTTGTTCGCAGGGATATTGGTACGACAGTAATTACCGCCTGAGGTAGATTGAATAAAGTAGTTTAGCAGGAGGGGAGGAAAACCCCCCAGAGAGACACGTGCCTGCACTTCCAAAAGGTGCTAACAGCAGCAAAAAGTCTGAAAGTTCCGGAAACGTGTGCAACGACTGATGCCGAAACGCAACCCCAATAACCTTAAGGTCTAGGTGGACAGTCTTCAAATGCCAAGATTATGCTACTAAAAGAAGACATTTAGCTATTAAAACATATACTTGCTTTTAATACACCATTATTATCTCAATTTTGCTGCCACGTGCGTTTACTTTAGTTAAATATAAATAGATTTTCGTAGTGAAAATTGAAAAGTGGTTTCTCAATAGTTACACAGAAGTATTCAAATGAACAAAACATAGAACTATAGTTGTTGGTTATTTTGCCTCCCCTATGAGTAACGGCTGTCAAACCCCTTGGCATTGTATACTGGGTGTCCCAAAAACATCGACAACGTTTAGTATGTTGTGCGGAATGGCAAACTGACCGGTTTTCAAATAGGAACCCCTGTCTGCAAATTGCACGGTTTGGACGCTGGAGAGCGTCATAGTTTGAGAACGAACGATTGTGATATTCGTTAACATTCGTTTGGTATCTTAATACGGAGGGTATGCAACACGTCAGCCATCTGTGTACTGGGGTGAACGACCTGAGCATAATAACATTCCTGCGTATACGCTGAATTCCTCCACGGAGTCCTTGGTGCCCATCCTAGTGTGTTGCTTGTGTAGTTTCCAGTATAGTAACGTTTTAACAGCAGTGCGTTACGTACCAGTACACAACTGCTGAAATAGTCGACTTGAGCTCCAGCACACTGATGTAAATGTGCGGAATCATCTCAACGTCGCATATCCAAATCAATGGATTGATAGATGTGGACTATTTCCATGGCCAGCATGGTCCCTAGATCTCACACCTCTCGATTATTTTCTGTTGATTTGTATGAAGAGTACGGTGTATGTAACGTCAGTGGAGGACTTTATGGCTCAAGCCCACTAGCGATGAAAATCTTCAAAGACAACCGTACGTATTTGGGTATGTGCATGAGGTTAGCACCGCCGATACAGGCTCTGCAATGATGTAAGTGATACACAGTTCGAAGCCCGTTTGTAATATAGACAGCTCGATGTTGGGTTTATTGACGAAATGTGAAAGTACACCCATCTCACACTGCAGCGTCCAAACGGTGCATTTGCGGACAGAGGTTCCTATTTGAAAATCAATCAATTTGCCGTCCAGTGTAACATACTAAACATTGTCGGTGTTTTTTGGGAACAGCCTGTATGTGTGCATACTTTTAAGTCTAAGTCAATTTTATTCTATTCCTGCAAAATAATATCTTGCAGTCTTGTTTTGTTTGTAATGTAGTGTTTCCTGATCCTATCTTCAAATTCTTGCCACATGGTCCAAGATGGGTGATTGAGGTGGTGTTTTGAGTGTATGGGGTGAGTTGTAAGTGATCCACTAGCTAGCAACTTCCGAGGTATGCTTAGGATCATTGTCTTCCTAGAAATAAGAATTATTCCCAAGATTTATAAGCGCTTCTCTGCAGATAGTTTTATGGCTAATCATGCTTCTTCATGTTGCCATCAATAAAATATAGCTCACCCACACCACTTGAGTCCATACATCCCCATACCATTTTGCTGTCACCCCCATGTTTGATTATAGCTTCCATATTTTTAGGATCCCATTCAGTATTCTTATGTCTCATCGGCCATCACTTCAGTATACATTGAACTTGCTTTCATCTGATGTAACATGCGGTCCCTAAACTTCGATACACACTCATTGGCAAATACTAAACACCCTTTCTTGTTTCCTGTACATACATATGGTTTTCTTCTTGGTGTTCTGGAACTGTAGCCAGTACTCTACAAAGCACCATGAACTATTCTTTCATGAGCCACTTATCCAAGATGTTCTTCCAGCTGTGCTCTAATTTCTGTTGCTGCTATTGAGAAATTTTGCTTCACCATTTTCAGCACTAATTTTCTATTTATAGAAGTAAGTTTTGGAAGAGCACCTATCCTAGGCTGATTTACAAAGGTCTTACTCGTTTTATAGCGTTGGATGACACACCCAGTTTGTTTACATGTCTTATTTTGCTCATGCATATGCAAGATTCATTTTCTCTCTTCTAGAGTTGTCCCTTTTCCATTCTGCCTCATTTTTACTGTGGTCCCTCGTAGCTGAAGCTGTTTGTATGCTGTATGATAGCAGACAAGAATGAGGAATTTTGAAGGTACAAACACCAACATTTCTATCGTTTACTATGTTTTATTACTGTATCATTGAGCACGTTAGAATACTTGTGTCACAAGGAAACGTAATGTTTTTGAGAGTAATGCACATGTATTCTTGTCATTCTTGTACTGAGAATGCCTTGGAACAATACGATAACACATCAGTGAAATAAGCAAATCATAAATAATCCCACTTTCTGTGTCGATTAATCTAACATTTAGAGTTGTATATCCATAGAATGCTTCTGTCCGCCTCTGTAGCAATGAGGCTTTTGCTTTCGCTACCGTTTATCTGATACCTACAGGAAATATTGCATTTCTGTCTCAAAATGATGCTATTTGCACAGGATTTGTCAGCAAAGGAATATGATACAAGCACAATATTGTTATTGTCTTGTATTCCTCAAACCCGTTCATGTTCAAAATGTCCCGTTCTGCCACAGTGAACTGCTAACAAAAGCCTACAAGATTGCATCAACACTCTAGTTATCATCGGTACTTATCTTTCTTACCCGGGCCCTAATGACCTAGATGTCGACGGGCCCGTAAACCCCACTACTCACTCACTCTTTCTTACCACCGTCCTTTCAACCATCTTACACTGTTCCATTGACATGAAACTTGTCTTGTATTCATGTCACGGTTAACCTTGTGATGTACACTGGAACTGTAGGTTTTGGAAGAAAATTATATTTTTGGTTTTCAACTTATATACATATCCTATAGCCGTCTGTGAATAATTTTGGCAAACATTTACCCCAATGCGCCATTTTTAAAAATGCAGCGACATATTTAAATCAACCGTGCGCTTCGTTTTAACCACACTGGTATTTTTTTTATCTCCGCTTTGTATTTTGTATGACATTTATTGCTTACATTTCAGTTTTGCTCTGATTTGTGTGTAAATTTGCACACATAATCCCAAACGTGTTATCTAAACATTCAGGTATATATTTGATGATTGCTTTATTCATTGACTTACAAGAATAATTTATGCTGAAAAGAAAAGCAATTTTAAGACCAACAACTTCATAAAAACAAAAATGTATTTCTCTACATTTCTCAAATTCTTTATTTTCAGTTTACTAGTATACTGCTGCTAGTATAGTTTTCTAAAAACTGTAAAGGCAATTTCTAAAAAATGCATTTTTTCGCTCATTAAAAGTAATTAATTTTATTATCTGAGGAACTGTTTGAGCTAGAACATAGAGATTTTGCACAGTCACTTCTTTATTAAGTCACTTCTATATTAAGTATGCCAATTTTAAGGTAAATGGATATAAGATTGAAAAAAGATCATTCAATCCCAGTGTCACCTAACTGCTGACGCGATGTATGTAAATATTGCAGGGAAGAATTGTGGATATTTGGGAAGACAGTTTGCCATTCGAAGACATTGCTCGAAGTTATATATTGTATGCATCTATTCTAGAACTGTGCACGTAAAACTGAACACCACTGCCACTGCATGCACGAAAATGTAAACAGATGCACACACCGTCTTGCTATACATACCCTACCTGCGAAGATTAGTAGAATACCTCTCGAAGGTGTAGGGATGGCATTAATGTAATCTTCCAACGTCGTCAGCCTTCGACATTCTATATTTTCCAATAACATTTCAGTACTTTCTTACGTACGATCATCCAACGATAAATGAACCACTATGTGTATAAACAGATGAACGTGCGTGTATGTTTTCCATTAGCTTCTGAATCAAAAACAGAAAAGCTGTATTTCTGTCTTATTTCGTGTCTGAGAAACAGGTTTGAATGCGTGTATACATCAATTTGAGACACTGTGTAGACACATTCGTATATAATACGAAAACTAATGTGTACAACATTGAGATTATGACCATGGGATCGCAGATGCAGTATAATACGCGCAATTTCGTACAGTCCAGAAGACCACCATGCTGTTGAAACAGTTTTGACCACCATCTCTACAACCCGAACCTCGCTCCGAGTGACTTTCAAGTTTTTCCTCGCTTGAAGGAGCACCTTGCAGGCTGACGATTTGCTTCAGATAAGTAGGTGAAACACTTCGCTATAACGTGGTTGAAAACGCAAGGACAGAATTTGTACCAGGAGAGAATATTCAAATTCATCTCACGAAGCGATAAGTGTCTAAGCCGACATGGTGACTATGTCGAAAAATAACCTAATGTATGTACTATCAGTTGGGCGTATTGGTTGTGTGAAAAAGAATGTACACATTTCACTGCAGGCTTTGTAATTTTAGTTTCTGATGACCCCTCATAACAGGAGCATTCCATGAACATAATTGAAATCTGACTTTATGAAACATCAATTGCCTCTCAGGGTGGCAAAATATTCGTTGGAATGTTATAAGCCGCAACTACAGACCTCTAATTGGCTTCCTGTTCTATACCTAATTCCTTCATTCTTCCTTCTCGCTTCCAGACTTAGATTTGTATCAATAGGAGTTTGCACTGCGTGGAAAATCTTCCGGCCATCTATTTTACGCACTTTCCGACCCACTGCCTTTAAATGGCTTGAACGAAATTAATTAAACAGGGAGTTCTAAACAACTCCCTGTGATCTCCCTGTATGGACCATCCGTTTTCCTTCGTGCAGTGCGACTGGTGTTAACCCTTTAATCCCAGGCTCTTAATAGCCTCGACAATTTGGTAGTCTAATTTCCATGGTTCGTTTCTTCTGGCAACAGAAATCGGCAGTATAAGCAAGTTAAGCAGTGCAATGCAAACAGAAAAGAAAAGAGCATCGTGCCCCGTTCTATTTCTATGCTAATGCGAAACACAATGAGTCCAGTTATGCATTTTCGAACTAAGTGTTGTGACTTAGCACTAACGCGATTGTTGGAGTATTCTTATAATCAATATCAAAAGTGACACTTATTATATTTCAACATACAGCTACTGTCATTAACTCAGAATGTCTTTGTCCTTTGAACACGCAATTGCGCTGTGGAGTTAGGAGCTCAAAATTACTGTCTGCAAAGCAGCTGAACTGTAAGCAGTGCCAGTGTTGCTACAATATTATATTGTGTGGTTCTTGAGTCTCCAATAAACATAATTCATTAGTGACATTACTGAAAGTATGATCAAAATTTCTTTGTTGTATCCGGTAATATAATGTATTAGTGATGCTCTTTCGCGTAATATTTAGTGCACCGAGAACGAAAGGATAAGTTGCTTTCGAAGCAGGGTGAAAAACGTCAGCGCGAAAGGAAAAAACAACAGCGCAATATCACAAGTTCGCTTATGTCAATCACAAGGTCATAGCTAATTCCTGAGACAAATACGGTGTTTACAGAGCGGTCGTTTAATGACCCAGCCATTCTAAAACTCCCGCGTTACTTATAAATAAAGGCCGGAGGCGTGTGCGTTTTTCCATAGGTACACTGCATATGGGCTTTACTGTTATCGCTCGCGCTTGTAAACAACTGCAGGTTCCTTGAAAACCTCACTGCAGCACAGCCTACAAGCATAATGAACTATACATTCTGAAATTGCTCTTAAACGCTTATACATACTGATATTTATTAGCTATAATATCGTCACAGAGTGCATTACAGTGGATTACAATGTACATTCCTAAATTATTAAATGTGACATTTCGACACCAATCACTGAAGCAGTTTTTAAACAGTGAGAAACTTCTTTCTACGTTACACAATGTCAGAAGTGTAAATGTAAAGAATTCCACTCTGTCGTCCGGCGTGTTTTCCTTCTTACTCATTTTCAAAATTTCACACATAGCTTGATAACCAATATTTTTGTTTCTGGAATTTAGCTTTCACCTTTTCGATACCTGGCACAAGAGGTATCCTATTAATTGCATTAGTTAAGTTTCTATTATGTTTATGCTCTTGGACGTTTCCAAATCCGATTTTTCTGATTGTTTAATAGCTTTGGGCAACGATGTAAAATTGTTGGACATGAACTGAAGATTTTCAGATACTTCATGCGATATCAGAGACTTTGCAGTCACAATAGCAACAGTCGCGTTATACTACACCTTGACCTTGCGTCTGCGTACAACTTCACTAGTTCGCGTTACGTTGTTTTCGACTCTTACTTGTGGCGCTTGTTTGCACACTTGATGGCCGTGCTGTACTTCTGCATCCAGCTCAACCTGTATGGCATGTGAGCGCACATCCCTCCGACCTTTCTTTACTTATAGATAATAGTAGCATTAGTAGTGTTCAAAGGGGTGTTCCTCTCCATTGAGACATTCCTAGTGTCTTCGAATGAAATTTCCATGATTAATTTCTTCTTGCACACTTTCTCGTATTCCTGTTCTGTTATTGTCTTTATGTTCGTGAGTGGATTGTTCCTATACGCTTTATTTCTTACGATTCTTCACTAATAGAACTTATATACAATAAGATCAGAGAACTGGGGTGGGGCATAACCTTTAAATTATCCTGTCATCAAGCACCCCTTTATATCTGTGGCAGAATCCTATTGAAAACATCAATTTTGTCAACTTCTGGCAACGTTTGATAAAACAGTGCAAGAATATTTCTGTGGCATCTGTCGGAATTTACAGTATCACTAAAATATTGGCTATATTATGATTTCCTGTGCTGCAGTACCGGTTAGAGAAATGGAAAAGCTTCGTCACAAGGCTGTAGTTCATGAACAATAATAATCTGTGGAGTTTTAATGTTAACAGTTTAGCAACTGTACGAATGGAGGTTTTTGAAATACCCACTTGCTGTGCAGTACTCTTAAATACTTTTTGAAGAGCGTTCCAATGATGCAGCGGAAATCCTTGCACGATGTTATCACTGAGTTTCTGTAGTGTACTAGAGTTAAAACAAGGATTGCTATTGAGCTAAGGTAAATGAGCTATTACATTTTTACGAGATATGCTGGCTGTTTAGGAGAAGAGGTTCAACATTTCCAGCATCTATAATAAGCTAAGAATTTTAGTGCGCCTCTGACGGCAACATTTACCCGGCGACTGTTGGTTCTCTCGTGCAGTGAAGAGAGCCTCCGGAACGGGTTACCATATGTTTTAAAGACTCTATACTTACTTAGATTGTAAGTCGCTATTGAGTTATATTATCTCAAAATGAATTTGAGAACGCGTAATGATTTACTGTGACAAATTTGAGACACTGCAGAATTTTATATCGCACCAGTATATTGCTATGTTAGCTCAGAGAACTACACGTTAAGCCACAGTTCACATCCCGGCTACTGTTGTAAAACTACCAAAGTTAGGTGGGTTACATATCTATCGGGCGTTACCTCACAACGCTCACGTTGTTTACGCTATGTAATCATGTTTTACCAAATTCCTCTGAAAACCTCCTCGAAACTAAAAGAGGGTATATGAAGTGTCGCTTAATCTATGAAACACTAGTGTCTTCCAAAACACTAAGTGTACCACAATTCAGATCGAAGGCACTGATAGTGATCATGTGAAATGTTATTTTGAACCGAAAAGTACAATTTTTATTTGGTCACTGTGACCAAAGTCATAATCACAGTTTTTGGTGATAATTATGTTTGATGTATAAACTTAAGCTTTCACGGCCGCTGTCCTGACTATGTTCAGTTCTTCCGGGATTGTAGGCCGTGGTCTAGAAGGCATTGTAGATACCGACGTTTCGCCAAGTACTACACTTGGCATCTTCAGGGTAGGATGATCCGTTGTCTGCACTGGTCAGAGTTCGTCTTATCTTGGCGATACAAGTCCGAAAGAAATAAACATAGTCATGTTTGACTTTCTCATTAAATTTCTCACTTCGTTGTTATATTTCTATTATATTTCTTTCCCTACCAATGCTACCATAATAGCGGTAATCTTACCATTTACTACGTCATTAATGTGCTGTACCAAAACTATCGAACCGTGGTTTAGATAGAGCGCAAATGTAATTCCGGCTAAGGTATTAAATTTTGAAATGTAAAACCACCTTTGCAGTGTTACATATGGCTTACAAGAAAGAAGAATCAGTTATTCTAATAAAAGTTTATAGATAACGAGGTTTATGATTAGCTACTCGTAATAATGTAGTTAGTTGAAACCATTGTTGAGAGCTCTATAACCACAGTGCTGTAGATCTGTTTATACTCTCTTATCGAAGGCTTCTACATGAAGGGCTTTTGTGGGTATCGTGTCCTTATGTTTGCGTTACTAATCATTAGATGGATGGTAACGAGGAGATTTTATGCACAAGCAGATTCCAGCTTTAAGCTGAATGCACCAAAGCAATTCCAGTTGATCTTTCCAAACATGATAAGCAGCTTTGGAAAATGTCATTCCCTTCGGCGTTGAAATTAAAAGCGTCGCCTTCATACCAATGCTAGTCTTCCTACACTCCAATATTTTCCATGATCGTTTTGTATATTGAGAACTAATGGACATTTTTGAAGATGATTGTAGTCTATTTCTTAATTTAGACTGCATAGTGGACAAACTGTGGACTCGTATACTACGATTCTATGTAAATGTTTAGCCATACAATGTCCTGTTAACAATCGAAAGGCTGCAACTGCTGTTTTGCTAGGTAGATCTAGTATTACTTTCGAATTCTGGGCAAGAACTTTTCAATTTTTTCCTTGAGAAATTGTAATGTTATTGATTTTGTTGAAATTTGTATATTGGGTTCATATTGTTTTACAGAATCGAATGTTAATTTTCTAGTTGGTCCATAGGTGAGAAGGTATCCTTTTTGGCTAAGTCGTCTGCTGTCTCATTACCATATACACCACAATGTGCTGGTATTCATTGTCATGCTATTCTTTTATTCAATTTTCTTAATTGAGTTATATAGATGATTTCTAGTGTATGTGTGGATTGTTTGTTATCAGAAACTATCGACAGGATTGCTGCTTTTGACTTTGATAATAAGACAGCATTTGTAAAAATGTTTAACATTATGCACAATATGTCGTAGGGAATGGTTGATTGTTTCAATTTCTGCATAATAACTTGTTCTAAATTCTAAGTATTTAGAAAAGGAAGAGAGAGAGAGAGAGAGAGAGAGAGAGAGAGAGAGAGAGAGAGAGAGAGAGAGAGAGAGAGAGAGCATGTTGCTCCTGCACCTTTTCCTTGAGAGATTAAGGATCCATCAGTATAAACATGGAGCCAGAATGTTAAAGCGTTTAACACATATTAAGAGTAGAGTTTGAAGTACTTTACACTAAGACGTTCGTAGGTTCTAGATTTGGTTTCTAATTTGAACAGGGTGTTAAAATACGTTCATGGCTAAGAATTGCAACAGTGCCATTATGTTGAATTATATGGAGAAGATACTCGTGCAAATAGATACGCTACGCGAACATTTGCTTTTCTGTTTTACCTTCTTTACCATGTACTTACCTAGAAGGTAGAGCAAGTACTGGATTACTCTCAAAAAGTCGATTCAAAATACATCTTTTGAGGCTACATGGATTTAAAAGAGTGTTTTTAAAGACCGCTGTTATGTGTTTGTAAACAGCATAACAAAGACGTTTTTGCTTGTTACATTTCTATGACTTTCTCTACCCATTCTTGAACAAACTATACTTATAAAAGCTTATTGTTCTATCTAGTTTATTTTAATCGAGATAAACATTTGTAGAAATGATTTTATGAGACACATTTCCTTATAGTAGTGGTGCTAATGGAGGGGATACCGGGTTTAACCCATCCTCTTGTGGTGTTCGGTTTACCTATCGTTCAAAGAGCTTCTATTCTCTTAGCACTTTCTCGCCGTAAAGTCCGACCACTCGCCACACACGGGGATGGGGGGAGTATAGGACACCACGGGCCACAAATTGGCATTCCTGCTTTATAGTGAAAATGGTAATAGGGAATAGAGTAAACTTAAACGATAGTCCAACCTTTTAAGAACTGGGTGCTTTGTGACGGCTTTGATGTTGCATTCTGTTTACATGCCCAGGAGGGGGGAAATAGATGAGTAACGATTTCCCATTTGAGAAAATTATAAGTATTGGAAATAATAAGAAAGAATATCTGGGAAATAGTTAATAACTACAAAAAAAGTTAGGTACATAAATGGTGTACTTTAACGAGATCTACACATTAGCCTTACGGTTTAACAGCTACTGCAAAATCATCCTGAATGAAATGGATTTCATAGCCTATTCCCAGAAAATTCAAGATGCACATTTTATATGTTATGAAATAAACATATCTTTGTTTAATGAAAGTTCATTTACGATTGCTTTAACCCTGTTGTCTCATGCAACCGATTTACATTTCTTACAACATACATTTACAAAAATGGTGCACAGTTGTATCATAGTCACTACAAGGATACCTTTTACAATTATCAAGTATAACAGTAATATAAGGAATTTAGTAGCAATGTAATAACTCTTTTGGTATTTTAGTTAAAAGAGAGACATTTTTTAGAACAAAAAATGATGTAAAATGTTCCATGTAAAGAATAGTTTGGAGTGGAGGGATTTTCTCGAGAATCTTTGTATCGTGTCCTTGGAAGAACCTCAACTTAAAGTTGATTTTTGACCGACTTTTCATTTTAAGTTGTGTTAAGATGTTAGTACACACACACACACACACACACACACACACACACACACGCACACACACACACACACACACACACACACACCCGCGTACACATACGCACACCCCCGCACCCCATACCCCTACAACCCTCTCCCACACACACGTACACTGACCTTGTTCTAAAAGGGCTTTTCTGGGTTCATTATGTCTCAAAATGTGCGTTTCCGGTGAAACAAAAATTTTGGAATAGCATATGGTACTTTTCCTACTTATTAATGTAATTATATGTAGTATATAATATAATTATTATATTTATAATGGTGAAATTCATATCATATTAAAGACTGAATTTCAATTTATAAGACTACACGGAACATTAAAGCTTTCTTTTAAATTCATTATTTAGCTATCCCATAACTTGATCGTGGAAAATTGAAGATCTTTCTACTGTGGCTCCACGCAGAATTCTATAGATCAAGAATATGGATGCTTACCAGGGATTGAATTTGGTGAAGCTTTTATCTTCTTCTTCTCCTCCTCCACTTCGTGGACTAGGCAAATTTCGTCCTCAAAGTTGTTCCGACCATATTTGGAAAGTCTTCCTAAATTTGCTTTACCCTTTGATGCATAATCATATGCTTATTTAAAAAGTCTAGTTGGCTCCGTTCTTTCCAAGTGTTACATTCATTTTTCTTGATCTTATCGTTTACTGAATATATATATATATATATATTTAATTCTGAATTATACCTTCATTACGTATTCTATATAACTTTGTACAGCTCTTAATTTTTCTGCAATTTCTGTTGTACTTCGAGATTTGTTTTGTCATTGCCCATATTTCGCACCGGTGAAACAATATAAATGTATGTTTAATCTGTTGAATCTTGTACCTTTCTTTGTGTTACTTTTATTAGAGTTTTAGGAATCCTTTTCCGCATATTATTTAGAATTCAGGAACTTTCTCAGATATCTCCGTTCCTTCTTTTCTGTTTTTGTTTCTGTTTTATCTAAATACTGAATTATCAAATAATCAGAAAATGGTTATTATTTGTAATGGTTTCTTCCCGCATCTTGTATACACACATGTATTATATCCAGTGGAAGAACAACAAACACTACCTTGGTATAGTCAGTACTTTCAATTTGTAATTTCATTAATGGAGTTGCCATGAAGTTACAAGTTACCCAGAATTCATTAGCAAACTACTTTCTCCAGCGACACGTAGAAAGAGTTAACTGTATTTCCAGCTAACTTTTTGTTGATCTGCCTTAGAAAGAGGCAGAAACATAAAGATTCTTGCTTGAAATACGTTTTCTTTCTCTCAAGGAACAAACTTTCACTTGTTTCCTGCAGCTTCATGAAAAATGGCACAAGTTTTCTGTGTGATGAAATAATCGGGTGCCTGGTGTGAGTGTGTCACGTGGAAAGGGCGCCTTCAAAACGTGTGCCTTCCTTCGTATGTGGTGATGTATGGAACGATAGTTCATTAACACAACTTTCTCTGTTCGATGTAGCTTTAGCCTCCTGTATTTCCCTTATATATATATAACGAAATATCTAATGCAAGTATTTCTGTTCATTTTAACACGAAACAGAAAGATAGCTTCTATAAGAGCAGTTCGTGGAGGAGGGAGAGAAATAAACTAGTGGTTAGAAAGTTATATGAATGCAACACAGCCGATTCGCCTACCACCTAGGCGGCCTGGGTTCGATCCCAGGGACGCGCATGTACTATTCGTGGTGGATGTAGCGGCGCCAGGGCGTGTTTTCTCTGAGTTCTCCAGTTTCCCCCGCCACTCATTGTACCAGTTGCTCCATTATTACCTTTCCAATCGTCAATCTCGCCTGCATTTCATGTTCTTCCTCACTCTCATATCTGGTGCTTGGCTGACCACCCCCTTCCAGGTCTTCACTCTGTCCGGTCCATAGGTTCGTCTGCTCCCCGACAGGCGTCTGACCCTAGGCACTGGCTTGTAAGTCCTACATAAGGGGAGGGTTATCAGGTAAAGAGAGGAATAATACGTTTTCTATAACCAACAGAAACAAAACAAAAACAAAAGCAATTAATAAATACTCTGATGTGTTATATTCACATGACTTTCTCTACGCACTCATCAACAAATTCTTACAATCTTCTATCTCCATGTTAATCGATATAAAAATTTGCAATAAAGATTTAATTCATTTGTTGTAGGAACAAGAAAAATATAGTCAAATGTTGCCTTTTTTCTCTTGGCGATGCAGAGAAATTAGAATTTTAAAGCCGTTACATAATGATCAGCTCTTAAAATGTTTGACTATTGCATAAGCCTGCTGTTTTTGTTTAATTCGATTAACATAAAGTAGATATAAGAATAGGCTTTGGTAACATTAGTTTGTTGAAAAACGATTAGAGAAAATAGTGTGAGTGTAGCAAATTATATTTTTTAGTAATTATTGATAACCTCCTCCTTTAGTTGAAAAGTATAATAAACTGAGAACAATTTCATTAGAATGTCCATTATACTTGCAAAACCTCTCGTCTCAAATTAGTTAACGATATGTATGACTGAAATATCGAAAAAAGGAATTTTTTATTGTAATTCTATAAAATAATTGAGAAAGTCGTAATGCGAAAAATGCATAATTTGCCTCCGGACGTCATTTGAAATGCCCTAATGCATGTGCAAATGTTGCATGGATTTTAATGTGAGGTATGGATTGCAACATATATTGCTTTGTTCTCGCTATTTATATTTTCATTACTTTTCTACCTGTGAAGTGTTCCTGGCGAAGCAGTATTTGTATTTCACTAATGAAATTTGTTACACAAGTTCATGGAAACGTAGGTTTTATTGTGTTATATATGCAGGTCTATATTTTTAATTCCAAACACAAAAATTACGATTTTTGGCCCAAAAAAGTTTGTAAGTTTTAAACTTTTTGGAACCTAAACTGAAAAGGACACAAGAGAAACATAGGACAAGTTTAAAAGGGAGATACATTTTGAATTTAAGCTATTAGACCAACATTTAAACCTTTTTGCCGCGAGGGCTTTTGAATGACGTAAGAAAAAAAAAATCTGATGTGCTGCACTCACATGACTTTCTCTACTCTTGTACTAACCATTCTTACAAACTCTTATTCCTATATCTTCGTGTTAGTTGATATAAACATTTCTACAAATTATCTTATTGCTTATTTCCTTGTAGGTGCAAGGGGAATGTTAGAATACAGTAGACTTTGTGCGATAGTCAAATCTTTTAAAGCTTAGAGAATCCGTTCTCTTTGCGCACTTAACATAAAAAAATTAACAACGATGTTTCATTTCACGAAAGTTGTAAGTTTTCCGAAACTCACACACATAACAAGCAATATCTCCGAAATGGTTTACCATGCAAGAAAATTTATTGAGACATAAGTGGTGCATTTTAACAAGATCTACATTTTTTTGTGTAGTGTGATTTGGTCTGTCTTTAACGGTTTACCAGTTATGCAAAAGTCGTCCAGACTAAATACCACTAAAGGGGCTATAGCCAGAAAATTCAAGATATACATTTAATTTGCCATAAAAATATCTCAAACATATGGCATTTTAATCAAAATCGTTAGAGCCATTTTCAAGAAAATCAAAATTTTCAAAAAATCTTCCATGTAACGGGTAGTTTGGGGTGGGGCTATTGTCTTCAAAATCTTAGTGTCGCATCCTTGAAAGACGTTAAACTTAAATACCAACTTTGGATTTTAAACGAATTTTCGTTTTTGAGTTATGCTGTCCACAGACTGACACACAGACACACACACGGACCTTTTTGTAAAAATGCTTTTTTTGGATTCAAGGGGTCTCAAAACATGTATTTCCGGTGAAATCTTGACATCGAATTTTTGGATGGAATACAATACTTCCCCTACTTACCAGTAGAGAAAGTAAAAAAGAGAAAAACTAGCATTATTAGTTAAGAATTTCATATTTTCAGTCATGTATCCTTAGAGTTTGCGTTGTGAAAACCTTGCGAAAATCTGTGGGTCACATTGCAGATGGTGAACGACTGCTAACCAATTTTTGCTAATAAGCACGACTGCACTGCGGTCTATTTTCACCTTTTTTGCGGGCTATGTCCGCAGTTTGAGCCAAGTCAGTGACATTAAACTCGCTGAGTAAACAGAATTATTCTGCTACAAAGGAAAAAAAGCGTTTGTGATGAGGTAGCGGCTGCTGGCTTCCAATTAGATTATGGACAATTCGGCGCGTGCGAGTTGCTCCCTTTTATTGCATTGTATGAATACCAGCGCATACAAAAATTATGATTACTTGCAAACTCGTAAAAGTGATTTTCCGGTGCAATCCAGCTGTGGAGTGTATTCATTTGTCCCCTGTTGTAGCCAATTGTCACATTGTCAGCGCTAGGTGATCTGCAAAAATTCTTCCGTATTATTACTAAGGGATTTTATAACAATCTTTGAAGCACCACTACACAAAAACCTACCTATACAAATAGAAAGATGGATTGCTTTATTTCGTTTGGGAAATTATTTCTAGGCTGTTAATGGCGCTGTTATTTTTTTATTTTTTTCTCCATACTTACATATGTGGAGAAAACCACCCCATAGCAGGTTTGAATCGGGGGCACCAACAATGGATCTTAAGTTTTCATGCCGATGCTCTAACGCTGAGCTATCATTACGAGGTACCCTAACAGCAGTCTTCTCTCTTTTTCCACTCTTTGCCTGAACCGGACGGAGTAAAGGAACAATTTTGCACCTAATTAATCTTAAGGGTGTAGGTAGAGGTTAAATTTTTCAAAAAAAATAACATTTTAAAAACATATGCTATTGGATGTAGAAAACGTTTAGCGTATTTTATAAAAAGAATTATTTAAATGTATGCATTAGTTTCGGAGTAATTATTTAAAAGGTAAGATACTGCACATAGTTAAAACGGCACCTAAAATTTTATATCAAAGTATTAAACCTCATTTCCCACCAATGTTGGAAGGTTTTTGATAGAGAAAATATAGGCCTTCAAAATCCCTCAAAAACAAAACAATTCCCTTTCTGCTCATAAAACTTAACTCTTGTTGACTTCTCTCGTAACTCATCTAGAATACTTCATCGTTTTGAACTTCTTGAAAAGTACGAAAAAATTGGATGTAACAGTGACTCAAGATTTTTGGGAACGCATTCTCATGCAGTTCTTGCAACCGAGTTAAGAGAACTGCAAATAAAACCAGAAACAATTTCATCATTTTCCTTTTGAAAATGAGACACCAGGGAATTGTGTTCACCCGTCATGACATCGCCACAGTATCCAACAATGTTTTCAACACATTGACCATGCTTTGATACACAGTGTTTGAACACACACACACAGAAGAAGAGGAAGAAGAAGAAGATGAAGAAGAAGAGGAGGAGGAGGAGGAAGAAGACGACGAAGAAAGTTCTCAGCTTAAGTGCCATAAACTTTAACATAGTCTAAGAGCTGATTGCTGCATGAAAGGCCATCTTCGCTAGTAGACAGTGACAATGCAATAGATTTTTAGCACTTTCTAAATCTTTACTTTCGTCAATCAAAATTAAAAACACTTTTCCTTTCCAGGATCCCATATTCGTTTCCTCTACAGCTCTGCCGATCACATTTGTAACCTATAAAGGATAAGCAAAACATTGTATTCTCCCCAAAAAAAAAAAAAAAAAAAAAAAGCACTTTTGAAAAAAGAGTGTTGTGTATGTGGAAGTGGGTGTGAGTGTGAGTGTGAGTGTGAGTGTGTGAACAGCACGCTTCCAAGGCTTCGTGTTTAAACCCAGCATGCTTTGAGGTTGCTTCATGATTTGCACGAAATTTCCTGCTCTCCAAACAATGTAAATATATGTTTTTCTCCGTTCCCTTTCTTAAACAATTTTAAATATTTGATTACACTGCCAGTGTTTGAGATGCCATTAAAACGAAATGTATATCTTGATGGGTCCATAGGCAGCCAGTGAATTCCTCTCAATCACGAAAAGAAAACTATAAGAGATATGGAAATGCAAAAACAGAAGTACACGTATTTTAATTGTATTCATTAAATATACAATTGGCCTTAAGATACTTGTTTGCGGCATAGTTCGTATCATTCACTTTAATTGTCCAATATTTTAAGCAATAGGCGTTAAAATATTTTGTTCTTTCTAAGTTTCACAGCTATCCATGTAAGAATGTGTTCTTCAAAACTTGCATAATACTCTATTTCGTTTTTATCAAAAGATTGTCCCCGAAGCCTCATTATGTATCATACTGGAACCCTTCCTGATGAGTGATTATAGTGTAATTAATGTAAACACAAAAAGACCCCCCCCCCCCCTTTTAACCAGGTTGAGGTACCATGTACTAACGCGTTTCAGTTGACTGCAACTACGTTTATTTTCACTGGCAATTTTGTTTTGTTCGCTGTATTTCTTCAAGAGGTTCAACATTTCATGGAATTTATCTTTTACTGAGCGACGTATGAGATAATGCCAGGGGAGGCGCCTGGATTTCTTGGAAAGCAATCAATTACCTCTAGATACCAAAAGCAAAAAACTTGCAATCTCTGGCTTAGTTCCCTCTCTCCGACATAAACACGAATAACGGAATCCTCTAAGAAAACTCGTTTAATTTTATACAAGTCAATAAACCACATTCTCTCCCTTATTATCCCCCTTTCACTCGTCTGCTATCTTTTGTCCTCATTTTTCTCACTCCGTGCAGTGTTTCAAATCTTCATCGAGAGAGTGATGGCTCAGGGGTAGCAACTAAAGGCAAGGCTCACAACGTAACACCTAAGTTAAGTGAGCAAAGGGCTGGTTTGTTGTTTCTCTAAAACAGGTCCAATTGTGCTCTTCTCTGGCCTTGCAGAATGAGTGACGTCGCAGGTTACAGACCCTGTGTTCACATGTCATTTGAATTTAGGTATTAAGGGATGGGACCAACGGTGATTTTCGATGACTATTATAACCGCCGCAGTTACAGTGCTTTAATGTTTACGTAAAATATCCAGTGATATAGTACGTGTGGTTGATGAGAGAGTTATATTAGACTGCGATTGCATGGATTTAAAAGGGTGGCGCCATGGCCGAGCGGTTAGACCGTTCGCCTATCACCAAGGTGGCCCGGGATCGATCCTAGGGACCCGCATGTGGTATTCGTGATGGACTAAGCGGCGTCTGGGCGGGTTTTCTCCGGGTTCTCCGGTTTCCCCCGCCACTCATTCCACCATGTGCTCCATCTTCACGTTTCCCTTCATCCATTTCGCCTGCATTTCATATGATCCCCTTCCTCAGTCTCATACTACTGGGCTGACCACTCGCTTCTAGGTCTTCACTCTGTCCGATCCACAGGTTCGGTTGCTCCCCGGCAGGCGTCGACCCTAGGCACTGGCTTGTAAGTCCTCCATACGGGGAGGGCAATCAGATGAAGAAAATGAAGAAAAAACCAAGAAACTACAATAATATTGAAATAAATTGGTACCTTAATGATATAAGTAGTTTCCCAATACCTTGATTTTATTGTTAAATGCAAAAATAGTATGAAAATAACAAAAAAACACTGTTACAATATTCTGAAAGTTTGATTAAACATCTTTGTTGCCAAATGGAAATGCTAGCTCGAGTACCCTTATGAAATTATGGTACAAGTATCTGTAAGTTTTTATAGTGACTCCTCTACTTTATCCGTTATAGCTGTAATTCCACACAGTCCAGAGAAATTCTAATAACGGAGAAAAAAATCGCGGTATTTATACAAAAGTATGTGGAACATTGGCGAAACGTCTGCATTCCATAACCTCCTCCCCGACAACCTTCCAAGTCCTGGAAATTCTGCATAGTGCATACGTTCCTTTTAGTAGTGGAAGAATCCTCTTCAGAGTGATCGAGTAATGTACTAGGTTAAATTTTAAAACTTTTGTACCTTATTTTGGGTCCCATAGTTATTTAATAACAAAACTAAATGAGTTAGGCCACCAAATTAACCTCTTTAGAAAACACACATATTCTATGACCATCGAGAATAATCATCTTTTCAGTTAATATAAAATACGGTTTCTCTGATTTCCAATGTCAGACATTTTCTCTCTTTATACAGTTATTTAGAATGACTTACCAACGAACATGGTTACACAAATTACAATATGAATAAAGCAAACTCCTCCTAATGAGAGGATTAGGTATCCATAAAGTTCAGTTCATGCATCTATAGAATTAAAATAAAGGTTGTTCAGAAGTTTCGACTGTTTCATTGTTTACATGTGTGAGTATTTTATAAATGGCAATTAAAGAAATAAATACAGAGTATAGTATATAGTAGTATGGTATAGTAAAACAGGTGCTTTTTGACCACCGTGTTCTGTTTGTTGAAGTGTTACATCATGGCCATCTACGTATATTCCGTACAATAAAATGTAACGGGCTCATTCTTGGTATACTCTGTGGACTGCACTCACTATTTACCCATATTCTGCGGAGTAACAGCAAATATTTCCACTTCATGGCATTTTCAACTAAAAGTCAAGACATTCTTCGCGAGCACGTTCGTATACCTACATCTAACTCCAGGTATATCTCTATTCAGGTGCGAGTGAGTGAGTGCTGTTCAAGGGCCCGTCGACAACTAGGTCATTAAAGCCCTATTCAGGTATGAAGGGCTTTGTAAGTCCTTTTTAATCGTTTAATAATTTACGAAGTAAAAGTAGAAGCGTTTTATAGTAGTCCCCTGAGCTTCGGAATCAATTGAGCTTTACAATGGTAAAAGAATTAGCAATATCAGTTAATGCTTTTTAAATTATCCTATTATGTACACAAACACATTTTCTCCCTTTATAACACTTATATAGATAATATAGATAAGATGAGGCAAAGCGTTCAGAAAGATCAATAGAGTAATTTGGGTTTTGGATACAATCGAGTACAATTTTGGGTACAATTTACAGATCCCATGTGTGAAATTTAAAAAATCCACAGTTTTTGCTTCATTGATTTCAAATTTTCAACAATATTTAGATCATTATTAATGGCAAACATACCAAATGTTAACTCCTTGTGCACGATAATTCTGGAAATGTTGTTTTATCTTTTTTTTTTTTTTTTTTTTCCAAATTGCTCCATTTGATAAATTATTTTTGGAGTCTTATTTTTTGTGTTTTAACAAATTGTGACAGGGAATATTCAACATTAGCATTAATTTTTATAAAAATAAATTTTTAAATTATAAATCGTTAGATTTTGTAACATTTACAAGTAAATTAATGCATTTGTTTTAATTAAACAGCTAATATGTATGTTAGCAAGCATTTATTCCATATTTATACTGTTATTTTTGAAGGTGTACGTTAATGTTCATTCAGTTGTTTTGAAAATTGCATCATGGGGTATAATTTAAAGATAGGTACGTGGTGAAACATAAAAGCATGAGAAAATTGTGTTTGAACTGGCGATTTAGGTAGACACGTCAAACCTGAGGCTGCCATTTGAAAAGGCACTGACCTTGTTTTAAGGACCGCATGCATATAGGAGTTCTAGATAGTGTAAGGTTCATTTTGCATAATTTTTTGCCATTTTTGACAATGATGGGTATCCCTAATGTATACAAAGTAACCATGGCATCAAATCGTTGCTGGAAATAACAGTTTGGCAAATGCTATTCACCATCAAGATAAGTTTGAGGATGAACGTAGTCTTGAAGCAATATAACACGCCTCTTGCTGCTGTTGTTGCTGTAACCCAGCGAACTGTTATGTAACGCTAAGCCCTTGAAGCCAGTAATCTGATTCCTAACAGCCCCAAGCTTATGTATTATATAAATGCTGCCTCCCTTGTTCCTTTGTCGATGCCGATCATTGTTCCCTTATGAAAGCTTTATGTAAGTAATCCTTATGAAATGTTGCGAGTACAATACTTCTAACACATTTTGCGAAAGTGCAAGAATGCTCACTGAATTCCTTATTTTCTTTGATAATTCTCTAAAACAGCGCTTCTCTTCAGAAGCGAAAGGCCCCATGTTGTAATTTTAGTTTTCGCTTATACACACAAGGAGTATTTATACCAGGAATGTCCAGTGTTTGCGAGAGAGGGGATGTTGGAGTTACCTCCTTCCACTTTATGCGAACTGTGCCTCTCACTCCGACGTACATTGTGTTGCAATGGCGGTTTGGTTACATGTACGTTGCGCACTTTCAAATCTTATGCGATAAATATTTGTTTATTAGTGACTCTTTGGTACTGTATTACGTTTAAGAAGTCTATCAATAGTTGTCGAAATGCATAGCTTTAGAAGATACACCAAGTGATCGTCGCATAATCTATTGTATACAGACTTTAATATAGTTCATTTTGGAGAAACTCTGTTCGCAAATATATGTAGAGCTATACTCACTCTTATACACACTATTCTTGCAAATGCTTATTTCTCTATCTACTACATTTTAATCAGCATAAGCATTTTAAGAAATTATCTTATTGCTAATTTTCTTGTAGGTGCAAGGGGAATATGGAATACAGTAGGCTTTAAGCTATAGTGAAATATTTTGAGAGATGGTTGTTATGCGTTGGCTTTGAAATTCCGTTCTCTGAGCAAGGCCAAGAGATAAAAGAAACGAATAATATATTCCTATTTGAGAAACGTATAAGTATTGGCAAATTCAAACAAATAATAAAGAATATCTCGGAAATGGTTCATTCAAAAGTAAAACGAGGTATTTGACAAATTGTGTGTTTTAACGAGATCCACATTTTTTATTTAGTAAACTTTTGCCTGCCCCTTCCTGTTCGCCATCTTACTGTCTCAGAAAACCCAAGTTATAACATAGAAACTGCCATGAAATCGCCTGTTTGTGTCCGTCACTGGATACTCACTGCTTGTGATTTTGCACGTCACAGGCAGTAGCTGACGCACCCTCCAATTGAAGGTTGGAGGTGGGGAACCAACAGTTAATTACGTAGCCGTTTTCAAAGAAATAAGTTTGGACATCGCTGTTATGTTCTTGTATCTCTTTCTGAAAATATATTGTGTCGCACTCCCATTACTTTGTGAACCCATTACAATTTTCCGTGATCCTTTGTGTTATAGCAGGTATGGACGAGTCGCGTGTCATATCCAGAACGGAGGGCCATAATGTAGGTACCGTTTACCGGGCAGTGCAATGGCAAAATGCGTTTCTTAGCTTTCAAAGCTAAAACTTGTTAAAATGCAAGATATGCACTAAATGACAAAACAAAAACAAGTGCATATACTAAGTGTCCAAATATTTGACACATCTTGTCAAATTAAGAAATGCATATAATATCGCTTATAATCTTGCGAAATGTACATAGAGTATTCATTAGTTATAGCATTTACAGTAAATATCTTTCTTCAGTTGACGTTGGCTTACTAATTAGAGTTCGGGATACCATCACCTGCTTTTTATTTAATTTTGTATAAACTATAAATTAAAGAATACTAAAGCAGCTGCCCTCAAACTAACTTGTTCTTGTATGTGAATTTGTTAGTTTTAGATAATGGTTACTTCCATATACTAGATGACCCGGTGAGCTTCGTGCCACCTAAAATTGATTTGATTGTAACTTTAACGCTGTAAAACTACACGGAATTGTTTTTACAAGTGCGCCAACTTCTGTTTGTGTGTTGTCTTTCGGTTTTTCCAACGTATGAGGGTGGTTCCGATACGCTTTATTCTATGTTATCCCATAAATAAAAATCGCATACGATAAGATCTGGCGACCGTGCTGGCCATATTCCTTTACCTAAGATACGAAGACAAATTTCCGAAATTTCAGAAGATGAGTGAATGCCAATTTTCTTAAAAGGTGTAACAGATGTGTAGTGGCACAGAGAAATCATTTCCAACACCTTCTATGCCAAAGGTATGTGGTTATTGTAATTATAATTACGAATAACAATAATTATTATTTGCATGACAAACCTATGCGCTTGAATTGAAAGGTCTGTGAACAGTTGACTTCGCCGACAAGCGGCTGCCCGCCCGCCGCTAGAATCCTCTGTCGGCAGCGTGGATCACGGTCGAAAATATGGCACTGTATCTCTAATACAGAGGTTTAGTAAGGTATAACTGAGTGGCTGATTCATTTATTTTAATTATTTATGCCGTGGCTCAAAGCGGGTTGTTTTAATGTAATAATATGGGCAACATTCAGTTCCTGAAGAAGGTAATGGAGTTCGAAATGACCGAAAGCTCAACATTTAGGAATTTGAGACAGCTCTCATTAAGAAAGATTCGGTATTTCAGGAATTATTTTTCTTTCTTTCTTTCTTTCTTTTCTTTTCTTTTCTTTTCTTTCTTTCTTTCTTTCTCTCTCTTTCTTTCTTTCTCTCTTTCCTTCTTTCTTTCGTAACTTCCCTTCCTGATACATTGTATTTTATACTACAGCCACCAAATTTCTGTTGCTACACATGGGTTTGCTTAGAAACCAACTCATAAGTGATAATTATAAATTTCTTTCTGTGTAAATACGATGGAAACGACACTAAAATAACACATGAAGGTGCAAAAGAAAAGTGTTTCAATATTCAGTTACATCACTCACATAAATATCAAAAAATAATCTCAAATTAATTAATGTTAACTTGATTATATGCAGGATACGAAAATCAGCATGCAACTGTTTGTAAGTCATATTCTTTTGGTACTAATGGACTCATTAGATGAGGGGGATGCAAGATGCTTAATAACAGCCGAATGACGACCGAAAAATATGCTTTCTCTATTCACTGTTATATACATTATTCTTGCAAGCACTTATTTTTCTATGTACTTCATATTGATCTAGATAAACATTTGTAGAAATAATTTGATCACATATTTCCTTGTAGTTACAATGGGAATAAGGGCATACAGTAGGCTTAAGCGACAGTCAGATTTTTTAAGAGTGGACCGCTATGTGATGCCTTTGAAATTCCATTCTCTTTGCACAATATGTTCAAAAGAAACAGGGAAAAAATCAAAATGATGACTTCCAATTAGAGAAAAGTATTAAGTATTTTAAAATGCAGACCAATAAAAAGAATATCTCGGAAATGGTTAACTCCACAAAAAATGTTTTTAACATAAACTGTGCTTTAGTAAGATTTATATTTTTGTCTATTACGGTTTATCAATTTGCAAAAATATTCAAAACAAAGGGAGGCTGTTACCAGAAAGTTCAAGTTGTGTTGTGTTAAAAATATCTTTAACATATAGTATTGTAATCAAAATCGTTAGAGACGTATTTGGGAAAGTTCAAATTTAAAAAGAAAATGTTCTAAGAAAGAGTAGTTTGAAATTTGACGATTTATTGAAAGCTTCATGTAATATCCCTGGAAGATGCTGAACTTAAATACTAAATTTGGTATTTAAGCGCGCTCACCACACTCAACACCCTTCCAACACACACATGCAAACTTTTTATTAAAATTGCTTTGTTTTATTTAGAAAGTTTGGTGAGTTTCTGGTGTAAGTACGCGGTAGAGAAAGTAACAATCCTGAAAATAAAAAAGATTACCAGATAACAAAAGGTTGGTATTTGAGTCCATTTTACGTATAGGTAGATAAGGTAACAAAAACCTTAGGTTGACTGTCGATAATGGCATAACACAAGACGGTCGTCGCTCTATGTCCAGAGTTGATCAGCTAGCTGACTACCGATATACATAGGTCAACCACACTGACCGGATTTGGCCGAGTCCCCTTCCCGTTGTTGCTGCTGCACTAAACCGGATTACGTTACTGCTCCCTAGTTGTACTCTACCCCAGATACTGGGGGTTAACGGTGAACTCTACACTGGAGACTATCCCAACCTAACAAGGCATCACTGCATGAAAGAACAACAGAAAATAACGAAACGTGGCTGTTTTTGGATGTATAAGTAAATCATAATATGCATTTTCTAAGTTACAATTTTCAACAATTTCCCCCTCCCCATTTTCGTTAGGCATCTGCTTAAATGAAGTAATAGCAATGAAAGATGAAGTATTTTATGAGTTCACTGTCTCCAATTATGGAAAAAGATGTTGCAAGTGTGGCAGAAACTCTTTGTTCCAAATACTTTAAGTTTTCATTAAAGGTAGATTTACATTCTTTGAGAAACTGATCGTTAAATAAAAGGAACATTAAACCTGTATTAGGTTTAGTATGTGAAGATGTTTAGCTGTAGGCTATACCAAGATCTTTTCCCTTTTTTGTTATTTTTTAAATTATTTAAATCTTGTGTTTACGAAACCTTTTATTGAGATTTAGCTGGCACCTAAATTATTCATAACATGGCTAGAAACGCTACTGTCCATTGATCGCACATAGAATATATCGGTAGAATGGAATATCAGAGACAGCATGCGGAAGTAATTTCTCGACAGCAGAAAAAAACTATTTGTTAAGGCACGTGTCATCAAGACCAGCAGGGATATCATACATGGTTGGCAATACACAAATCCTAAGAAATTAATTATGTAATGAATCCGTTTTCATTGTTTTATGTGAAAAATTATCGAGGTATTCTTTGATAACCTACAAAATGAGCTCTCCAATTCATGTTATACACACCCCAATCATGGTGCAACATACGAGGTTGTGGTTTTTAAGTGATAACTGCAATAACATGATATACTGCCCTGAACTGCACATCTGCTTAAAGCTTGAAATACCCTCCCAAGCAGATATTCACTTTTATATAGTCGCTATCAACTCACGCACCAACGATGAAAAAGTTGTCGTGTAGCTTTGGTCGACAAATTGCTGCCGGCATCAATGACACACTGTTACTTATTACAGGAGGGATTGTGGATGTTCTGTAAGCTTCAGAAAGATGCATAAGTCACAGGTATAAAGTCCCGTCTATAGGAAGATGGCGTAAAATCTCGTGAAATTTGAGACCCCGTATTTGAAGTCGTTTCTTCACTCGTGTACGATCGATATATGTCATGATAGAGAATTGCTTCTCTTCCAGGACGAAATCGAAGTAATTGTGCACAGAACTTCCGCAAAGTTCTTGCATACATGGCAGAAGCGACAGTATTACTATGCTGCAAAAATTCTGTATGCACCATGCCGTCCTAATTCTAGAAGATAGTCATTAACACCACAGAAAAGTTGACTGAATTGTTTGGTGGTGTGGTGATCTGTGTATACACTCCATTGATGCATTACTTATTATTCTCTTGATCATAGTGGTCAACGCATGACTTGTCACCAGTGATAATCCGAGCAAGGAAGTCCGCCTCTACCAAAGCATGTCAGAACTCGGACTCACTTGTTTCATTTTGGAGTGAACATTCGTTAGATCCATCGCGCACGCAGTTTCCAGAAGCTGTACAAATAATGGACGATCTAAAGAACTCGCTCAATTGAAACTCCAATTACTATGGAGAATGTATGTTGTTTGACATGTCGATTGGAACGAATCAACTTAACCATACGTGCTTCTTATTGTGAAAATATGGTTGCTATGGATTGCTACCTTTCAAGCTTCTTGCCCATCATCTGAATATTCACATTTACGTGTGCCATCATGGATAATAGTTACGTTTCGTCAATAGATCTCCGCTCTGAGAAACTCAGGAGCAACACTGACTGTACGTTTCACGGTTGTGCGCATAGAAGTGCAGTAATCGCTTCGGAGAGCCGCTTTTCAAAACCGTCTAGTATCTGCATAGATAGTTTACACGGCTCCCATTAGAAATTCATGAATGAAAACCTTGTCTTTCACAACTCCTCAGAAAAGAAGCCGCAACATGTGAGATTAGACTGAGAGTTTACACACCTAATCCAGGGCTGTGACACTGTTTCATCCTGGAAACTCTTGCTACTCCTGTTGTAAGAATATGTCACTCCGTTCTCATGCAATTGAAACATCAATCAGCGGATTAACATTTTATTATATATTACTCCTGTAAACGCTCTTCCATTGAAGAAACAGGTACAATAAACCTATGGAATACAGCGCCAAGACATTGATTTTCGGAGATTCCCACGCGAATTCCACGGACATTCAGTTCGCCATATTCGGAGGTTTATTCACTTTGCCGCTCAGATTGACAGATCTCTAAAAATTACCCGGTTACTCGTTTTCTTCATCATTAAGATCAAGAATTTCGATGCTGAAGTCTCGAAATTTAGTTACCTCTGCTTAGGAACTGTATAAATTGCAATTTGTAGGTCATATTTTCAGGCGCTTCCATAGAAGCACATGTCCTTAGTGTTGATTATCGGAAACTTCGCTGGAGAACCCGGAATACCGCTTAAGGGCATGTCGATAGCTTGCTGAATATGGTGGTAGGTTGTTAGGATTGATAACCACTTATAAAGAGTTACAATCAAATTCAATTGTAGCTGGTACGAAGTTCACAGCGTCATCTAGTTCTAAATAAATTAAATAACAAAATTATGCTACACGCTAACCCTTGACGGTTGACAGCGATGAGTCTATTGGGCCTCCAAGGGTCTTACAGTGTCATTTTATTCTTTATACCTTCACCTAAGTTTCGAAAGAGGATAGTGATCTAACGTCTACAATTAGGTCAGTTATTCCTGTTACACATTGCTATTCTTGTTAATGTTATGTTTTAAATAGTGACATGCGTTTGAGATGAAGGAAACGGTCTTCCTGTGTGGTACGATAGGGCTGCGACCGCCAAAGGCTCGAGCCATAAGCGGTATTCAGTGAGTCATTCCTATTCTGAACAGATATCCTGTAGTTATAGCATGCCCTGTTTGCTTACAAATGTGATACCACCATTCAACGCAATAGCGTTTAAAGATTGCTCTGTGCTCAGTACTTGCAGCTGGTGTTAGTTTATTCAGATTGCATACATTTTTACTCCTTTAATTCTGAAGGGAAAATGAAAAACCCTACCCTGACAATGTTAAACTTGCTAAATTCAGGTCCTCTTTTCCAGAAAGTGTTGACTCAAAGGTTTATAGTATGCGGAAGTATGCTCTCTAATTTCACTGATGCACTTTTATAAAAGAAACTTGTTTACTGAAGAAAATAGTGATTGTTTTGATAATGAAACCACTTTTTGATTAAAATTTGCCGCAATTACATATTTTTCTAAATAACCAGCCAGGGTATTAACACCAAAATAGGCCGCGCCGTGGCTCAGTGGTTATATCATTTGCCTCTCACCAAAGAGGCCCAGGTTCGATCCGAGGCGACCGCATATGGGATATATGGTGGACAAGACGGCGCAGGGACCGGTATCCTCCGGGTTCTCCGGTTTCCCCTACCATCTCATTCGACCGGTGCTCCATCTTCATTCCATGAATCATCAGTGCCACCGCCTGTGGTACCATATGTAGTAAAAGCGGGCGTTAAACACTAAAAATGCCAAAGTGGATCCGCAACAATGCTCTCCTAGATTTTGTTTGATTATTGTAACAAATAATGCAGAGCAAAAACTGAAATTTCTTAGGAATATATAAAGTAATTTCCAGAAATAATAATTTAATATAAAATATATAAATAATGTTTTGCCATGAAAACCCTGTAAAGTTAGCTAAATTATAAATAGCATATACTTACTGTTTAATGTCTTTGCAACTGTAGAAAATGAAATCCTATTTTTAACAGTTACATGACAATATGCAAGTAAGGTTGTGTAATATAAGCTGTAAGTAGTTAGTTTTTAATTTATTTTCAGCTTCCGCTCCTGTAGTATTCGCTAAAATAATGAAAATATACCTTCATAGAGCAAAGTTTAATGGGGAACTTTAAAACGTGTAATTATTATTCGAATTTTCTATTATTTCATCTTCTGCTTCATGCCAGGTTTCACCAATTCGCTGCGTATCGTATCGATAGTCAAAGAAGTTATGTTCGATATGTTTCATTGTGAGTTTTAACATGAAACCGAATGTTAAATTTGACCGAAAGCCTTAGATTATCAGCAGGAAACTGTAAATTATAGATCATAAGCTAGTCATCCCGAAACAGGATTCTTGTATGCACATCTCAAGAAATATATTAATTTGACCTAATCACCCAATAGCTCCCTAAACAACTGATAAAAATCTGATGTGTTGCACTCACGACTTTCTCTACTCTTGTACAAATCATTATTTCAAACTCTTATTCTTCTGTCTTCGTGTTAGTTGAGATAAAGATTCGCAGAAATTATTGCTTATTCCTTGTAGGAGTGATAGTCAAATTTTAAAGCCCTCAAATTCCGTTCTCTTTGCACGGTTAACATATAAAAAATTGAATGAATAGCGATGTTCCATTTCACAAAAGTGTAAGTTCTCCAAAACTTAAAAGCTATTTCGGCATAAATTGTGTTTTAACGAGAGCCACATTTTTTGTGCAGTAAGATTTCATCTCTCTTACGGTTTACTAGTTAATTCAAAAGCCATCCAGAGTAAACAGGTCTACATAGGGTATAGCCAGAAAATTCATGAGATACATTTCATTTGTCATAAAAATATCTCAAGCATATGGAATTTTAATCAAAATCGTTTGAGCCGTGTTCAAGATATTAAAAATTTACGAAAAATTTTCCATGTAAAGGGTAGGTTAGGGTGGGGCTATTTTCTTCAAAATCTTCGTGTTTGCATCCTTGAAAGACATTAACCTTAAATACAAAGTTTGGTTTTTAACCGACTTTTCGTTTTTGAGTTACGCTGTCCACAGACTGACAGACAGACAGGCGCGCGCGCACACACACACACACACACACACACACACACACACACACAAACACACACAAACACGCACACGCACACACACACACTGGCGCGATATTTTTATAAAAATGCTTTTTTTTGATTCAGGCGCCTCAAAACATATATTTCCGGTGAAATCTCGACATGGAATTTTTGGGTAGAATGCAATACATCCTCTAGTTAGTAGTGCAGAAAGTAAAAATCGGAATTGAGTTTTGTTATTGCTATGGTTCTCAGGTCTTATTCCATATTGGGCTTGAAAGACCGCTTAATTTTGCTCAGAGACCTGTGTATCAGGCCAGAAGTTATTTTGTATGTCGTAAATCTACGACACAGGACTATTGCCTTTAGTTTCCTTCCGAAGGAAACCATTCTAGGGATATTTAGGCCACGGAGAAAAAAAAGAGAGAGAGAGAAAAAAAAAACTATCGCCATCCGCAGGTTTGATCCCGGCACCTTGAGAACCAGAGGCTAGCACAGCGATGTCCAACCTTGTCTCTTTGGAGATGCTTAGGTAAATTACCTTCAGTCGGAGGGTGCGTTAGCTAGCGCCAGTGACGTGTAAAATCACAAGCAGACAGTCGGGATCCAGTGACAGACACAAACAGACGATTCCAAGGCAATTTCTAAGCCATACCTTGAATTTTCTGGAAATGTCCTCAGAATACCTCTTCATTCTGGATGATTTTTGCATAAATGGTAAGCAGTAAGAGGTTGGCAAAATCTTAATAAATAAAAGTGTGGATTTCGATAAAACACACTTTATATGAAATACTTCTTTTTTCTTTTGGGTGAACTATTTCCGATATATTCTTTATTTGTATAAATTTACCAATACTTATACTTTTCTCAATAGGAATATGTTATTCATTTTTTTATTTGTTGGTCTTGCAAAGAGAACAGAATTTGAAATGCATCGCATAACAACCAGCTCTTAAAACACTTCACTATCGCTTAAAGACTACTGTATTCCCATATTCCCCTTGCACCTACAAGAAACTGAGCAATAAGATAATTTCTAAAAATACTTATGTAAATTAAAATGTAGTAGATGGAGAAATAAGCATTTGCAGGAGTAGTGTGTATAAAAGTGCTCTATTTGTAAACAGTGTTACCAAATTGAACTAGGTATATTAAAAGTCTGTATATGTTACGCGACGATCACTTGGTGTATCTTCTAAGGTTATACACTTCGACTTAGTCGCTAAATATATATATATATATATATATATATATATATATATATATATATATATATATATATATATATGTGTGTGTGTGTGTGTATAAAAGTGCTCTATTTGTAAACAGTGTTACCAAATTGAACTAGGTATATTAAAAGTCTGTATATGTTACGCGACGATCACTTGGTGTATCTTCTAAGGTTATACACTTCGACTTAGTCGCTAAATATATATATATATATATATATATATATATATATATATATATATATATGTAAACGTAAGCAGCACCAAAGAAGTCACTAATGAACAGATGTTTATCGCATAAGATCTGAAAGTACTTTCGTACATATAACCAAACTAAACACAATGCACGTCTGAGTGAGTGGCACAGTCCGCATAAATTGGAACTAAATCGCAAACATTGCTGCTAGATCATGGAGGACGACAAACAACTGCAAGTGAAAATAGTATGATAACAAAGCTGGCATAATACGCATCTTAAAAACATGTATCTCCTTATTCCATTATCACGACAAAACTTCAAAGAGTAATTATGAAAAAATACTTATATATAGAGAGTAGGTATTAAAGAGAACAGAACTTTTTCCAAGTAAGCCGACGTGATGTGATTTGGAACGTCAAGTCCTAGTTTCCTGTAGCGGATGTTTGGTGATTTTGCCTGAGCACTGTTTATTCAAGTGCTGGCTTTGGTTCAAACTGCGGGTCGTTGTATCGTTAACAACCCGGTGTTTTTGCTTCTTGCATCACTAAAACCCAACCGTTTCGTCTCTGGAGCTCAACTTCCGAATCTCCCCTCTTTCTACATATGTCTGGTGAAGATTCTTCAATGTATGGCCACAGGAGAGGATTTAAGCAAGCTGCAGTGTTGATGCATATTGATATCTGAAATGAAAATTTGCTGTTAGATTTACATACATTTCTCTAATCGTTTATTAATTTTTCTACTACGTATAGTAAGTAGAGGAAGCAATGTATTCCATCCAAAAATTCGATGTCGAGATTTCACCGCAAATATATGTTTTGAGACTCCTGAATCCAAAACAAAAGCATTTTTAGAAAAAGGTCCGTGTGTGTGTGTGTGTGTGCGCGCGTTTTTGTTTGTTTGTAGTGTTTAACGCCCGCTTTTACTACTACGGCACCGCAGGCGGTGACACTGATGATACATGGAATGAAGATGGAGCACCGGTGGAATGAGATGGCGGGGGAAACCGGAGCACCCGGAGAAAACCCGCCCTGACGCCGCTTTGTCCACCACGAATACCACATGCGGTTCCCTGGGATCGAACCCGGGCCGCCTAGGTGGTAGGCGAGCGCGCTAACCGCTCGGCCACGTGCGTGTGTGTGTGTGTGTCTGTGTCTGTAGGTAGCATAACTCAAAAACGAAAAGTCGGTAAAAACCAAAGTTGGTATTTCAGTGTAACATCCTTTAAGGATGCGGCACGAAGATTTTGAAGAAAATTTCTTTAACCTAAACTGCGCTTTACATTGAAAATTTGTCGAAAATTTTTATTTTCTTGAAATGAGCTCTAAAGATTTTGATTAAAATGCCATACGTTTAAGTATTTTTATGACAAATGAAATGTATATTTTGAATTTTCTGGCTAAAGTCCATGTGCTCTTGTACTCTTGCTTACTCTGAATGGCTTGTAAAATTAGTAAACCCTAAGAGATAAACCAAATCTTACGGGACAAAAAATAAAGATCTTGCTGAACTAATTTATGCCCAAATAATTTTTATAGGGTGAACGATTGATTTAGGAGATATTCCTTGTTATTTGGGTGACTTTTGGAAAACTTATACTTTCGTCAAATGGAACATCGTTATTCATTTTTTATATGTTGGGCCTGCAAAGAGAACAGAATTTGAAAGCTTTAAAAGATTTGACTATCGCTCAAGGCCTACTGTATTCCCATATTTCTCTTGTACCTACAAGGAAATAAGCAATAAGATAATTTCTGCTAATGTTTATCTCAGCTAACACGATGAAGATAGAGGAATAAGAGTTTGTAAGAATGGTTAGTGCAAGAGCAGAGAAAGTCATTTGAGTGTAACATAAATTTTTTACAAAATAAGTTCTGAAATATCTTTGCTTAAATGTATTGCTTACTGTGTTACGTGCATATAGTTGTAGTGGAAGTATAGTATTGCATCCAAAAATTAGATACCGAGATTTGACCGAAAATACATGTTTTTAGAATTCTTGGCTATACAAAAAAAAAAAAAAAAAAAAAAAAAAAAAAAAAAAAAAAAAAAAGTGGATTAACTCTTTTTGAGATATTAGTTGTTATTGGTTTGAATTATCACACTTTCTTTAGAGTTCAAGAATGTCCTCGATTCGGGGAGAAGGGAAGATTCTGGTTCTCTGGATAGCGTTTTGCGTGTTTAGGCAGGGCGAGGGCGCTGCTTATCTCTTATCGGTTGCATAGTGGACGCCATCTAGTAAATAATAGCTTGGCACATATCCGCCTCATCTCTTTTGGCTTCATTTCAAACTGGAGTTTATAACTTCTGTGAATTAGATAAAATGAAAATATAAACGTAACTGAAATAGTATAATAATAGTAATAGTAATAATAAATAATTAATAATAAGTAGAAATATTCAATAATGTCAGACTACTGTCAGTTAGAGGTAGACCACACCCCTCAGCAGTATCTTTGCAGCTCTGTGACCTCTTGCAATAAAGCCAGTCACTCAGTTTTCATTACTCCACCCCTTTTACGTCTGAGCAAGAAATCGCCTTTGTGCATAGGTTAATGTTTGTACGTCAGAATTTACTTCAGACTGCTTCATCAAGGAACTGGTTTAAATACAAAATGATGTTCACGTTCGCTCAGTATTAAAAACGAGCAGCACTCTATGGGGAAAGGAGGAAAAAAAAACCTGATGTGTTACAATTACATTACTTTCTCAGTAATCTTTTATTTGTGTATAGCTTCTATGAACTTTGTTACAAATGTTGACTTTTCCCTCTGTCACTTCACGCTCTTTATTTTCTGAGAAATGCTAAAAAAAGTCTCGTTTTTTAATCATTGGTTGCTAGTTGTTATATGTAGGAATCAGACTAAAAAGACACTACAATATATGGAAACAACAAAGGGTTTTAATACCTTTCTATTATCCCGACTATTCTCGGTTTTGTTGCATTGCCCTTTGTTGCGTTAACATATAAAGAAAAAACGCTCACGGTATTTTGTAAAGGTGTGGAAAAGAGTTTTGATGATTCTGTCGCCGTTGGCAAAGTGAATGTATACGATATATTCCGGGGAAATCCCAATTTCACGCCAAAAAAATAATAAGTGAGGATTTGGCTCACCCAAAATTTACTTTGTGGCGTGTGCTAGACGACTAAACGGAATTAGTCAGGTCGGGAAGGCATAATTCCTTATATAAGGGCGTGAAGTTAAAATCGGGGGAGTTTTCTGAAAATCTTTGACGTGTGTGCACGTCGGAATCGTAGTGCAAGTACGCACCAAATTAAGTAACGAAGTAACGAACCGACAAAGTTTTAAGTGCCAAATACGCGTACTTATGTCACAGGAAAGAAATCACTAACATTCCATCTAGCGGTGTGCGCTAAATTAGAGGGTTCTGAACGAGAATGGTCGGAATAAAACACAGAGAACTAAGATTGAAAAGTATACGAGATAACTCGGGTTAGAAATTTTTTGACCATTTCTTAATCACAAGTATTCTCGAGATAATAGATGAAGTGGTTAATTCATGTTAACCGAGATAAAGTTTCCAGAATATGTTTTATTTCGTTGTAGGTACATACAGCGGGACACAGCAGACGAAAGCGATATTCGAATTATTAAAACACAGGCCACTACATGCTGGTTCTAACATTCCATGCTCTCCCCATTACATGGTGAGAAACAACTGAATGGTGACAGCAGCTCAAAACTGACAAAATTATTAAACAATTCAAGTCAGTAACAACGAACATATCGAAAATAACTCATAGCATAAAACTATATTTGAAATAAATTGTGCGTTAAAAAAAATCTACACTTTTTGGACAGTATGATTTTGCCTCTCTGTTATTATTCACCAGTTACCAACATAATACAAGACCATTCATAATGAAAAGGACTTCACTGGCTGTTTCCGGAAAAGTCAAGTAGTGCATTTCATTTGTTATGTAAATACCTTAAATATTTAATACAAATAAGTAGGTATTAGTGCAATGTTCTAGAAAATCATGTGACAATCCACTTACTCTTTCTCGCTTTATTTTTTTCTAAATCGTTTACACAACAATACAGTTTGCTTTTACTGATGTCTACAAACTTTTGTGACACAACTCTCAACTGTTTTCTTCTAGCAACCTGGATTCAATCCGTTATGTCTTTATTTACTTTCTCTGTCTCTCATACACTATCTCTGACGTTACAATCACTCAACACTAATTAACTGCTTTGCTATCTTCCTCCACGACGCGACGATACACGCAGTTGACGCACACGCACGCGCGCGCACACACACACACACACACACACACACACACACTAAATCTAAGAACGACTGGCCCCCGATTAATCGTGTCCGTAACTCCTGCTCCTGCTCGTTGCCATGTCTCCTTATATAGCGAGGATAACGTAACACCGACCTTTCTCGAACTTTCAGAAACACGCCGGCTGCCGGACACTTCTCTGGAAAGGCCTTTGTGTTGCCGGTCGATTGCTAGTTACGTTTTTGCTCGCGTGAGTGAAACGGCGAAACTTGACCTTGAGGGCCGTAGTTAGGGGACGCGCCAGTGGGGCAGACCGGCTCCGATCGTCCTTTGTTGTGTTGGTGCTGCCGGCGTCTCAATAATAATAAAAGAAACACGAAACATTTTGCATTTAGGGCAGCTTAAACAGATCACATCTTTGCTATATACTAAACTGAAATCCTAAGTTTGTTATTTACTCGACATTTTATTTTAAACATAATGTTCACACAGGTGCGCTCGCACGCACCTTTTCTTAAAATATGCTTCTTCTTTAACTCAGAGAACCCCAAAAGGTTTATTATGAATAGTTTCTATAAGTTACATAAAATAAACGATAGAGAGTAGAAAAATTAATGTGAATGTAACACATTTTTAAATGGATCTTAGAATATACAAGGCACATATGTGAAATCCTTTGTGGAGAAAGTCGTGTGAACGTAACACATCTGATTTTATTTCTTTCGCCACTACCCACATGTCTTATATTCTGCCAGCTTTATGCTGGCGCGATTCTGCAGAATATGACCGAAAAAGCATGCCAGTCTTTAATGTTCTTCTTAGAAAATATACTTTGAGTCTCTAGAATACGTTCATGCCTTCAAGACAAAAGGTGTTTTTAAAAAATCCTTAATTTATTTACTGCATCTTTTCAGAGAACAAGCTAGTTTGACGCGAAAAAGTATCCATGTTTTTTACTGGAAGAGCGGGCGTGTTGTAGAGCGCTTGTCTAGGTTGGTTTCGTTAATGGCAACTGAAATCTCTTGGGAACATTCTTCACTGTCGGAAGTTAAGAAGTCATTAACTGCCCCCGCGTTTTTACTCATCCCTCTCATCTGTCTCCTTTCTCTTGGAGGAGCTCATATATTCACCTCGTCTCTGTGGCAAATCTTTTACGTTTTTCATAAACCCCTGACAGTATAGTGAGACGGAGAAATTTTGGAATTCCTATCCCATTTATCCTTCTGTACTCATTTGGTCACTGATAATTGAAAATTCCACTCTTATACTTTTCATCTAATGTTTAAGGGCCAATTGCTATACACAAAGCGCATAGGTTGGAGTTGTATAGGATTATACTGGCTCAGTTCCTGACGCTGGCAAGTCGAAGACGACAACCACGGTCTGCTACCACTCTCTCCGTGGTGTTTTGGCTTGCTGCTTATGTTACGCTGTTAACTGTATATTTGCTATGCGGCTGTTTACAATGTTATCTCTGCCCCTTTTCAGAATAGTAGAAGCGAGGTCGGGTAAGGATAAGAAAACTTACTTAAAGAGTACGTCGTACGGAGAGGATATTGGCAAGTGCTCTAAGTGTGTGTACGTGTGGGTGCGTGCGTGTCTGTGTGGATACTAACATACAAACTACACCTATCCTTACTGGGGTTATATTGTGACAAAACGCCAAAATCAGGCACAGGAAATAGAGACTTAGTCTCTATTATGAGATGAATGATCATGACTGATTCCATCCCAAACGTTTGAGCAGAATTTCTGTTGAAGTCTATGCTGCCGTACTTTATGAAAAGGTTTCATAGGCCCGGCTATCAACATTATGATCATTGAAGATGCCATCGTTAACAATATCGATGCTAAGAAATTCTGGAACATAGCAGAATTCTGTACGTCATACTTAATCTTTGCACCCCCTGTAGGTGATACGGTTACAAAAGATTTTCGTGCTAAATTCTCCAGGTAGTCATGCGACTAACGCCTTCCCTTGCTTTAAAGTGGTTAGTTGCTGAAGTTAAAACCATATAAAATAACTGTGGCACATGCTCTTCAACCAGGTGATCCTGTAATTAGGTACATAATTTGTGAGTGGACTCTCAGTGGTGTATACAATGGCGAAATTGGCCCACATTTAATATTTTTCACGGACGAGGCTTGGTTCCACCTTCATGGATGCGTATGTACACAAAATAAACCTTATTGGAGCTCTGAAAAACCTAATATTGTTCATGTAATACCCCTTCCTGACAAAAAATTGGTGTATTGTGCGTCATTAGCGGAGAAAGAGTTATAGGCCCATAGTGCATACGTGAATACAATTTGCCCCCCCCCCCCATTCTTTTTAGAGAATTAACCGACAGGGAACGTGATTTTGCCTTTTTTCAACAAGACTCTGCAGCAGGTCATACAGCTAATCTTTCGATGAGAACAATTGAAAGTTTGTTTCAGGACAGAATTATTAGTAGAGATTTGTGGCCCCCTCGGTGCCCCAAACTAAAGCCCTGTGATTTCTGTCTTTGGGGTAACTTAAAGTATAAAGTTTACAAGACAAACCCACACACCCTGGAAAAATTAAAACAAATTGTCCGCCAGGAGATTGGCAGCATTTCTGAACGTGAACTATGGCGAGTGATGGATAGTTTGCTAAAGAGGTGTCAAAATGTATGGACAACGACGGTGTCCAGCTTCAGCATCTGCTTTAATAACATTGGTAAGTAAAGCCTTTAAAGGTAGTTTTAAAAGTATTGTATGGTTTCATCCACGCTGTTCTACGACAGCGGTAGTCGGCGACGAGCACCGGGGTCGCGTACAGATAAAACAGCGTAGCCGGTTCGGAGACTTTTGCATCACCCGTTATGTGGTAAAGGAATTTCCTCATACGTTTATTTTGATTTACTTGAAGTAGTTGCAATACGCATTTTTAAGAATATCTGTTGAAGAGTGAGTGATGAAAGGCATTTGAATGTAACATGTGAGTTTTTACTTGCTCTACTACGTAAAGCAGAGGAAGTCCTGTATTCCAGCCAAAATTCGATGTCGAGATTTCACCGGAAATATATGTTTTGAGGCCCCCTGAATCCAAATAAGAGCACTTTTAGAAAAAGGTCCATGTGTGTATGTATGTGTGTCAATCTGTGGACAGCACAACACAAAAACGAAAAGTCGGTTTAAAAAGTTGGTATTTCAGTTTAATATCTTTCAAGGATGCAACAGAAAGATTTTAAACAAAATTCGTCCACTCTAAATTAATCTTTACATGGAAAATTTTTCGAAAATTATCGTTTGCTTGAAAATGGCTCTAACAATTTTGATTAAAATGCCAGATGTCTGAGATATTTTTATGACAAATGAAATGTATATCTTGAATTTTCTGGCTATAGCCTATGTAGTCCTGTTTACTCTGGATGCCTTTTGAATAACTGGTAAACCGTAAGAGATAGACGAAATCTTACTATACAACAATATCTTGTGTGTGTATATATATATCTTGTGTATCTTGCTAAAACACACATTTTTTAGAGTAAAGCATTTCGGAGATATTCCTTGTCATTTGTGGAAGTTTTGCAGAACTTCTACTTTTATCAAATGGAACATCGATGTTCACTTTTTATATGTTAACCGTGCAAAGAGAACGAAATCTGAAAGCCTTAAAACATTTGACTGTCGCCCAAAGTCTAGTGTATCCCGGTGTATCCCCATATTCTCTTTGCATCTACAAGGAAATAAGCAAATAAAATAATTTCTGCAAATGTTTATCTCAGCTAACACGAGGAAGATATAGGGATAAGAGTTTGTAGGAATGGTTAGTACAAGAGTAGAGAAAGTCATGTGATTGCAACACATCAGATTTTTTTATGTTGTGTGTTGGCGTAAGTCGAATCAGAACTATACGTCCAGCCGACTTCATAAGGGTACGATTTTACCGGCGCGGAAACTAAAAGGAAGAGAGGGAAAGGGAAAACGTATGAAAGCAAAACTTGTAATATCAAAGGAAGATGGATGTTAAAACGAACTACATGGCGAAATAAAGCTTTGTGAACAGGAACTTGATGGAGGGTAAAAGGTAAGGCAAATAATGAGGAAACGGAATATGTAAAGCAAGTAAATTGGAATAAAATTAATTGGTGTTGTGCACAAAATTAGAAGAAGCTAGCAAACAACTTGAAGGGGCACCAGGCTGTCCCACGGATACATATATATATATATATATATATATATCATCTGTATCGCGTTCGGTTGATAAGCAGTCGGCAGTAATTAGCTCTCAAGTAGTAAATTACATTGTTAATGTTATGTACAAAGAAAACTTTGAAGAGTGACAAAATCGCATCTATTACATTCCGTCCTCGGAAAGGCTGTAGGAGGAAATGGGGAGAAGGATGATGTTATTAACAATAAGTGCAACTTAGAGCACAATTAGTAGATAAAAACTGCTTTTAATCCGTATTGGTCAATATTATATTGTTATTGAAGAATAATGTAATGTTAACTGATACTATCATTACCTACCATACTGAGGTCGAAATGTCCGAGGTAAATCAATTTACCTCTGTGAATTGCAACCGCTTATCAGTTACCGCCAGAGTAAAACTTGTGCTTCACTAGTGCTTCACTTAAATAAAACAAAAAATCTCAGGTGATACATTCACAAGGCAGTTTTCACAGTTACAGTTATTAAAGAGTCACCCAAGTAAAAAGTAGACAGAGTCTGTAACGTTGGTCATGCAGCTACAAGCCTATAGCATGACTATGTGACAAACCTCCGCAGAACATGTGACCTTCCTGAGGCAATTTCGCTAAGTACAACCACCATTTGTAGTGACAGGTGTGTGATGGACACGCCCAAACAAGTACAGCGCGCTGCAGCTTGGCGGCATTAAATTTTGTTCGAAGGTGTAATGCCAAAAGAAATCTTTCATCGAATTCAAGTCGTGTATTGGGGAAGCGTGCATCAAACGAATACCTGTGTTCAAGGATGCGACCAGTTCGGAGTAGCCGACGAAGTACGGTGAAACCTCCTCGCCTTGGAAAGGAGTTCATAATCGATGTCCAAACAATTTCTTTTATGGAAATATTGGCGAACAGGAATCGCTGCATAACTGTCCATGCACTGCCAGCCGCTTTGGGCATTAGCATGGGTTCGATATACACGATCATACTCAAATAACTGGGGTATCGGAAAGTTTATGCTAATTAGGTACCCCGATACCTTGGCAGAAGGAAACACACTTTTAGTGGGTATTGTGGCTGTGGGATGAAATATGGTGCCACCGTTTCCAATCGGCAACAACAAGGATGAGTCGGGAATGAAGACATCGTCGTCACCGACGCCAAAAAGGTCCAGCTATCTGTTGCGGCTGACAGCGTCAGCCTGTTCTGTGGTGTCCAGCGACCACTGTTGTTGGAGTGGGTGCCCGTCGAGGCCACAATCAGCGCTCAACACTATTGCAACATCTTACAGGACCTTTGAAGGGCCATTAAAAGCAAGCGACCAGGCAGATTGTCACGAGGTGTGATTATCCTACGGATAACCCAATGCAGCACTCTCTAGATTTCGAATATGTCAGTTTACTGATTAGCACGTATTTGGTGCGTTAAAGACACCCCTGAAAGATCAGCTTTTCACCCACAATCAAGCGATGGGTGATGTGGAAGAATGGTTGCATCATCCGCCCTCGTCCTTCTTCGTGGAAGGTAGCAAAAACCTGTACCACTTTGGGACAAGTGCCTGAACAATGGGACCGACTATGTGTAGGCTCCCTCGTTACAATGTTTCTTGATTGGCTCGTCTACATTTCCCAATAAAGTCTCTGTAGGTGTTCAGACAACAGACAATGTTTCATTTGAACGACTGGAATACTGCAGTAGTCAGATAAAAATTATTATTTTATCTGCGCTACGTTATTCATAAAATGCCTTTCTCTAGGAACGATTTCAAATAAAGCAAAACATGCGGACACAATATTCAAATGTTTATTCGTAGCAACAAATTCTTAAAATGGGAAGAAAAGAAATTAAATGTGTCACAGCAGGAATGGCAAACATATCCTTTAGGTGACTTTAAGCTTACAACATGGAATATTTTGAAAACGGCTTATGCTAGGAATTTGACACAGTTTCTGTGTTTTAATAAGGGTACCGTTTCCCTGTAGTGAGTTACCTATTGCGGTTTCCTAGTAATACAAAATGAAATCAGATAAAGGGGAACTTATAGGCTATTTACAAAAACATCAAGCGTTACATTTACCCGCTTCAGCAGAACAAAACAAGTTTAATAAGAACAAATTTAGTGTACACGATAGTTTGAAGCGATGTTTCTTGAAAATCTTCGTTTAGCATCCTTCAAAGTAGCTGAATATTTAAGTTTGCTACTTTATCAGACTTTTCCTTTTCTGAGTTACGCTATTCTATCTCTCTTTCTCTCTCTTACTCATTTTCTCTTCCTGTCATACAACACAAATGCGCGCGCGAATTTTCGTTAATGTTCGGGCCTTGTCATTCCATCAGATTCCGTTAGCGAACATTCAGCTTTTCCCCCACTTTATATGGTAGTAAGTAGAACAGTAAACATAAAATGCTTATCAATCATATCAAATTAAGATTTTAGGTGTTAAAATGATACTCGGTTTAAATATGAAGGATTTCGGAATTTTGACGCTGAATTTGTGAAAAACTCAAATAATTCGCATTAAATAAATTGCAGCATCTGATGCTTGAAATTTTTCTCATAGCAAAGCATCGTACTTGGTTTACAAACAGAAGAGGGAAATCAATTTTGCTTCAAAATGACAAAATCTATTTTTGCTTAATTTTGAACCTTTCAATATCTGTAGATTACATAATCTAACGCCTGTGACCCTTCCCGCCAAGCAGAAGCGGTGGAGAAGTTGCCAATACGTTCAGGCGTAAACTTTCTTCTAAGCTTCTGAGAATAGTGGAGTGTTAAATTAATTTGAGTTTTTATTTACGGACGCTTTTGAAGTGTCATCGTTCTCAGCGTCTCATTCTATATTAGGGTGAAAGTCCGCTTAGTTTTTCTCGGAGGGCTTTTTATCAGACTTGAGATTTCTTTGCTGCTGTAAATTTACGATGCGGGACCACCGGCTTTACTTTCCTTCCGAAGGAAGTCATGTTAAGTATTTTTACTCCCGAAATAAATGTATTTCTTGAAACACTTCATGTTTGGAAATCATTTTTACTGGGAGTACTTTGCCTCTCTTCATTTTTGCTGATCTTGGCGATGGTAGATTTTTTTACTTTCTCTAATACTTACAGTACTTAGGCAAGTATTCCATTCCATCCAAAAATTCCAATGATTATTCCAGAAGTGCGTGTTTTGAGGCTCCCCGAATGAATATAAAGCAAGAAAACGTTGCACGTTTCTGTAAAGCAAAATATCTGATACATATCAAACTTGGTGGGTGTTTATGTTCAGCATCTTCCAAGGATGCTAATACTAAGAAATTTCAAGAAAGTCTCCCCTTCCCCTAATTACCCTTTACGTGGAAATTGTTTCGTTATTGTTAATTCTCTCTAGAAAGACTTCAACGATTATGATTAAAATTTCATCATATTTAGGTGACAAAGAAATTGAATTCTTCAACCGTTTGAAGTCCTCTTCACTATGGATTACTTTTATACTATCGGTAAACCTTAACAGATTGGGAAAATACCTTACTACAGCAAAAATGTGTACAGAATTTGTTAAATGAAATTTTTATTATGCTAATCAGCTTGGAAATATTTTGTTATTCCTATATATATATAAAACCTCCGAACGGGCTGCGGATATTTTGTTTTAATTCTTCCAGGGTGTATGCGTTTGTCATGTAGACTTGGTTTTAAGTTACTCCAGAGATAAAAATCGTTTGTTGGAGCTCTGAGAAACCTTTCTCCGCTAATAGCGCACCATATACCAAATTTTTCGTCATGAAGGTTTACATCATCATTGTGAGTTATAGAGCCAATTTTTTTCGAGTCAACAGTTGACCTCTGTACTTAGGTGAATATAATCACTGCCCCTTTTTAGGGAGAGAATTAATAGACAGGAGCGTGACTTTGCAACGGATTACATAACCAAACTTTCGATGAGAACAATTGAAAGTGTGTTTCAGGACAGAATTATTAGTAGAGATTTGTGGTCCCCCTAGGTCCCTCCACCTAAAACCCTGCGATCTCTATCTCTGGGATAACTTAAAGCATAAAGTGTACAAGACAAACACACAAACCCTGGAAGAATTAAAACAAAATGTCCACCAGGAGAGGTCTTTCACGCCCAACATAGACTGTGACACTGACAGCCATAGTAGTTAAAGAGCGTCCATAAATAAAAACTCACTTTTTGTCACATATTATACAGCATTTTGTGACTTCTGGTTCCGGTTATCCGTCTCAGCTATCAGCATATACAAAGTGCTCCGTTTACTGGAAGGACTTTCAGTTTTACAGCCTATTATAGAAGTATTCCACTTTACTTACGCAGAACTAGCAGATATGCATTAATTTGTGGTACTGCTTAGGGAAATGGGAAAAGGCACGAGATCTTTATGCTGAGCTTTACCTAAGGAGAGATTTGCCTCATCATAGCACCTTGCTGCCGTACATCGACGACTGCTAGAAATATAAACTTTTCAAAAACAAGGGAATCCAAATACATTTAACAGCATGGCTCTGGAAGAGGAGTTTCCTGACCGGATCCATAATTCTCCGTCCTCAAGCACAACAACAATAACGCAAGCCATGCATCAAACACCTTTTTACAAGACGCCGGATAGTAGTGAAGAAGAGCTACTGGTCAGGAACTTTATAGCATTTGATGCTATTCGTGATATGCCACGTACTTTTGAAAGAACTCGGCAATCATTACTACGAAGCTATGAATCATGGTCTGTAGTCCAAGGTCGGCATTTTGAACATATTTTATAAACACTTATGCACTCTTCTATTGTTCTTGTATTAACCAAGTTTGAAGCCTTTTAATGATGGAGAAAATTTGACCAACAATGGTTGTATTTTAAGCCTGCCATTCATTCCTAAAACACGGGACAGTCCCCTTTTTTATTCATGTATCCCGCGTCCCGAGAATTTTTGTTGGTTCGGGAATAGGTCCCGTATTCTCTTGACACCTGCTTCATAAGCTAAAATCTTAACTATATGTTGTTGCCATTTCCTGTTGTGAAAAATGTCATTGTTTAGCGCGCTATGTGAACAGTGAAACCAGAAGTAGTTTGTCTAGTCTACTGTTGGCAGTTGATGGGCTGTGTTGTTATTTGCGTGAACTAAACCATTATGCCTAAACGGAAATGCACCTTCTCTTCCAATTTAAAGGACAAATATACTTTCTTTGAAGAGACAAATCTCATTTATGAAGTTCACTGTAAAATTTGCTGAAATATTAAATTGCTGGAACGATTTCAAGGAAGAAGGGCATTATAGATGGGTTGGAATATTTAAAGTGTTAAAAGAAAAATGTATACATTTAAAAGTTGTGCCTAAAATTGTAGAACTTGCTTTGTGTATTCCGGGGTCGAGTGCAGGGATTGAGCATTTGTTTTAAAATGTATCATTATTGGTCATGTGATAAAAAAATGTTTTAGATAACACAATTGCTTATGCATTGATTCTCAGTTGTAATCTAAACATTCCATGTGCAGACCTGTATGACAAATTGTTACACTAAAAGCAGTTATGTGATCAAATGCTCTCAGGTGGAAAATATAAACAAAATCCTGGTAATAAGGATCTGTAAGTGTACTTCACTCAGGGTATTAATAAACATAGTTCTGATGCAAAGTATATTTATTCAATATCATGTTTACTTCATTTTAATGTTACGTTAATACGATTTCCAGAAAGTAGTGATCAGTTGATGATAACCTTTCCAGGCGTTTTAACGAAAAAGAAATGGTAGGCTTTCATACGTTATTGATAACATGTATTGTAGATAGGTTAAAAGTTTTGTCCTGCTTCGGAGCATATGGATTTAATGTCATGTAATCAAATCAATATTCACAGGAGAGCTTTGCATTGTATTGTATTGTATTGTTTAAAATTAAAGATATGCGGCTAATACCGTGGGGTAAGAATGTGTACATGTGAGGCGGAATTTCACCTAACCCGTCGCGGTGTTGTAAGAGCATTAATGCCCTCTACCTCTATAAAAATACGTTTACGAACAGCCTTTCCGATAAGAAAATAATCAATTGTAGCCCTTGAATCACGCCTTAAAAGTATTCGGTGTTATTCTGACTCATGGCCCGCATTCAGGAGGTCGTTGGTCACCAACTGAATGCTTGAAAGGATTTTTATTTGTGTGAGTTTTGCAGAACTTACACTTTGTCAAATGGAACATCGTTATTCATTTTTATATGCTAACCGTGCAAAGAGAACGAAATTTGAAAGGTTTAGAAGATTTGACTATCGCTCAAAGTCTACTGTATTCCCACATTCTCCTTGTAGCTACAAGAAGATAAGATAATTTGAGCAAATTTTCATCTCAACAAACACGAAGAAGATATAGGAATAAGGCTTGTAAGAATGGTTAATACAAGACTAGAGAAAGTCATGTGAGTGCAACACTTCAGTTTTTTTCCTCTGCCGGATTTAGTTTAAGCTTAAGGTGCATTTTACATCTGTTGATAGTCATTATACATGCTATAATTACAGTGCTACCTTGTCTCTATTAACTTATTCATCATTCAACATTTAATTAATATATGATAGGTAACCTATGGAGTCTATGGGCCATCACAAAGGTAAAGCTTACTATCTATAAAAGTCGGTTCTGTTTAGGCCTTTTCATCGTTGCATCGATTTGGACTGAACATGGTGCAGATAACCTTTGACTAAGGGCTAAATTTAAGTGCACTTTAGAATTCGAAATATCGTCCCATTTCACACAGTTATTTAATTTTATGTAATGCTTACAAAAGCTCGCAAGACCATCTATATCAGGGATGCCAATTTGTGACTCGCGGTGTCATTGTCCTAATTTTCCCTCCACAACCGTATGTTGCGGGTGGTTGGATTTCACGGCGTCATTGTGCTAAGAGAACAGAAACTCCTTGGACGATAGGCAAACCAAAGAACAAAACAGGGTTTAAACCTCGTGTCCCTTCCATTAACTTCACTGATGTATATCTTAGTCACTGATAAATCATAGTAGCTCTAATACTGCCAAAATAAAAATACTTACACTTTCACGACCTTACAAAATTAACCTAGGGACAGTGAGTTCGTATAATATTCATAGATTTCCTCTCTGATATTGATTTTGGAGTAGTACCACAGTAAAATGTGGTCCATATTTAGTCTTTCTTCTGTTTCTTAGTAGTTTTGTGTACGCCGGTTACTGATACGAGAGTGTTACTTAAACTCCTATTATTTCTTCCCAATGAGATTTTCTGTTTAAGTAGCAACGAGATAGCCCAAATGCGACAACGTGGAAGTCACTGAGTTTTATTAACGGGAAATCATCATTACAATTTACAATATTTATGTTTGTTCAATACTGCATAAACTCCAAGCTATATGTGGTACACGTCGGAAACCTTCGATCAATCATCTTCGAAGAACACCCTCTGGCGAAGCCATCACTGAACCACAGATTATTGCAGATACTCTTGCATCTACCTTTTCTTCTGTATCCAGTGAATCCAAGGATAACCAGGCAGATTTTCTAACCCCTTGCCCCTTACAAACAACTCTTTCCTCGGCTTGCATAGATTTCAGTCAGCCCTTCAACGAAGACCTTACAATGGATGAAATGCTTGCTGAATTACATCACTGTAAGAGCAAAAGCGCTGGACCTGACAACATTCCTTATGCGCTTCTTAAAGAACTGCCGCACAGGGGGTTACAGTATTTATTGAAGGTATTCAATTACATCTGGAAAGCACAACGCTTTCCCCGTCAGTGGCGATCGTCTATTGTGATTCCTATACCTAAGCCAAACAAGGATCATTCGAATCCTAACAACTATCGCCCTATTTCACTGACATGCACCATGTGTAAACTGCTAGAGAAGATCATTAACAGAAGATTGCGATGGTTTTTGGAACACAACAAATTCTTCAACGATTTACAAAGTGGCTTCCGCCAATACAGATCTACGCTAGATACCTTGTTGATACTGGAGTCTGAAATTTGCAATGCTTTTGCCAGCCATCAGCACATGCTTACTGTGTGTCTCGACATTTCTAAAGCCTATGATACGGTGAAACGTCCTCACATCATTCTAGAACTCCTTAAGGCCAACGTCAAAGGAAATATGCTTGCATTTATTATTAACTTCCTTCAAGATCGAAGGATGTGTGTGAGAACCAATGGTGTCTTGTCACAAAGTGTTGTCCTTGATAAAGGTATACCACAGGGCTCGGTATTGAGTGTAACACTTTTTTTAGTGGCTGTTAACTCAGTATTTTCATGTATTCAACCTCCAGTAAAGGCTGTACTGTTTGCTGATGACCTGACAATATATTGTAAAGGAAAGAATATTACTACTACACAAGAGCTACTACAATCAACACTCAACAATTTTAAAAATTGGAGCCACAACACTGGCCTTATTTTTTCTTCCCAAAAAAGTCAAGCTATTCTTTTCTCCAGATTGAAAACTCCTAGCCCAAACCCTATACTACACATTACCAACTGCCAACTCCCAGTGGTAAATACCGTCCGTATTCTGGGCATGCACTTTGATCATAAGTTGACTTGGATACACCATCTTAAGCTTCTTAAAGCTGATTGTGTTAGGCGGCTTAATCTTTTAAAAGTCATATCTGCCAAAGGGTGGGGAGCCGATCTCAGTGTTCTACTTCGCACTTACAGAATCACTATCCTCTCCAAGTTGGATTATGGTTCTATTGTTTATAACTCCGCCAAACTATCAAGTCTTAAAATGCTGGACACTGTTCAAACCACAGCTCTAAGAATTGCACTTGGGGCATTCCATACTAGTCCTACAGAGAGTCTAAAAATTGCAGCAGATGAACCACCACTTTCTTTCCGACGTAAAATGTTAAGTCTTACTTATTTTACCAAGACCTTAACCAGACCTAATTCTGGTGCAGTTGCTCATATATCACTCCAAGATAATACTCAACCCAAAGGGTTCCCTATCCAACCCTTCTCCCAAAGAATTGTTACATACCTTGAAGAGTTTAATCTGACTATTCCTTCTTTCATTTCCCGTACCTTCAACATAAATGATATACCATGGAGAATAAAATTACCTGTCATCAACACCACTTTGACAAAATATGTGAAGGCTCATACCCAAAAATCTTGTTTTACCATGCTGTTCAAAGAATTGTGTGACACGTATGCCAATTTTGAGCCAATTTATACCGATGGTTCCCGGTGTGACAACAATAATGGCTGTGCGGTGGTTGCTCCTAACCAAACCATGATGTATAGTCTACCAAACACTCTCACCATTTTCTCTAATGAACTGTTTGCTATACGTTTCGCCATGGACTATATATCAAAGAATGGAGACTTCAAATCATTCATTATATACACAGATTCCCTTAGTGCATTAATGGCTATACAACAACGATCTCCTTGCCACACCTTGGTAAGGGAGATACGTGAATTATACAGTGAGCTTATTTCATCAGGTAAACAACTAATCTTGGCATGGATACCATCTCACTGTAACATACCAGGAAATGATCTTGCTGACACTGCCGCAAAAGAAGCTACCAAGCATCCTCCAAGCTTACCAGATCTTAAGCTACCTCATGAGGACTATTTACGGCATCTTAAAAGAACTATCCTACACCGATGGAAGACAGATTGGACAACTACATCCAACAGCAAACTGCATGATATCTGTCCAATACCTAACCTCTCCACAACAATTACAACACTAACCCGGCGAGACCAGGTGCTAATAACCCGATTATGCATTGGCCACACTGCGCTTACTCACTCCTACATTCTGTCCCGTGAACTTCCTCCTAAATGTACTCTGTGTGATTCTACTCTTACCGTTCAGCATCTGCTCACCGTTTGCCCAAGATACACTCACCAGCGACTTCAGTATGGAATTCCTGAGAACCTTCAGCTAGCTTTGGGTGATCAACAGTATCATAAGAAAATAATCAAGTTCATCAAAGCATGCAAACTTAATATTTAAACTCATTGTAAACTTCATGATATGTTTCCTCCTTTTTTTTTCCTCAATGTTTAGTCGCGATATGACTTTTATGTTCAAGCGACTTCAAATAATAAATAAATTAAAAAAAAAAAATACTGCTTTCGCATGACAGTTTTACGTTATTTATATATATATATATATATATATATATATATATATATATATATATATATAATGCCTTTGTAGTGTCCTGGAAGTTTTAATTAACTGTTAGTGTTCTGTAATATTTTAAAATGCCTCCTAAGAAACGCAAGGCTATTGGGTAAATGCAACCTAAGCCGCTTTTGTAGGGATAAACCATCAAACTACAGTATTTCATACACAAAAAATTTGCGAACCAAGTTTTCCAAATTCCCACTCTTATGAACTGGTTTTATTGCGGCGTATTTCTACTGTGTTATTTCATGTGCAAAGAATCAAAGACGATAATTAGCCGATATATAGCAGTAACTCTGGCCGTTTAAAGGGGAACTGGAAAGAACAATGCATTTAAATGCTACAGGCTACAAATTGTCTGAGACCTGGAGGATGAGGATGATGTAGAGGGTTCCTTGTAACCCTTCGGTATAACCAAACAACATTTGTGTGCAGCGCCGCTACAAGAATAGGAAAATGCATTTGGTCGTTAAATATGGTAATAAAGCTCGCTGTTTTACTGCAGCCGTTTGCTTGTTCAGGCGCTTGATATAACAGGAAATAGCCGGTTGCTGTGGTTGAAACAAACTACAGATGTACAGTTAGTTTTGAGACTGCGGGTCAGAAACTATATATCCCAGTCTTCGTAATTTGAGTAGTTATACTCTTATTCATCTAAGTGCAATATTACTGCTTTATTGCCCTGATTGCTTTCTTCATCACTTACCCATGAAATGTTGTACGTATTACATTACAAAAATATCTAATTTGTGCCATTTATATGGTTTTATCTTCTTGCTCTTCTGCACACTATTCTTACTAAATAATTCTTACCTCAGCTTACTCTTTAATCTTTTCCTTGATAGTCGAGATAAGATTTCGTGTAGATATTTCGTATTAGGTATATGAATACTTCACATAAATGGATAGTCAGCTTTTTAAAACAATAGTCGTAGTCCCATATAAGCTACAAACGAAAGAGCAATTGAAACCTTCATGTCAGTTTGACTAAACACATTATTCTCACTAAAGCCCCACCTAGTGATTAAAGGATCGATTTTATCCAAAGGTTTATTCACTATTTTATAAATATTTAGTGAAGGCTTTGAGAAGTATTAGAAAATTCAAACTAATAACAAAGAATGTATGGAAAAATGTTAACCCCATACCCTTTTGCATTTTAAGTTCTTTTTTTTTTTTCTACGTTTTATGGTTTACTAGTTATATTAAAGTCATTTGGAATAAAGAGGACTTTTCAGGTTATTTGCAGAAAATTTAAATATAAATTTTATTTATCATGCAAATATCTTAAATATATAGTATTTTAATAATAATCGCTAGTGGTTTTGACAATCAAAAATAGGGAAAAATTTTCCAGGCAAAGGGATATTTGGGGGTGCAGGATTTTCTTGAAAATCTTCAGGTTGGGTTTCCTATAAAATGTTGAACTTAAATACCAAGTTTGGCATTTAACCAACTTTTGGTTTTTCAGTTATGCTGTTCACAGACACATACATATACGCTCACAAACACCTTTTTATAAATATATTTTTGAGTTTGTGGGAGAAGTGATTGTATGTGTGTGTTGGCTGATAAAGATAAACTTAAGTTAAAATTAAATAAATTGCATAAGGAGTGAAAATGTATAAAGGATGATGGGAAATTCTGCCCATGCGAAGAGAACGTAATTGAAGCAAAATATATTGTGAAGCATCCTGGTAATGTAAAGAATGAGAGTGGGATTTAAGGGCCCGTCGCCAACAAGGCCATTTGGACGCGTAATATATAGAAATAGGCGTTTATACATATTATTATATGACATAAAGTTGGTGGAGAAACATAAACATATCAAGATATAAGTCAATTTCAGGTTGTATTATACATTCTCATTAAGCTAAATCTTCAAATTTCAAACTTTCAAATAAAAAGTTCAAATAAACAGTTTTTCATCGGTGCAATGAATCATAATAAAATTCCTGTCTGGCAACCGCTAGAGGTACCACCCTTTTGCGTTGTAGAATATCAACACGGAAGTGTATACGGATGTATGTTTTTACTAACATTTGTCTCTGGCGCGGAGGTCTCGCTAAAACACACAATTTATAAACAAATACATTTTTCGTAGAGTGAATCATTTCGGAGATATTCCTTGTTACTTGTGTCAGTTTCAGAAAACTTAAAAGTTTCGTGAAATGGAACATCGTTGTTCATTTTTTATATGTTAAGCATGCAAAGAGAACGTGATCTCAAAGCTATAAAATATTTGACTATCGCTCAAAGCCTACTGTATTGTAATATTCCTCTTACACATACTGGTAATAAACAATAAGAGAATTTGTACAAATGTTTATCTCAACACAAAGAAGATACAGTAATAAGAGTTTGTAAGAACTGTTAGTACAAGAGTAGAGAAAGTCGTGTGAGTGCAACACATCAGGGTTTTAGAAAAAGATTCGTGTGCGTGCCTGTGTCTGTCAGTTTGTGGTCAGCACAACTCATAAACGAAAAGTCTGTTAGAAACCAAAGTTGTTATTTAAGTTTAATGTCTTTCAAGGATGCGACAGGAAGATTTTGAAGAAAATTTCTTCACCGTAAACTACCCTTTACATGGAAAATTTTTCGAAAATGTTGATTTTCTTGAAAATAGCTCTGATGATTTTGATTAAAATGCCATACTATGAGATATTTTTATGACAAATGAAACATATCTTGAATTTTCTGGCTATAGCCCGTGAAGTCCTATTTACTCTGGATGAATTTTATATAACTGGTAAACCGTAAGAGACAGGCTAAATCTTACTATAGAACAAAATGTAGATCTTGCTAAAATACACAATTTATGTCTAAATACATTTTTTGTAGAGTGAACCATTTCGGAGACATGCCTTGTTATTGGTGTGAGTTTTGGAGAACTTATACTTCTGTCAAATATAGCATAGTTATTCATTTTTTATATGTTTATCTTGCAAAGAGAACGGAATCTCAAAGCTTTAAACGAGTTGACTATCGCTCAAAGCCTACTGTATTCTAATATTCCCCTTGCTACTACAATGAAATAAGCAGTAAGATAATTTCTGCAAATGTTTATTTCAACTAACACGAAGAAAATACAGGAATAAGAGTGCAAGAATGGTTAGTAGAAGAGTAGAGAAAGTCATGTGAGCGCAACACATCAGATTTTTCTACATGTTGAGTTCTTCCGTTTTACAGTCTTAATTACATAAATGTAGTTATGATATATAATTTCTTTCCCAGTGGCCCTTTTTATAAAATTTACAGTATTTTAAATGTTTTTTGTCCTAGGGGAAATTCTTCCTGGTTGAATTCCCGCAACAAATCAGTATCACATTATGTTAGGGTTCCTTGGCATATTTCGAGTTTCATTGTCGTTTACCTCCTTTTGACAGCCTTGAATAAAGATAAGCTATTTGAATTGTATCTTCTACATTACACAGCTGCTAAGAAAGTATGTTAGTTGTGGAGTGGCTGGGAATCCTTTGAAGTTTGTTCATTTGAAATGTTAGGAAATCTCGGTAATTAGATCCTGATGTCAGGTATAGGTGTTTGGTGAGTGAATGCATTGAACCGCATGGCTAGATGCAATGTGTCGATATGTTTCCGTATGGTTCGATACAGCCCGCACGACACAATGTGCCCCTCTCCCCCCCCCCCCCCCCCTCTCACCGCTTGATACAGATACACGAGTAGCAATGTGGCTATACATCGCAATCCACAAAACCAGTTGTTCGTAAATGTGGTGCGACTGCTAAATAAGTAAATAAATTTAATGCGGTTGTTGTACCACAAATTACTTAAATATTTGAAATAAACTGGATCAGAGAAAAAAAAAATATGGCATGCACAGGAAGTGGCATTATTGAGTTTTCTGTTATGGGCGCAACGAGTGTAAGGTTCTGTACTGTCGCCAAATGAGCCACTGGTTCCCGCAGCTTATAAATGAATGTGTACATGGGATACAGCTAGACATAAGAGTAATGCTGAGGTAGCTTAAAACTAAAGTAGGTATACTTGTTCCATATTCTTGTTTGAAGGATCTGAAAAGAAAATAGAGAAAATTGTTTTTAGAGCAGTTCTTACAAAACTTTGTCATAGACTTCTTTGAGTTCTCAAATTATACAAAATTCATTGTGAATTAGAGCGTATGACACAACTCATTAAAACTAACCTGTATCATCCCTAGTTTGGGACGCAAGTAACTAAAATAATAGCTTTTCTCCTTACAATATCCAACTGTGCACCTGCAAGCAACCCTTTCCAGATTAAACGTTAATTAACAGGAATGTGCTTCGTTCCCAAAGGTGGGAGTAAAGCATGTATGTATTGGATGGCTCGGAGAGATACTGAGCAGTAGGTTGGGTGGCCTACTTGTGCAGGGGCTCACGAGTGTGTGTTAGTGCGCAGCTACAACACAGAGCTTTCTGGTGGACGAATGCTAAAGCTTGTACTATGTGACGTGTGCTGCGGTATTGTTATTCTTTATTCACTCGTCTTATCATGGAGTAGCCACGATACGAAAACAAAGAATGAATTGATATACTGTTAAAGGTTTTGAAGAACGTAATGGGAGACGAGCACGGACACTGTAGGCAGCTTCTAGTTGGACGACTGGACTATATTTTTACTACGATTCCACCACGCACATAATAGATAGTGATGACATACCGAGATTTCGCTGTAAATACACGTTTTGAGGCCCCTGAATCCAAAATAGCATTAAAATGATCCCTTTGTGTACATGTCTGTAACCAACCTAACTCGGTTAAACACCAAAATGGGGATTTAAGTTCAGCGTCTTCCAATCTTGCGACACGAAGGTTTTCAAGAAAATCTCTCCTTAGAAAAACAAACTACCCTTTCTGTACAAACTTTTTCTATAAGTTTTATTTTCCCAAAAGTGCTTTATTGGGATATTTAAAATATATCTCTTGAATTTTCTGGGAATAGCTTTTTGAAATCCTCTTCATTCTGGACAACATTAGCATAACTGGTAAATCTTAAGAGATAAACAAAACACACAAAAGTATAGATCTCAAGGCAAACAATTTATGTGCAATAAGTTTTTTTAGCGGAGAAGTATTTCAAGATATACGTTGTTATTGGTTTAAATGTTGTAACATGTGCTCTCTCATGTGAGTAATTTTTTTTATTTTTATTTTATGTTTTAGGCATGCAAGGAAAGTGGATTGTCCAAATTATCAAAAAGCGACCAGCCCTAAAAGTATTTGACTAGCGTTTAAGCCTAGTGTATGAAGTAACAAAACAATTTCTACAAACGTTTGTCTCGATTAACATGAAATAGATAAAAGGATAAACGTTTTTAAGACTAGTTTGTACAAGAGTAAATAGAGAAGGTCACTAAGTGCTCACCTTGTATGTAGTGTGCACTTATACAGGATGTCCCAAAATTAGACCTACAAACTTTGGTAGCTGACAGATAACGCTATTTTAAACACTTTTTGTTAAAGAAGGTTTTTTTGCTGCGGTGCTTCGTTTAAGCGCTAGACGAGTTACTGTCATGGATTACTGTTTGCTACCCAGTTTAAGTATTCACGGCAAAACCAACAATGCAAATTAGTAATGCACTTATCTTAGTAAGGCACAGAATCTTAATTCAAAAGCCAAACATAGAACACATCAACAAACCACAAACATCTCATTGTTTACAGTTAACCACAGCTTTACTATTCATAGTAAATGTTGGAACGCACGCCCATTACGATTAACACAAAGAGTGCATCGGCCGTACTCTCGCAAAGACACCAGCCATTTCTCTGGTTTAAAAATTTGTCGGTTTAATTTTGAATAGTAAAACTGTCATTAACTGTAAACAATGAGATATTTGTGTTTTGTTGATGTGTTCTGTATTTGTCTCTTGGATTAAAATTCTGTGCCTTACTAAGATAAACGCAATACTAATTTGCATTTTTGATTTTGCCGTAAATACTTAAACTGGTTGGGAAGCAGTAATCTATGACATTAACTCTTCTAGCGCGTAAACGAAGCACCGCAGCAAAAAAACCTTCTTTAACAAAAAGTGTTTAAAATAGCGTTATCTGTCAGCTACCAAAGTTTGTAGGTCTAATTCTGGGAGATTCTGTATAAATATGATTTTTCCGTCAATTTGCACGCGGCTGTGAACACGATCAGTTTGAAGTGTCAAATTGGCTATAAAATACTATAAAATAAGCTGTTTTACACAAATTTTCATAACAGTTGCGGAACTGTTGCACCTGAGCAAGACGGATTTTACTTTGAAAATCTTCAAGCTTCTGGTGCATCCCAATGTGAGTCATACAGCGTCCGGGGAGTAGGCTACTCAACCTACTGCTTAGTATCTTACTGAGTCACCCAGTACCAAATTATTATTTCCCACTTTGAGTAATGACTTCTAATATTTGCAAAGTAGTCCTATGTAAAATACGAGTAGTATAAATGCAAGAAATTTACATAAAAAAAAGACATAAAATGAAATAAAATATCCTAAAGTAGACGATGGCATAGAATGACCGAAAGTGGCATACTAAATATACATATTCATAATCTGGTATCTATGATAAGAACTTCACACTGTAGCAATTTCTATGATGTAACAAAGATGACGTCATCAGAATTCGGGTCCTGATCATTAGTGGTTTATCAGTTGTAACTGTTCATTGTAGTTGACTGGAGCTTTTCGAAGGGGAGATAATGAGTGGCAGAAGGGCGAAGTGATGTTAACTGCTCTGACCATGATGTGAACCTATGCTTCAGATTGGTGAATAAACCACAGGCGTTACCGTTGTGCTCGACATGCAGGCAGGCACCACCACCACTCAGGAATCATCATTGAGTCATGAATGCTAGGCTGCATTGTAGTGAGGCGATTCAGTTCCATGGAGTGGTTCGCTGAATTCGCTCTTCTCCACAATACACCCTTCTGTTTATCGCGTCTGTCAGCTGTTTGACGCGTGGCATATGTGGTTTATAGTAAATATGTAAGGAAGGAGGAAGGAGTTCATTGGATAATATGTGGTTCACCATGACTTCGGAGCATGCTGTTGCGGAACTAATTCTAAAAGCTTTCTTTCTTTCTTTTTCTTTCTTTCTTTCTTTCTTTCTTTCTTTCTTTCTTTCTTTCTTTCTTTCTTTCTTTCTTTCTTTCTTTCTTTCTTTCTTTCTTTCTTTCTTTCTTTCTTTCTTTCTTTCTTTCTTTCTTTCTTTCTTTCTTTCTTTCTTTCTTTCTTTCTTTCTTTCTTTCTTTCTTTCTTTCTTTCTTTCTTTCTTTCTTTCTTTCTTTCTTTCTTTCTTTCTTTCTTCCTTCCTTCCTTCCTTCCTTCCTTCCTTCCTTCCTTCCTTCCTTCCTACCTTTCTTTCTTCTCTCTCTCTCTTCTTTCTTTCTTTCTTTCTTTCTTTCTTTCTTTCTTTCTTTCTTTCTTTCTTTCTTTCTTTCTTTCTTTCTTTCTTTCTTTCTTTCTTTCTTTCTGTCTTTCTTTCTCTTTCTCTCTTCCTTTCTCTCTCTCTTTCTTTCTATCTTTCTTCCTTGCTTCCTTCCTTCTTTCTTTCTTTCTTTCTTTCTTTCTTTCTTTCTTTCTTTCTGTCTGTCTGTCTTTCTTTCTGTCTTTCTTTCTGAAGTGTCCACCTCTTCTCTATATTTATTGTATTATGTTTGCCAACTTTTACGGTTTACCAGTAACATGAACTGGAGCGGAGGCTTTTTTACGACTTTGCGGCTGAGGGGCTTTTTACACTTTTGTAGGTTAGGAATGGACAGAAAATAACGTAACGGTTACCTTAATGTAACTGAAACAGGCAGTATATACGGGCTAGCCAATAGCGGTTACCAAAGTAACGAACACATTCGCTAGTTATTTCGTTAACGCTTCACGAGTCATGGTGATAGCGTTCACTGCACGTGTTTCGGTATCGCGTATCAGGAACTGGTTACGGAGTATTAATCTTCTCTGCAAGAGATTCTGTATGACATCGTGGATCTAATTATCCGTGTAATTTGTGATGCTAGACAATAATGTGTGCTTGGACGTTAATGTTTCTCTTCTCTGCCAACATCGCCTTTCAAAAAGCCATAACCAAGTTATGTCTAACATCCTACAAGAATACTTACGTTATTATATGCCTAACTTCTCTCATATTTATTTTGGCGAGAATGGTGTGTTTGCATCACCTGATGTTATATTAAGGTTTTCATATACCTCAGTTCACTTGTACAAACTGTGTATGTTTGCAAGAATGTATTAGCAAGTTTGAATGCATTTTGGGATTATAAACAAGAGTAGTAATCAAAGTGTTGACACAGCTAGAAAAACTTATTTTTAGATTGCATCAAATAGTGTCTCTATATCGACATCGTTATATTGAAACCTGATCGATACTGGTAACCATTATTGTAATGTAACTGTGAACCTGATACTGATAACCATGATAAATAACTTCATCATTAGTGGTAAGCATCACATGTAATTATTAACGCACTATAAGTGCCATAGTTATAACCGATACTCGAGAGCGACTGATTGTTACATCCCTATGTGGGCAATTTCAAAGTGTCACAGATTTTCACCACGTGCATGACAAAGCATTCAATTCTATTGCATTATATTGCAAGTCAATATTAGATGTGACGCAACTAAAGCTTGCCAACGAGAGCTGCGCGAAACTTCGGTACTACTCGGATTAAGTCGGGTTACCTCGCTCTATTGAAGGCTACATGATATTTCCACTCCCCACGTTATACTTGCCGGTGCTACTGCCTTTCTCCGTCCATTCATTCACTGCTATATGTACTCCTTGAGAAATTGTTAGATACTGGGGCCCTTAGTAGAGATATTATCGCCCTGCAAAATGCGTATCTGTACAGTGCGACACGTTTACGGAAATAGTGTTCTGCGCATCCTGCAGATAGGCAAGCTTTAGTTGCGCCAGCTCTACATATTGAATGTGCCGCGTTAGTGTACAATGCTGTGATAGACTAGAGTTCTTCTTTGTATCTATCCATCACGGTGGTGCTCCGCCTCACTGGGCTGTAACAAAATGCATAGTGTGCACATTTAAATATTTAATGCACACTCTTGTAACCAGTAGCAGTGCATGGAGATAAATGTTCAGCAGTGGACAACGTGAACTGTTAAGTCAGCTCTATCACGTAAATTATTATGTTACAGGCAATAAACATAGCATTCATTTTTCGCGGAGTGACAAATACAAAACCATCATTTCGACGTGTGCCCATATTACGGGGAATTACTTGCCCTGCACTGGGATGTTACTAACCGATCCTGTTCCCCCTCAACTTACCCTTCTATCCGTTTGCCGGCCAATCAGTTGACGCGAAGTCTGTGCTTTACGGACGTTGATGCATTAGGAGTGTTGTTATAATGTAAAAAGCCCGTACACTTGAGCACACAGAATCTTCATGTGCGAGAAGTGAGACGGCGATGTAGGCAGATTCTGCGCTGTTCGTGTGGTTCACAGAGAAGCGGTTCGTAATCTGTGAATTCATTTGGGAAAACGTTCTCTTTTCTTAATAAATCGAAACTAAATGACCGTATCCATACAGAGGAAACACTCAATGACTGGAAATAACGATATCCAAAGAAACCTCTGAGAAAGCTTCACATAAATCAGGAATTTCATAAACTTCGCCTTGGAATGTCACTAAACTTTTAAAATTAAAATCCTTGCAGTTCAGGAATTATAACCACGCGACAAAGCGTATAGAGTTAATGTTAGAAGTTGAGAGTTGGGTAATGTTTATGATCGCTCTATTGATGTGGGTTTATTTACTTATTTATTGTCTTCTCCTGACGAAGGTCTGTTTACATGACCATGAAAAATTAATGAGTATTAATTCAAACTTTCTAAAAAGGAGTGAGATATGGTAGTTGGCACTAGGACATAATTTTGAACATATTCTGTGACGGAGATAGGTATATGGTTAATTAATATAGGCTTCTAGTTTTAGTTGTCCTATTTTTTTTTTTTTTTTTTTTTTTTTTTTTTTTTTTTTTTTTTTTTTTTTGTTATTTAGGTTCGCCTGTTAATTTTACTCAATAGATTAGTTTCGCACTATTGTTAATTCCTAAAGTAAAAATGTTTTGTATCGCGAATTTATTATATATATTAACTATAGACCAACTAATTCCCGTTAAGCGGGTGACGCTTCCATACAAAGTGTCTGTACTGTTTTGTAATAGATATTATGACAACAAATGGCAATTCGATGAATCCCACTTCCTGCACCAGTGTGACAAAATGTCAAAATCAGTCCGTAACGTTTATATCCCTTTTATTGTCTTCTAAAATTCATCACAAAGACAACTTTCTGGTCGTCGTTAACACAGTCTACAGTCTTTCGTGCAGCTCACAACTTTTACTTCTCGTAACCTCGCCTCAGTCCTTTCAGTGTCTTCACTTTCTCCCTCTCATACACTAACTACGACGGTGCAATCACTCGACGCTCGTGAAATCTTTACGACGCAGACGCACAGCTGACACACTAAGCGACTCGTGACTGTCACTGCAACTCACTACCTAGCTGCTGTGCTGGTTACACGCTACCATATATAGAGGGGGCGACGTCACAGGACCTTACTTGATTTCGACAAACGCGCCGCAGATAGCGCAGTCAGATCTTTCTCGAAGGCTCCGGAGAAAACCCCTCTTTGTGTAATAATGTAGGCATGTAGGCTTTGAACTATATTAAAATCTTCTAAAGCTTTCAAATTCTGTTTTCTTTGCACGGTCAACATATAAAAAGTTAACGATGTTCCATTTGACGTAAGTGTAAGTTTTCCGAAACTCACAAATAACAAGGAATATCTCCGAATTGGTTCACTCCACATACACACACACACACACAAAATAAATAAATAAATAAATAAATAAATAAATAAATAAATAAATAAATAAATAAATAAATAAATAAATAAATAAATAAATAAATAAATAAATAAATAAATAAATAAATAAATAAATAAATAAATAAATAAATAAATAAATAAATAAAAATAAAACATATCAGGACATTGCGTGTTTCAATGAGATCTACATTTTTTGCTTAGTAAGATTTGGTCTATCTGGGTTTGCGAGATATTCAAGTCATCCAGAGTAAATAGGACTAGACGGCTATAGCCAGAAAATTCAAAATATACATTTCATTTGTCATAAAAATATCTTAAAGATATTGCATTTTAATCAAAACCGTTAGTCATTTTCGAGAAAATACAAATTTTCGAAAACATTTTCCTGTAAAGGGTAGTTTAGGGTGGAGGAATTCTCTTCAAAATCTTTGTGTCGCATCCTTAAAAGACATTAAACTGAAATACCAACTTTGGCTTTTTACCGGCTTTTCGTTTTTGAGTTAGGCTGTCCGCAGACTGACACACACACACACACACACACACACACACACACACACACACACACACACACACACACACACACGGACCTCGTTTCTAAAAATGTCTGTTTTGGATTCAGGGGGCCTCAAAACATATATTTCCGGTGAAATCCCGATATCGAATTTTTGGGTGGAATACAATACTTCTACTTACAAGTAGAGAAAGTAAAAAGTTGCCGATACGACCTGAGATGTTAGGCGGCATATAAATGGAACAATATAAAATAATAAATAAAAACACCATTTTCTATCTTACTTTGGAATGAGTGTTCAATACATTACACGAAATCTGCAGAAGACATTTTTGTGCAGTTACAAAAGGCTTCGTATGTATTGTGGTGTCATTTCATTACTTCCACTAATTTTGGATATGATTTTATATTACATCCAGTTATGAAGGTTCTTTTGTGAAATGCCATTTTCCGTCGTTTGAAAAATAGCACTATCTGTAACGTTTTCTGCTCGTCTGTACATCCTGTCGATCGTCCATCAATACCTCCTTCCTTCTGTCCATCTACCCACCCTCCCATCTACCGCCCAATCCATGTATCGGTTGAACTTCGTTTGTTTCTTTCCTACCCCTCCCCTTCACTCTATCGGTGATTCGTTATTGCTCCATTTTGTCAGCTCTTTTTCGTAAAAAACGATACGGTCTTGTAGGGAAGTCGCAATAACTGCTTAGACGAGAATAATCCGTAATTGGACGTATAGTTTAAAAGGAATTTCCAAATAAGTATTTTCATGATTGATGACATTATTTGCCTTTCCTCTAGGTAATGACAAAGGTGCGTACAATCACAATAATAAAACATTTGTCATCCGGGAACAATTGCGGTAATCTTTTACTTTCTCTACTACGTTAAGTAGAAGTATTGTATTCCACCCAAAAATTCGATGTCGAGATTTCACCGCAAATATATGTTTTGGGGCTACCTAAATCCAAAAAAAGGCAGTTTTAGAAAAAGGTCCGTGTGTGTGTGTGTGTGTGTGTGTGTGTGTGTGTGTGTGTGTGTGTGTGTGTGTCTGTCTGTCTGTCTGTCTGTCTGTCTGTCTGTCTGTCTGTCTGTCTGTCTGTCTGTCTGTCTGTCTGTCTGTCTGTGGACAGCATAACTCAAAAATCTGATGTGTTGCACTCACATGACTTTCTCTACTCTTGTATTAACCATTCTTAAAAACTCTTATTCCTATATCTTCTTTGTGTTAGTTAAGATAAACATTTGTATAAATTATCTTATTGCTTATTTCCTTGTAGGTGCAAGGAGAATGTTAGAATACACTAGGCTTTGTGCGATAGTCAAATGTTTTAAAGCTTTGAGATTGTGTTGTCTTTGCACACTTAACATATATAAAAATGAACTATGTTCCATTTCACGAAAGTTTTAAGTTTTCCGAAACTCACACACATAACAAGGAATATCTCCGAAATGGTTCACCCTACAAGAAAATTAATTCAGACATAAATTGTGTATTTTCGCAAGATCTACATTTTTTGTATAGTATGATTTGCTCTATGTCTAACGGTTTACCAGTTATGCAAAAGTCGCCCAGAGTAAATACGACTACAGCGGCTATAGCCAGAAAATTCAAGATATACATTTCATTTGTCACAAAAATACCTCAAACATATGACATTTTAATCAAAATCGTTAGAGCCATTTAAAAGAAAATCAAAATTTTCGAAAAATGTTCCATGTAAAGGGTAGTTTAGGGTGGGGCTATTTTCTTCAAAATGTTCGTGTCCCCCCATCCTTGAAAGACATTAAACTTAAATACCAACTTTGGTTTCTAACCGACTTTTCGTTTTTGAGTTATGGTGTCTACAGACTGACACACAGACACACACCGACCTTTTTCTAAAAATGCTTTTTTTGGATTCAGGGGGTCTCAGAACATATTTCCGGTGAAATCTCGACATCGAATTTTTGGGTGGAATACAATACTTCTCCTACTTCCCAGTAGAGAAAGTAAAAATGAAAAATTGGTTAAAAGTCAAAGTTGGTATTTAAGTTTAATGTCTTTCAAGGATGCGACACGGGTATTTTGAAAAAAATTCCTCCACCCTAAACTACCCTTACATGGAAAATTTTGATTTTCATGAAAATGCCTCTGAAGATGTTGATTAAAATGCCATATGTTTGAGATATTTTTATGGCAAATGAAATGTATATTTTGAATTATCTGGCTATAGCTCATGTAGTCCTATTTACTCTGGATGAACGTTGCATAACTGGTAAACCGTAAGAGATAGATGAAAGAGAACTGTACAGAAAATGTAGATCTTGCTGAAATAAACAATTTATACCTAAATAAATTTTTTGTAGAGTGAATCATTTCCGAGATATTCCTTGTTATTTGTGTGAGTTTTGGAGAACTTATACTTCTGTCAAATGGTACATCGTTATTCATGTTTTATACGTTAACCGTGCAAAGATAACGGAATTTGAAAGCTTTAAAAGGTTTGACTATCGCTCAAAACCTACTGTATTCTCATATTCCCCTTGCACCTACAGAAGATAGACAATAAGATAATATGTACAAATTTTATCTCAACTAACACGAAGAAGATGTAGGAATAAGGGTTTATAAGAATGGTTAGTACAAAGTAGAGAAAGTCATGTGAGTGCAACACATCAGATTGTTCATTTAGTAACAACAATATGGACTGATAGTGTTTAAAATCTTTTTAGTAACAACCAAATGGTGGCAACAGCTTGGATATGCCTCCGCCGTCTTTTGTTTTCGACTGTGGCAGATTCAGAATAAAATTACTGCTTACGATTTAGTAAACCGTCGTGTATTTACTCCAGTTTAAATGTCTTATGTGTTACATTCACATGACTTTCTTCACCCTCAATGGTTTATTATTGTGTATACAAACATCTCTTAGGATAGCAAATCTTTTCATCTACTTCATTGAGATGAACCTCTGTAGAATTAACTACATTACACACTTCGTTGTAGATACAAAGGGAACAGCGATAGTCAGATGTTTAAGAACTGACGCTAGCTTTAAAAATCCGTAGTGTTAGCATGCAATCGCGATAAACAACTGAATATTGAAAGGGCTCTTAAAAGAATGTCAAAGTATTGAACAATTCGCATCATCCATTCTTATGTGGAATAGAGTGTGTGTTTTAAGGATATTTATATCTTTTGTGCAGCACGTTTTCATGTATTATTTAACCTTGACCAACTATACAAAACTCCTTCCAAATGAAAAGAACTTCAGAGGCTATTCCCAGAAAGTTCAAGATATATATTTTATGTGCATATCAATATCTATAATATATGGAATTTATTGACAATCCTTGGGCTATTTTTGAGAAAATCGAACATTTCTAAACATGTTTCATATGAAGGGTAGTTTGGGGTGGAGAGATTTACCTGAAAATCTTTGTTCTTGGAAGCTACGTTTGCCAACTCTCCCGCATTATAAGGGAACTCCTTTATTTTGTGAAATTTTTAAGCCATCTCCCGTCTCCTATTTTGATTTAGCCCGATAGCTCCTATCTACCGTAGTGACATTAGGTTGACACGTAGACCATCGATTTGTATTAATAGTAACAGCGCACGAATCGATATTATATCGTAATATCGATAGTATCACTTCATCGAAATGAGGCGTTAGCTGTGACGCCATTTCCGTACGCTTATTTCCGCTTGTGCATCGATTGAAATCAGATTGAGTTGAAGCCATTACCTTGTGGTCATTTGTTGTAGTGTATTCATTAAGCAGTGAATTATGGATGGAAATGGGCACATAACTCCTAAAAAGAAAGGGAAATATATGTGTGTACCGGAAGAAATGGGAAGAAACTTATTCATGGATTAATCCAGTGAAAAATAATTATTATAAAGCGCATTGTTCAGTTTGTAAGCATGACTTCCGCATTACACATTGTGGCAATTCAGATTGTGTGCAGCACAGGCGCGGCTCCTCTGGGTAGGCAGGGTAGGCATTGCCTACCCTATCGTAATACATCAACAAATAATGTTTAACTATGATTCTGCATTTTATCATTTGAACCGTCATTTTCCCCTAAATTGCAGTTCAAGAAAAGTTTTCTCGGTTATAATGACCAGCGCATGGTCAAATCCTTTAATCTCAATTCCGATTCATCAAAACTGCGCTGCGTGTTTGAAACGCGCGGCAGAAATGATACGCATGGAACCTGGGTAGTGGAGAGCAGGCTAGCTTAACCTCTGCCTGCGCGGCCCCATTTCCTCAGTACGAGGCCCTTGAACAGGGATAAGGAAACGTTCGGTCTGTATATGCACTCCGAGCATGCGTAGACGCGTCTGCCAGCAGTCCGAACACTTGCCTGCCCAAATCCGAATTTATGCGATATTTTCCGAACAGCCATACTCCGCGAACGAAGATCTCAGAGATCTGCATCTGTCGTTATCTCTGCGTAATACCGGTATGACCGACTTAATTAGTGAACTATTACAAATTTTGCTTTCGCGGCGCACTGACAATGAAAAGAGGAGTGTTTTAGCTATTTAACACAAAGCTGCAGTCAGACAATTTTTCAATTTCTTAATCTATTTCAGTCATGGACGTCGCGAAACGGGGGCAAGGGGGGCCACGGCCCCCCTTGGAAGTTGGTGAACTTAATGTGCAGTCAGTTACTGACTTTTAAACTATTATTTTAATTTTGATGTAAAGAACAATTTTTGTTTAGCACAAATTAATACGGTTATCTGCAACAAATACTATAAATTTTGACAGTAAAATAATGATTTAATATTATATGATTGCAAATTTCCAACATGTCCCCCCCCCCTGGAAAAAAGTCTGCCGACACTCGTGATTTTAGTTTTGGCGGTAATTCGTCCGTAAGTCACACTCATTCACTCTGCTCTTATTAAACAACCAAACAATATATTGTTTGCGTTATCCGCAATGACTTCGCCCCCTACATTTCGGATAAACGGGGTTTATTATTATTATTATTATTATTATTATTATTATTATTATTATTATTATTATTATTATTATTATTATTATTATTATTATTATTATTATTATTGTTGTTGTTGTTGTTGTTTGTTTGTTTGTTTGTTTGTTTGTTTGTTTGTTTGTTGTTACTGTTACACTTTGCCTACCCTAAAATTTTGACTGCGAGCCGCCACTGGTGCAGCATGAAAATACTTCCTCTTCTTCTTCTTGTTCTTCTTCTTCTTCTACCAAAGCAGTATTGGGTGTTATGCCCATTCTGCGATTACGAAAGCTGGTCTTTCGATCGGTTGAAAGGTCTTCTTAGATAATAGGTCTTCCTAGAAAATGCTGAAGATACTGATGGGCGCAAATGTCAAGTTAGGGGAATTAACTCTTCTAGTAAGATACGCGGTTATTTTCGTATTTGGGTGAAAGTAGTGAATCTGACAAAACTACAGTGAGCGGGTTAGCAGTGGTCTATCACACAGTGGAACATAACCTAAGTTACAGTAGCATGGACTGTCAAAACAAACTAGCAAAAACTATATGCTGTGATTTAGGTGTAGTGAAAGAATGCATTGCAGAGGGACGAAGGCAGAGTGTATTGCGAGAAATGTATTAATAAGTGTGGCTAATTTTTTTGGATATACTAAACGATTCACAAAAGTGCAGTACCCTTTTCTCTGTAGCTGCAGATGTCTCTAATCACAAAAGCAGAAAAATGTTTTCAGTGTTTATCAGGTACTTTGATCCTTTTATTGGTATACAAAACAAACTATTAGACTTTGTGGAACAAGCTGACGAGACTGCTATTGCCATTCACAAATTGATAAAAAACAGTCTTCAAACACACTCTCTAAATGTAAATAATATAACAGCATATTGTGCAGACAATGTAAATGTAAATTATGCAATACTAGATCGGTGATGAAGTTTTGGCGTGATTATAACACAATATTTAAAGCAAACTGCTCAAACTGTATTATTAATAATGGTAGTAATGTGTTAGATATAGATTTAGAGATGGTAGCCATTAAGGTTTATGGTCTTTTTCAGCATCAGCGAAAAGGAGGGAGGAATTGAAGACTTTCTGTGACTTTGTAGATAATGGAATGAAATCTTAGGGCATGTACTAACTAGATGACTGTCGCTCGCACCAGCTATTGATAGGCTGTTAAAGAATTGGGAACCATTGACAAATTATTTTCAAAACACATATGAAACCCCTAAACAATTGAACAAATATTTTAGTGATGAGGAGCTAGATAAAATGTTACCGCTTGAGGCTATCCAATGTTTTTCTTATACAGGTGATATTCTTGTTGAAACTTCTAAGTACCTTGAAATTTCAGATCTAATTATCATGGAAGCATTTACTACTATTGAAGCTTTGATGAACAAGCTATTGGAGAAAAAATAAGTTATTGGAAGCAGTACCAGGAAGTTTTAAATATGTCAGAACCTACCATTAAGAAACAAATTCAAATTAATTTTGTTTACTTCGACGAAGTCTGTATTTATATTTGTTGAAACATATACACATTTCTGGCAATGTGAAAATCTAATCCTTGTTCCCATTGACCTTGAAGAGTAATATCAATTTTAAAGATTTTTAAAATTTCTTGTTATCTTTGAGGTTGACATAAACGCTGATGTTGATGAATTCTGTTCTTTAAAATATGTAAGAAGTTCAGTAATTTCTGTTGAGGGTAGTTGTGTGAGAAAGAGGGGACTTTGATGACTGTGACAAAATCCAAAGGTATTAAACTTTATGAGATAAATAAAATTCTTGACTTTGTTTTCAGTATACCAGCTTCTACCGCTCATACTGAACAGATATTTTCGTTGTTGAACAACAAATGGTCTGATGGTAGGAACCGTTGTAATGTAAACCTAATAAAAGCTGAGCTACAAGTGTAACTTTTGATTACACTTGTCAAGAATTGGTAGAGTACGCAAAATTTAATAGTAAACTTCAAGCTGATGTCAAAAGTGTACAAAAATACACTTTGAAGTAAGATCCATGGTTACTTTGCAATACTTAATGTTGGTTTCTGTTTATTTGATGTGCAACTAGTTTAGGAATATATTAATAATTAAATTATTATAAACTTAACTAGGCTCTACCCTGTTGGATGCTACTGAACCGAAATACCGAGTTTGGCATTCATCCGAACTTTCGTGTCTATGTTAAGCTGTTCACACACACACACATACACACACACAGACGCACACACGCACGCGCACACACACCACACGCACCACACACACCACACACACCACACACACCACACACCACACATACCACACACACCACACACACACACAAACGCACGCACGCGCACGCACGCGCACACACACCACACGCACCACACACACCACACGCACCACACACACCACACACACCACACACCACACATACCACACACACCACACACACACACAAACGCACGCACGCGCACGCACGCACGCGCACACACACCACACGCACCACACACACCACACACACCACACACACCACACACACCACACACACCGCACACCACACACCACACACACACCACACACACACCACACACACACACCACACACCACACACACACCACACACACATCACACACACACATCACACACACACACACACCACACACACCACACACCACACACACCACACACACCACACACACCACACACACCACACGCACCACACACACCACACACACCACACACACCACACACACCACACACACCACACACACCACACACACCACACACACCACACACACCACACACACCACACACACCACACACACCACACACACACACCGCACACCACACACACCACACACCACACACACACCACACACACACCACACACACACACACACACCACACACCACACACACATCACACACACACACATCACACACACACACACACACCACACAGACACACCACACACACACACACCACACAGACACACCACACAGACACACCACACACCACACAGACACACCACCCCCCCCCCACACACACACACACACACACACACACACGCTCCACACAGTCGATTGATGTGCGCCCCCTTTGATGCCGCCTCCAGTGTATCTGCTGCCCGCTGCTGCAGTTAAACTGTGAAATCTGTCTCTCCGGATATGCATGGACTGGTATGGGGATAAACAAAACCAGTTACGTTAACGAGAAGTTTAATAAGGCTAATAATAATCTGCTGAGGTTGAAGAACTGTTTGTGAATCTTATCATTCGAAATGGTAACTATTGAGTTATGCCTGCTAATTTCTGACGCATACGTTGTAAAAATAACTGTTTCCGTAATAACGCAAAATGTAGGTAGTTGTTAATCGTAGAAATGCTAAACTGGAGTTTCCGCCAAATCTACAATACTGAAGCGCGGTCTTTGGGCGCTACTAACTTCCGATAATAATCCATCACAGTGCATTTCTCTAAGACTGTAGTAGAAACACGAAATAAAAGGCGCAACTTTTGGCAATGTCTTGTGCATTTACTGAAATTCCGCCTACAAGCATTTCTCCCCACCAACGTCTCTACGCATGTTGCCAACTCTTAAGCTGCTGTTACCATTAAAATTGCGAGAATTTCCTTTTTTCCATAATTTTCAGAATTTTGTTCCGAATTTAGGAACTGCGTCTCCCCACGTACGAACATCTGATTTTTCAGGTATATCTAGAACTAATGGCATTCTTTTGCCTGCGTTAATTACCTAGTTGCACTAATTTATACGTGATCATGAACTTGCTAATGACTTTATTACATTTCACATTGCGTAGCTAATATTTGTAACTCACCCTGAATTATCTTTGATAATTTATTTCAATTATTTACCTATCATTTTGTTATAAAATTCTGATTCTCACCCGTCAATAATTCCGGCACCAACACGCGCGCTCGTGGGTTTAATTATTTGTTCTCGTGTGCCGTTCTGTAGATGTGTTTTTAACTACATTAGCACTTCAACAATCTGATACGCTTGGATATTAACAGTCATACGCAAGAAAATTCACAATAGTGCGGTCTAAATTTAATTAACATAAATACACAGTGAACAATTATATAAATGATAGTATATTCACACTTCATATTACGACTTTGTTCTTTATCATTCATATAAACTGTTACGAGTCCATTTTTACTAAGAACTGTCGCAGGTACACCCTTCAAATGTCGGTCTGGGTGGCTCAGTTGGTTAGACGCTGGCCTACTGATCCCCAGGTCGCGGGTTCAAACCCGGCCCAGGCCGATGGTTTTTAAGTGTGCTTAAAAACGACAGCTCCATGTCAATAGATTTACTGGCATGTAAAAGAACTCCTGCGGGACAAAATTCCGGCACACCGGCGACGCTGATGTGATCCTGGCAATTGACAGCGTCGTTAAACAACAAAAATAATTTTTTTTTAAACCCTTCAAATGACTGAGCCGAACTGCTTTAAAATTTCCCGTGTTGATTCTATCTTTTGGATTTTTGGACTGTTTGCTCAAAACTTGAAACAGTAACGGTAGCGAGAAGGCGTTGTTAGAGAAAATGTCTCCCTACTGTACAGAAATGTTATCCCCCGAAATATAAAACAAGCACATGACTTAGGACCTAACGCTCTGGGTATAACAAGAGCTATAAACGGTTTCGTTTTTATTGTATTTTTCTGCTGGAATATTTCACATTTCCCTGCTTAACTGTGCTCAACTTTATAAATATTCATGAAGTTGAAAATTTTGAATGGCATGTTGGGTACTTTATTATTATTATTATTATTATTATTATTATTATTATTATTATTATTATTATTATTATTATTATTATTATTACTATTATTATTATTATTATTATTATTATTATTATTATTATTATTATTATTATTATTATTATTATTATTATTATTATTATTATTATTATTATTATTATTATTGTTATTGTTATTGTTGTTGTTATTGTTATTGTTGTTGTTCATTATTGTCATCCAAAAGGAATTATTTTACACTGTTGCACCAAATGTCATGCTAAGGATATAAATACATACATATTGTAACCAAAACAATTCGACGAATCCCACTTCTGACACCAGGGTATCAAAACGACAAAAATCTTGGTTCTTTTCCCCCCTCCCTTTATTTTTCTTCTGAACTTTGGCACAAAATCACAATTCTGTTCTACTGGGGTTAACACAGTCTACAGTCCTTCATGATATTACAACTCAACGGTTCTCTTCTCGTAACCTTGTCTCACTTCTTTCTGTCTTTCTTCACTTTCCCTGTCTCAAACAGCCGACTGTAACTATGCAATCACTCAGCACTCGTTAAAACTTCTTCACTTCGACGCGACGTATTTTTCACGACTACAGTTCCACACAAACAGCTGTTTCGCACTCACTGACACACTGATCTACTCAAAAACTGCTTGTCTTCACGCGCTCCGCTAGCTTTTATACCGGCGATGATCTAGCCAGATCTTTCTCGAACGTCTGCAAACAAGCCGGCCGCCGGACACTTCTAGAGTGCTCTGGAAAACCTCTTTTTGTCGTGCCGCACTTATTATTGTCGCGTGAGTGGTGTGGGGAAGCTTGACCTTAAGCGTCTCTGATAGGTGCCACGCCTAGCATGTGGTGTGAAGTAGGTTTGCCGCGGCTCTGCTTTGTTGTGCGCCGCGGCCAGCGTCACAGTATACAAAATCAAACAAATAAATACCAAATTAACTTATTACAAAGAGCTTGCAAGAGATGCAATAAAAAACTAAAGCAAAAATAAATTTAGCTGTCCATTTAAGCTGCTTAACCAGAGGTTGTACCACGTTTCTCTTTTTCTTTTTCCTTTTTTTTTTTTTTTTTGGATACTTTTTAATTGTGAATTTAGGTATAACATATCTATAATGGGTACTAATTTATTGCTAATAATTTGTTCATTAACATCATTACACAGTTTAGGTAGACGAGCGTAACTGTAAATAACGCTACATCGTTCATATTTGTTTGAAGCCAGTCTTAGAGAAAATGTATAACGGTTGGGTGGAATTGGGCTAGAAAAGATGGTAACGCAAATGGAAATAAACACTAGAGGAACAATTTTTACTGTGCTAGACATTCTACAGTCTATTCGCATTCTTTTCAGGTGGAGAAGGGGCGGGTATGGGGGGGGGGGGGCAGCAAGACAGGTCCGTGCAGCAAGTGGCACACACAGCACGTGCGTAAACAGTCATACGTGACCTGAGTGAAATCAACCAATTATGTGCATAACAATGTGCCTTCATTCGCGAAAAACTTATCAAATTTCATGATCTCCTTCTCTGCTCTTCTTATGTTACAATCAGGTTAGCGAATCTAGCTGCACTGTGCTGCAGATGCGCAACAGCTTATGTTTTGGTGCAACAGAGCCGCTAAGTTTAAATGTCAACAAATGGATTACTCGCTTCTCTGAAGCATCCAATGCTGAAATAGATTAAGTAATTCGAAGAAGAATACCTTAGAATACAGAATACAACAGGAAATACGTTTGGAATCAGTTTGACAAATTTCGTATTGAACGAAGTTATGGACTAGGTCAGTGGTATTTAATCCTGTAGGCCGTGCTAATGTATGGTTACTTCATGTTTCATTTTAGAGGTAAGTATGTAACTACTACACAGCATTTAAATAACATTTCGTAGGTTATATCATCCTATAATTCGTGAAATATTCTTAATAGGTGCAGCTCGTGAAAGTCAAATTCTCTAAAGTTAAACCTATTGTAATACATGGAAGTGAGACTTTGGTATTAACAGATTGGGGCCAGTTTGTGAGGATGGGATTTGGCATGTTAGGACAAGTAATGAAGTAGCAGAACAAAATAAAGACAGGGATTAAATGAAATATATAAAAATTAGAAGAGTCAATGACTAGCCCATGTGATAAGAATGGAAGTACAAGGGCTTCTAAAATATCTTAGAAGTAAGGCTGGATAGCAAGAGGAGAATTGGACGCTCAAAACTGAGACCGATTGACGATGTGGAAGATGATTTGAGATAAATTGGATTGAGAACATGGAGAAGGATGGTAGTGCAATAGGAAGGAGAAGAAGAAGCATTGAGTCTAGTTTTGGTTAGATAATTAATGTAGAAAGTTAAGGAAGCGAAAACTCTATTCGGAGCTCGTGGAGTGGACTTCTTTTTCTGCTCCCTAGTGTCAGTGTATGGCATGCCAACAAGGTTCCCAGACAGTTCCTCATGCTGAAGTGTGAAGTGCGAAGACACATCAATCACTAGCATACTTCTCAACTAGTTGGAGGTATTTTCCAGGCCCCTTAAATTGGAGAAACTAAAAATCCTCCATCCCAGCTCACAATGCGAGTCCCTCGAAGAAACAACAGTTTGACTTCCCATCTGCATGATCATTGATTTCACTCTCACTGTTCCTTTTCCCCCTTCGTGCACATCGTGCAGCCATGTCAAAGAAAGGCAATTGGCGTCCGATCGTATTTTACCTCCCCAGCCAGCTGAACGCTTTGCCAACAGAAAAGAGAGAAGACAAACGATTCGGTTGGCGATATTGCATGACGATGAGGGGAACAGAACTTGCAATAATTTTATCTTCATTAAGAATTTTTATACAGCATATGGATGTCCCACCTTTAAGGGAATACACAACTTAAAATGAGATTTTCTAAAGTCTTCGTCAATTTAGCTGAAGATTTATTTTCAGTGTTGTCTTATATCAACATTAGAAGGCAGTGTAATATTTCCTTTAATTTGCGAGTTATGAAACATTAAATCTGGATTCTATTATCCTGTGCCAAATGCTCCAAACGATGCAATTTTAAAGCGGTACTTTTTTAAAAATTGTATTATATTTATCTAATTATAACCTACAAATCTGTTATACAATTTTGTTTTACCAGCCTTAGTTGAAAAAAAAATTAAATTCTGTCATTTGATTTTGTTTTATACTGCTTTAAAGTTCAATAACTGAAAAACCGTTCAGAAAGTATGTAACAAATTAAACTGTTTGCATTTTGGGAGTCTACATAACAAATTTCAGAAGAATTTTATGAAACTGTGTGGTGTGGAACATTTTCAAAAAGTGAATATGGTGAAAAACTAATTTTCAAAAGCGTTACATTTCAAAATGAAAAACAGATTTATTCTGTATTTTTAATATGTAGCATATAAATATAGGTATTTGCAGTATGAGAAAAACATTTTGAATTTATGTCCTCTAAGTATTTTTAAAGTCATTGAATACAAATGTCAATTTTTGCGAGATTTCTGCTAAATTTCAGTTATGTATTCGCTTAAACTTGGAATAAACCGAGCAAACGAACTGTCATAATCTCTTATTCCTCTCCAAATAATTCGCTAAATTACTTGTCTGCCGTGAAGGACCTGCTGTTGTATGAATCGTGTGTTTACGTTTTAAATGTTTCTGCAACGATATTTAATCACGAACGGCTGAAAACAATTCTCGTCAACCGTATGCTCTAAGCCAAAATAAATGATTGATATTAAATTTATTTCGAAAGCTAATCGTCGATGTTGGCAAAACAGTCTAAAAATGCATTTTCCTATGGACATGCATGCTATTCTGCGCACATAGGATTGTTGTAAAAATGTAAGATAAATTTTACTCATCGCAGTGCATTAGTATCTCGATTTTTACTTTCTCTACTACGTATAGTAAGTAGAGGAAGTACCTATTGTATTTCTCTCAAAAATTCGATTCCGAGATTTCACCGGAAATACCTGTTTTGGAACTCCCTGAATTAAAAGGAAAATTAGAAAAAGGTCTATCTTTGCCCCTCTCCCGCCGTGTGTGTGCGTGCGTGTGACTGAACAGCATGACATAAAAACGAAAAATTGCTTAAATTCCAAACTTGGTATCTTCCAAGAACGGTATAGGAAGCTTTTTAAGAAAATCCCCACAACCCAGGCTACCTTTCATATGGAACATTTTTCGAAAATTTTGAATTTGTCAAACATGGCTCTAATGATTGATTATTATATGATATGCTTAAGATTTTTCATGCAAAATGAAATGTATATCTTAAATTTTCTGGAAATGATTCTTGCATAGCTGATACACCGTAAGGAATAGACAAATCTTCCTATAAAAGTGTAGGATCGTAGATCTGATAAAGCACACAGTTTATTATAAAATACATTTTTCGTGGAATGAACCATTTCCGAGATATTCCTAGCTATTTCTTTGTGTTTTCCAATACTTATATTATTATCATCAAATAAGAATAATGCGTTGTTCGTTTTTTATCTCTTGATCATGCAAAAAGAACGCAATTTCAAAGTCATCAGATATGGACCAGTTGTGAAAACATTTGCCTATCGCTTAAGGCCTATTTATTTCCATATTCTCCTTGCAACTTAAAAAATACCATAGTTTGTACAGCAGTAGACACGGTCATATGAGCGCAACACGTCAGATTTGTGCTACAGGGCGAAGAAGCGACCCATCGACGTGGCAGCCCTCTGGTATCGAGGGAGTATTCTGTTCCGCACCGCCATACACTACGAGCCTAGAAGGACTCCTGTAAGACGAGAAGGAAATGGAATGAAGGAAAATCGCGGTATTAGAGTAAGTACCCCCAGTGACAAGGGGAAATCCGAAAAAACCCAAGTTAGAGTTTGCGGCCGACGGGGAACAAACTCACGAACTCCCGAATGCGAGCTGCTACGCTACCGCGGCGCCACCTCGCTGGGTGAGTAGTAACCAGTAAGTGTGAATCAACTGTATGTATTTAAACCCATATGTGTAGGTTTGACTCAGTCCACGCCAATTTTTTCAAAAATTGAACAAAGGAGGTAATCGGACAGAATGTGACTGGAAATACTATCTGCCCAAGCAGTGCTTTATGTGGGGCTGACGCAATAAATTGCATTTCGTGATGGCAGCAAAAACGTGTTTTATCGGTGCACGGAATCTTTGAAACTGTAGAGATTGCACTTTTATGATGGTATCGATGTTATTTTTAGAACACTCTAGCAGCCTTTTTGATGATAAATGCCCGCTCTGCTTTTTATTGCTACATTCCCTTTTACTATTTTACCGTGTTCCATACCATTCTTGAAGCCATCTGTCAAGAACTGTTACCCAATGACCACATTCTTTGTCTGTGAGTTACCGAATTTATTTACAATTATCTGGGCTAGGACTTTTTAATAAGAAGAATATAACTTTGGTATGAATAATTATTAGCACATAGGGTGTTACAGGGTGTTAGGAGTATAAGTACAGAAAATTTTATAAGTGATATGTTAATATGTATCCCCTTCGGCGTGTTAGTTGTTTTTTCTGTTCATCTAACAGTTTTCCCACAAACCAATCGCAGTTTACTGCTTGATGTTTTTTGTATGGTGTAACTACGCAGCAAAATGAACAACGCCTACGAGATAGACTATCCGTTTTGTTTCCTCAATGTGCGACTCGCTGAACTGGGTAATGTGAGGTCAGTGGCCTAGCAGAAAGCATTTGAACTAGTCACGATACAGCATTCGCTCCGCCCACTCTGCGTCATGTTTTCTGTTACACTCTACTTCGGCATACTAACCAGCCTGAAAATGCTACTCTTAATAAGTGAAATTTTAAGTCCGCAAATTGAAGCAAATGCTGCTGTAATATCATTACACATCTGCACGTAGGTATAACACTAATAGCTTGTATACAGGTACTGAAGTATACAAGTGAATAATCTGGATGATTACAGCACGAGGGAAGGTGTGTGCATTTTCACGATATCATATTAAGATTATCCACAAGTTGGATACAATAGTTTATGTAATCTTAATATTATAAATTGTAGGAAATAATCAGGGAGCGGGGTTTTAGTAGATAAACATAGGAATGATATCAACAGCACGGAGTATAGCTAGCGTGAGGGTTGAGGAAACGACACGCCCACCCCTACACAACAGCCTGTTTCTTGCGACTGTCGTATGTTATATTTGGTTGTTTTCTTTTTTTCTTCTCTCTATTGTATCTCTCCAATAACACAATGGTTTACTACTCTTTACGGACGGGACTTCCTATATGAAGAAAGCTGCCACAGCAATACAGTAAGCATTTCCAAAACTAAAACGTGTCGAGCACATAGTCTCCACCGAGTTGCGGGAGAAATTACATCCTCTTTTCCGGATGTAAATACTTTTATAGCAAACACGAAAAAGATATTTCGCCAAGCACCCTCCAAAATGAAGATACTTAAACATATGACACCTAGAATTCCCTTGCCTCCACAACCAAATGTAACTCGATGGGGGACATGGCTACAGGCTGCAGTATATTATACTCAATATTACCATAGAATTGTAAACATAATAAAAGTCTGTGACGTGCAGAAAAATGTCGCAATACGTGCAGTGAAGCAAATAATTACACCAGCCTTGTTTGAAGGTCTTTCATACATTGAGAAGAATTTCAGTAATATAGTAACCGCAATAACATATTAGGTCATGTGCATCAAAAATGCTCGAGATTATTAAGACAATAGAACAAGTTTCAGAGACACAGAGTCATGTTTTTGTACGCTCCTGTTATGTCTGGAACGTAGTTTTTCAAAATACAAAAACTTTCTGCTAGCAAATCGGATGCGACTTACTTTCCATAAATTTGGGAAATACATTATTGCACATTGCAATAACCGCTCACGATGATGTCTCAAGCTAAAATTCTAGACATTAAAAGCTTAATAAAAATGAAGTTAATTGCGCGCTTCAAATGGGTAAACATGCATTATTTGCTGCCTAGTAACGCCCCTTAACCCTGGTATTCCTACCTTTGAAGCAGGGTGTGCTCTGTGCTGTCTTCCAGCCTACTTGTTTACAAGAGCACTACAAGGTCGCCGACGCTTCTACTTCCCCTTGTAGGTGCACGGTTAACTTGATGGATTTCTTACTAAAACCCCGCTCCCTGGAAATAATTATCAAATGAATTGGCATTCATAGCTGACGTAACTGAGAGCGCCTTCATATGCTCAAAATAATTAAATTGATAGTACTACAATAAATCAGACCTTAACTTCCCTCTGTGCATTTAATTTTTTTCTGGCATGTGGAACTGATTGGGAAAACTTCCAATTGCACGCAGTCCGTTCCTTGGAGAGAAGTGAGGAGGTGTTGCGGACTGAGATGTAGCCTATTTTCAGCACAGGGTGGCAAGTACAGCTTGTGTAAAATGTCGTGATACTCCATACATGCAAGACAGTGATGACAACGGTGGGGCAGCAGGGGATTGAAAGTGTTCGGAGACAGTCGCATAGCATCACACAGAACTCAGCACACTCGCAACCCAATTCCCTTATTATGCAAGTGCTATTGCGCATCTTTGCTTCAGGAGTAATAGACGGTCACGACCTTCTACACAAGCTATAATTATAAATTCATATTTTAATTATTCTTTATTAAATAATGTATCGAGGTTTTGCGTCTTCGTTGCTCAGAGAAAATACTCGTAGAACAAAATGGTTACATCTTCTCTCTATAACTTAACAGCATTGCTATTATTGGCACGCGTACCACAATGAACCAATTATGCACGATATTAAATACAGTAACAACTTGTTTCTAGCGGTAGGGTTGTTTATCAAAACTGAACAGAAGTGCCATTGTTTAAAGATAATTCCACGTGACAAAAGCAAGTTTAGCACGAAATGTCAAGAACACAGCCAAGTGTACCACGCAGAGGCGATACGAAGATCGCCAAAATTACCATTCAAATGGAGATATTTGAGTTGTTTTGGATTTTCTAAAAAATGACTAATGATTTCGACTGGTTGCTAGAGCTGGAGTAGTCTGAAGTCGTATAGCGGTAGAATTTCAAAGACTGCGACTAGTGACTTCTCGGACAATTTTAGATGCCATTTAGAGACAATTCTGGAGGATTCAAATTTTGGGCTTGATACGTTGCTAACTGAGAAATAATTGAGATTTCAAATATGGGATAAAATAAATACACGGCGAAAGGTAATTCCTGGAAAAGGATTACGGTTGAATTCCTTCTAACATAAATGAAATATGGAACCAGTGACTTAAATATTATAAAACACCAAAACATTTCTAGCTCAGTGGGCTTCTGGATAGAGGTAGACTGCTATATAGAAGTGCCATCATCAAACCCGTTTAAAGAACAGAGGACTTTGCAATTACCATTCCTTGTCTCCCAAGCTGCAATGCGGAGGTACAAGGGATTTTTAGTCAGTTGAACATTGACAAAACTAAACAATCAGCTTAAATGCTTCACCATAAGTACTGGGTAAGCTGTATTGCGGAAATACTGTTAGGATTTTACGAAATACATATTATTCGTTCGAAATCCCACAAAACACGTGTATGGTATGGTAGGGTCGCTGTTTAAGTTTCCACTTCAGCTTTGACTCTGGCCTTGGTGTAACTTGACAAATTTATGGCACTTCTGACTCAGTCTTTTGAACCATCTTCAGTACAGCAGATGGTTGCGTTTCTACTTCACACACGCATGCGCGCTGTAAAATTTGCAAATTGTTTTTGTTCAGCAAACATGAAATCGTGTATTTGACCTGAAATTTAAAAGTTTAAATCCTGAAGTATAAAACATTGAATGGCTGTTTGTCGGAAATAGCAGGAAAGCAGAACTTCAAAGGAAAATGAAAGTTTATGTAACAAAAGTAACACAACTATTGCAAATCGCAAAAGAGCATGTTTCAAAAAGTTATGAGGTATCAACCTCTATAGGTTACTTACGACGTAGATTTCCCCCCTCAGCTTTCTTGCCTATCGCCCTTTAAATCTCAACTGGTTTATCTATTATTATTATTATTATTATTATTATTATTATTATTATTATTATTATTATTACTATTACTATTACTATTCACTATTATTAACGAGGAATACATCATGTGCATTATATTTGTTTAAGGAATATTTTAAACCTACTACTTAAACGCCGTTAATGCTACCACAAAAAACAATGTTACTGGTTTAAATACGTGCAGAAAAGATTGTGTTGATTTTTTTTTTTTCTTTGATAGAATAAAATTTATTATTTAGCTTCTTGTTTGCTCCACGCTGACCACACATCAGAGGAACACACAGAAGGTAAATAAATGATGAAACCACCGCTGGACTGGAGGGACCAGGTCCAAGTAATTCATAAGAAACTTTTTTGTCTCTTCCTCCTACACCCTCTGGTCAATCGGAAAACATTTTGAGCTGGATGTACATACGGTCCTGTGAAAATCAAGTGCAACTTTCAACAGCTGCTGTGGTGGTCTCTGAGCAGTAGTTGGAAGATAAGTCATTTTCACTTTCTCTACTGGTAAGTAGGGGAAGTATTGTGTTCCACCCAAAAATTCGATGTCGATATTTCACCGGAAATATGTTTTGAGACCCCCTAAATAAAAAAAAGCATTTTTAGAAAAAGGTCCGTATGTATGCGTGTGTGTGTGTGTGTGTGTGTGTGTGTGTGTGTGTGTGTGTGTGTGTGTATGTGTGTGTGTGTGTGTGTGTCTGTGTCTGTGTGTCTGTCTGTGGACAGCATAATTCAAAAACGAAAAGTTGGTTAAAAACCAAACTTGGTATTTAAGTTTAATGTCTTTCAAGGATGCGACACGAAGATTTTGAATAAAATAGCCCCACTCTAAATTACCCTTTACATGGAAAATTTTTATTTTCCTCAAAATGGCTCTAACGATTTTGATTAAAATGTCATATGTTTGAGAAATGTTTATGTCAAATGAAATGTATATTTTGAATTTTCTGACTATAGCCCCTGTAGTCGTATTTACTCTGGACGACTTTTGCATAACTGGTAAACCGTTAGAGATAGACCAAATCATAGTGTACAAAAATGTAGATCTTGCTAAAATACACAATTTATGTTTGAATAAATTTTCTTGTAGGGTGAACCATTTCGGAGATATTCCTTGTTATGTGTGAGTTTCGGAAAACTTAAAAACTTTCGTGAAATGGAACATTGTTGTTCATTTTTTATATGTTAAGTGTGCAAAGAGAACGGAATCTCAAAGGTTTAAAATATTTGAATATCGCACAAAGGCTACTGTATTCTAATATTCCTCTTGCACCTACAAGGAAATAAGCAATAAAATAATTATGTACAAATGTGTCAACTAATACGAAGAAGATATAGGAATAAGAGTTTGTAAGAATGGTTAGTACAAGAGTAGAGAAAGTCATGTGAGTGCAACACATAAGATTTTTTCCTCTATTTACGGAAGTGAATTTCACTTTTAAAAGCATTAAATATTATACACGTATCTTTTAATTAATTGTAATATTTATTTTGATTCAATGACTTTCTAGCGACCTTTTATTTAGGATTTAGCAACTTGTGGCTAACACTATTTGACAACACTGATTATATGGAACAGGGCATACACCGTACGGTGAAGCGAAGCTGTTAGTTTGCTTTAGATCTGTATCCCGCAAGGCTTACAAATTATTATATTGCTATTCTCGCATTCAAGGTAATTAATTATAGTAATAGCTGTTTGGGTTGCTGGAGGTAAGAGACAAGAGCGCATCAGTGGCGAGCAGGCACCGTGCAACTGACTGACTCGTGGAGCGTCGACTCTGGCTGGAGTAGTTGAGGGAATATCCCGTCCCGGGCAGCTACTGCCAGCGGCGAGGGTTCCCTGCTGCCAGTCGTGCGCTTGGCTTTATTGAGGCTAGACGTCGCGATACACCGGTCCGTGCGTACCTAACGTGTCTGTGAGTGTATTTATCTTGTAGTGTTTTGGTGCGACAAGAGGAGAGATTCCAACTTGCGATCTAAGGTAAGCTGCAATTTCCCTTCTCTATTCAACTTTCTAAAGTTTGCATGTGTTTAACATCACGCTGGAATGCAATAGTCTTGTCTGTCGTGTTGGCAATAAGTGACAGTTAAATGTGGGTATTTAGCTGTCAACGCGATTTCCCTTGAAGTTAAAATGCCTAGAGCACATTGCTTTGTGCTGAATGACGTGAAATATTGCCATGGTATGGAAACCTAGTTTCACTGTACTCTGCGACCAGCGCTTTTCATTTAATGTTAATAAATAACCATTTGAATTTACATTTCTTTTGTTCACAAAATCAAGCGTGCTGTGTAAAGGGATTTTACTATTTTTATATCAATCACAGCTCTGTGAATCAGTTAAACAGACTCGAACTTGGGTATAGTAATGTATAACGCCCGCTTTACTGCATATGGCACTAAAGAATGTAAACACTGATTATTAGGTGAATTGGACTTCTTTCAATATGTTCATACGGATATACATGGCTCCAAGGTAAAAGGAAACAAATGAAGATGTGCTCACAAAATTTGTTTAGTGCACGTTCTAAAATCAGAAGTTCTCCACCTGAAGTATAATTGTTATACAATCGTTAACAAAAAGTTATTATATACGTACTTCCTTTTACTCCGAGGTCATACAAATTAAACCGATTGTATGAAATAGATGTATTAATTATAAAATGCTATGGTGTTTAAAGAAACCAGCCACAATTTTAAGCACATCAGTAGTTTTACCAGTTTAAGTGATATCTGTCGTCCTCCATGGTCTAGTCTAGGGACGTTCTAGCCTCTGGTTCCTGAGATCACGGGTTCAAGCCAGGGGGAGGGTAGTAGATTTTTACATGACTTTCTTCGGAAGCGAAGTAAAGGCGGTGGTCCGTGTCGTAGTTTTTTGCCACATAAAAGAACCTTAAGCCTAATAAAGAGGCCTCGGTGCAAAATTAAGCAGTCTTTCACGCCCAATATAGAATGGAAGCTGAGAACCATAGCAATTAAAGTAAAGAGCTTCTATAAATAAAAACTCAGCACAGTGATAAGTATCAGGTGAGCAATATCACTCACTCCTTTGACATAAGATGTTTGAACTGCTTGCATTCCTTTTTCATTCGAAGTTAACTAGTATACTACGCAAAAAGTGAGACATATCTTGCCTTGTCCCCTCCGAAGGAGTGTCGCCTTGCCGTGGCGGAGGGGCTCAGTACCCGATCCAGACGGCCTACTAAGTGAGTCTTCGTGACCACTGGTAGGCAAGAGGTGAGGGGAAGCTAAGAACATTCCAACGGGTAGATGAGGCTCGTTAGTCTTGGTCGACGACTCATCTAGGAGAAGAGGACTCCGAAATCAAACTCCCCCAGGGGAACCTACCACGGTAGGTCCGGGTTTGGCGCACCCGGGGCCCCGAGCTGCTCACTATCACTTCACCCCCTCCACCTTCATTAACTGTGCCACGTGCAGCATTTTATGTTGCTTTTTATATCACCCTCTTCCTCTTCTAGGTTTATTCCGATTATTAGTTAGTAAGGCCTTAGTTTTATAACTCCTGTCTCACCAGCAGGGATCTTTCCTATCTCCGTGGTCCTGTCCCACGGTTTTCAGCGCGGCCCCCGACTTGTGTGCTCTTCGGAGGTCTCAGGCGCGAAGGTTGTGCGGACCCTTCACACTGCCCCCATGTGTAGCCTTAGGTGCGGAGCCCGTCCACACGTCAAGTACACCCACGTAGCTCCTTGAGGGCACGGCCGGTGTTAATCTCCCGACGGCCGCGTGCCGTCGGGTTAGTATCACCGGCCGGACGTGTTACCGCTGACGGAGCCCCGGTGTAATCAACCCGAAGTCCCCTGAATCCACGCTGACTCCGTTGAGGCAGCGTGTGCTAAAGCGGGGAGCCACAGGCGGTTATTCCTGTGGTGGGGGCATAAAACCGGGGTGTCACGTGGTGAACGGTTTACCCATGCGGACAAGCAGTGGAGATCGGAGGGTAGCTCCTCTGAAGTACGCCTTGAGGTCAGTCATGGAGGGGTCTCCATGGCGGCACAGACCGTGGAGATTTTGGTGTCTTTTATCCTTTGACCCCCGGATGGCAGGCTGACGCCGACAGTTCCGGATGGGGGTCCAAATAATCATGTCTCCGCGCAACCCCTCTTCCTTTGACCCTTTCTTGGTTTTGACTTTGGCATGTGACGGGAAAACGATAAAGGACCTTAGCCCATTTTATATAAAACGAGAAGTCGACAGAATATGTGGCCCGGTTAAGAACGCGACCAGAGTTCGAGACGGTACGCTGTTGATCGAAACCAATACGGCAGACCAGACCCAGAAACTTTTAAAGGCGAGTTTGTTGGGCTCCTACCCAATTCGGGTAGCCCCACACAAATCGCTCAACACATGTAGGGGAGTTGTCACCACCTCCAGTCTGGACAATCTGTCGAACGATGAGATTACCACCTGTCTCTCCGACCAGCGTGTGTGTCAGGCTTACCGTCTTACCAAAAAGCAGGATGGCAAGGATGTGCCTTTGCGTACGGTGTTTCTGACGTTCAGAGGAACTAAATTGCCCGAGTATATCTTTTGTGGCTACGAACGTGCCGCCGTACGCCAGTATGTGCCGAACCCCATGCGTTGTTTTAGGTGCCAACGGTTCGGCCATACTAAGACCCTGTGTAATAATCCTGCTATATGTGAGCGCTGTGGTTTAGCAGCCCATGAGGACCCGACATGTACACGGGATCCCCTCTGTGTGAACTGTGAAGGGAAGCATCCATCCAGCTCGCGTCAGTGTGCGAAGTTCTTGGATGAGAAGTGCATACAAGAATTGCGCGTGAAAGAACATCTCACGTTTCCAGAAGCGCGTCGTCGCTTTGAGCAGCTGAAACCTGCTACCACCACAGGTTATGCCTTGGCTGCCCGACGCGCTCCTGCCAGCAGCGTAGCGATCCAGCACGTTCCTGTGTCAGATGCTTCTACACAGACTGACCTACCTGCGAATACCCCTTCACTCTCTCGTGCCACAGCTGCACCTGCTACTACATCTATAGCCGTGCAGACACCAGCTCACAAGACAACTAGCCGCAGCCAGCCTGTTGACAGCCATTATTCTAGGCCTTCTGGTCGCGCCAGCAGTCGCACATCGTCCATGAAGTCCCGCTCCCGCTCTCGTTCAGCGAGCCGCCGGGGATCTTCAGACTCCCGGACGTCGGCGGAGTCACCAGACGATGGCGAATTTAACTTACCCCGTCCGAAGTCGGTTAAGGTAAAGATGAAAAAGAAAAAGATGAAGACGAATCCCTAATTCTTCTTTACCATGGAAATAATCCAGTGGAATGTTAATGGGTTCCGGGCACGTGTTCCGGACATACAGCATCTCGTTTCGCAACGCTCTCCATCAATCGTCTGTCTACAAGAAACGCACTTGCACCCTAACCACGCATTACAACTTCGTGGTTTTTCGGCATTTAGACATGACTCTGCAGCTGATAGGCGAGCAAGCGGGGGTGTTGCTATCCTGGTGGCGCATGATATCTCTGCCACCAGTGTGCCACTCAACACGCCGCTACAAGCTGTAGCGGTGCGTGTGCAGCTGCAGAGCCTCTGTTTCTCCCTTTGCAATGTCTATCTGCCACCGGTCAGTGTCGTACACACGAACGACCTTCGGGCTCTCTTGGCACAGATTCCGCCACCGTTCATCTTTCTTGGCGATCTGAATGCCAAGCACTCTCATTGGGGCTCCGACATTGACGATGCCCGTGGGTGCCTTGTAGCAGACGTTTGCCATATGTCCGGCCTAGTCATATTAAACACTGGCGTGCCTACTTACTTATCATCTGCCTATGGTACACACTCCGCACTTGACGTTTCTTTTAGCAGTCCGTCACTGGTACCTCTACTCGACTGGTCGGTACTTTCCGACTTATTTGGCAGTGATCATTACCCCATTAGCATTCACTTATCGGGCCACAATTCTGTGCCAACACGCTTTCCTCACTGGATTATTTCCAAGGCTGACTGGGGGAAGTTTCGTTCCCTCATTCACCTAACCGACGATGGTTTAACCACCATTGACGACATGGTGGAGTATTTTACTTACTCTATCCTTCGTGCAGCGGATTCCAGCATTCCTCGTGGTTCCACTACACCTCGTCACGTTCCTGTGCCTTGGTGGTCCGAGGAATGCCGTTTGGCTACTAAAGCACGCAAGCGTGCATTGCGTATCTTTACATTACATCCTACGCAGGCGAACTTTGTCGCTTTTAAGCGTGCTCGTGCTAGGGCAAGATTTATACTTCGAGACGCAAAACGCAAATCGTGGGAAAAGTATGTATCTTCTCTTTCCCGTCGAAGTTCGGCGCAAAAGGTGTGGACTGCTGTTCGGCGAATGTACGGCAGGTGTCGCCGGACGACCATCCCCGGCCTTGCCGTACAGGGCTCCCGTTACACCAGCGAGCAGGACATCGCCGACGCCCTTGCCGAGTATTTTGCCTGTACTAGCCAAACCCAAAGCTATGATAGAGCGTTTTTAGCTATCAAGGAATCTGCGGAGCAGATAGGCCTTAGTTTTAACAGTGCCCAAAGTGAACCGTACAATGCACCATTTACCGAGGCGGAGCTAGCGCATTCCTTGTCCCTAGCAAAGAATTCTTCTCCCGGTCCTGATGACATCCACCGCCAAATGCTGCTTCATCTTCCACCTGCAGCTCTGTCCTTCATGTTGAGCATGTATAACCGCATCTGGCATCAGCAGGTTTTTCCGTCTTCCTGGCGAGAGGGCATTGTCATCCCTATCCCTCGACCAGGTAAAGACCGGACACTTCCCTCTAGCTACCGCCCTATTTGCCTGACGAGTGTCGTCTGCAAGACCTTGGAACGGATGATTAACACTCGCTTAGTGTGGTGGCTAGAGACGAATAATCTGCTCAGCAATGTTCAGTGCGGATTTCGTCGCTATCGCTCCAGTGTCGACAACCTGACGCGCATGGAGGCATACATACAGAATGCGTTTCTCCTGAAACAGCATGTCGTGGGTGTCTTCTTTGATCTGGAGAAGGCCTACGATACTACTTGGCGCTATGGCATTCTCCGTACTCTACACGGTTATGGTTTGCGCGGTCACTTAGCCGTTTTCCTTTTTAACTTTTTACTCATTCGCCGTTTTCGTGTCCGTATAGGCAACACGCTGTCTCAAGAGAAGATCCAGGAGAATGGTGTACCCCAGGGATCCATCCTCAGTGTCACACTTTTCGCAGTTGCCATTAATGGCATCACTAGTGTTGTTCGTAGCGGTATCCCGATGTCGCTGTATGTTGACGACTTTGCGATCTACTATCGCTCTTATAGTTTGGAGCACATCGAGCGTCAACTGCAGCTGACGATAACCTCCATCGCCGAGTGGGCATTACGCACGGGCTTTCGGCTGTCCCCTACGAAAACACAGTGTCTACACTTTCACCGACTGCGAGGAGTACACCCTCCTCCTGATCTTCATCTGCGCGACACACGTCTTCCTTTTGTACCGCACCTTAAGTTCTTGGGCTTACACCTCGACAGTAAACTCACATGGGAGCACCATATCCGCTATCTTCGTGCTTCGTGCGATCGTTCGCTTCGGGTACTCAGGGTCTTATCTGGGGCATCTTGGGGCGGCGATCGCACCGTCATGTTGAGGTTGTATGGCTCTCTGGTCCGGTCCAAATTAGACTACGGCTGTTTTATTTATGGCGCGGCGTCTGCGTCTAAACTCCGGCTTTTAGACACAGTACATCACACTGGTATCCGTCTCGCTACTGGGGCTTTCCGCACCAGCAGAATCGATTGTCTGTATGCTGATTCTGGCGAACCTCCACTGTCTGTTCGACGCTCTTTATTACTTTGTTCTTACGTGGCAAGGCTGGCCGCCCATCCAGGTCACCCTTCGTTTCCACCCGTGTTGCGTCCAGACCTCGCGCACCGTTATATGCGAAATACAACCATCTCCCGTCCAAGTGGTATCCGGTTTCGTGAACTGCTTGCTGCACACGCCCTTCGTCTGCCAGCCGTAGAGCGGCATTCACGTGGCCGGTGTCCTCCCTGGCAACTCCAGCGCGCACGCTTTGACCTGGAGCTGTCGGGCTGTGTTAAGATAGCTACCCCTCATTCCGTGTTTCGCCAACTATTCACGGAACTACTGGGGCGATACCGGACTTCCTGTCCGGTATTTACCGATGGGTCCCAGATGGGTAGTTCGACGGGTTGCGCCTTTATATACAACGGTGACGCTCATACGTACCGCCTACCGGACGCCAGTTCAGTATTTACCGCCGAGTTGTTTGCCATATTTTATTTCCTCCTTTTTATCTCCAGTTCAGGTCCTGGAAGTTTTATCGTTTGCTCCGATTCTTTTAGCGCTCTCCAGGCCCTGCAACAGTTTATCGGCACCTCGGCATTGGTTGTTAAAATCCAGACGTTGATTTCTCAGCTACTGTCTCGCGGATACCAGTTTGTTTTTACGTGGATCCCAGGCCATGTGGGTATTCCGGGTAACGAGGCGGCGGATGCGGCTGCAAAGTCTGCATGTCGCCTTCCGGAGTATTCCACCCGTACGCTCCCCTATATAGATGTGCAGAAATATTTCCGTCGCCATCTATTTGCTCTCTGGCAGGAATCTTGGAAAGCGTTATCTGGCACTCAGTTACGGACAATCAAGGACACGGTACAACCCTGGCATACCAGCTGCAGGAATTCCAGGCGGGAAGAAGTGGTCTTAACCCGCCTGAGGATAGGCCATACCCGAGCCACGCATGGACACCTTTTGCGTGGCGACCCGGAGCCTGTCTGTACGACGTGTAACATTCCAATCTCCGTCGCACATGTCCTTCTTGATTGTCCACGATACGCTCGTGAGCGCCAGTCCGTTGGCCTGGGCCTTACACTGTCATCAGTTTTAGGCAACGACCCAGTATCTGTAAATACAGTGCTGCGGTTTTGTTCCATAATTGATTTTATGAAGCAAGTGTAAGGATATTTTATTTGAGAGATTTTAGCCTTTTTAGCTGGCCGTATTTTTGGGTTTTTAACGTTTTAGTGTTTTTTACTTTGTAGCAATTTTAAGTTTCTGTTTTTAGCATTTTAACTGAAACGTTTTAATAGTTGTTTAGAGGTCTTTTATCTATTTTAACCGTAGATTTTTAGTTTTTTAATGGGTGATGTTTTTAACACTTGACAGTATGTAATTTTACTTCTGGACTCGGGGCCCTAATGACCAAGTTGTCGACGGGCCCTTAAACCCGACACACTCACTCACTCTTGCCTTGTATCTAACTTTGTAGTTTCATGTCAGGTGTATGAGTTAGTAGCGTACACTTTCTGTTCAATGTTACTCACATACTTATTTTAATCAGAGACGACTAAATCAGGCAACCATAAAGAGGTTTTCTGTGGTGCTATCATCTAGTTTTTCAATGATCTGTGGCCTCCCTCCCTCCTTTCTTCTTCTTCTTCTTCTTCTTCTTCTTCTTCTTCTTCTTCTTCTTCTTCTTCTTCTTCTTCTTCTTCTTCTTCTTCTTCTTCTTCTTCTTCTTCTTCTTCTCCTCCTCCTCAAAAGATTCACGTTCATATTCATTGTCGCTGTTTTCTATTAAAAATGCGATTTGGTACATTCACATGACTTTCTATCCCTATTTTCCATAAACTATTCTTACAAGGAATTATTTTTCTATTTCAAGTTAACTGAGATAAAGCTTTGTATAAATCTTCTTACACATTTCGCTGCAGTTTCCTCAGGGGATAAAGAAGGCTGAAGAGACAGTCAAATGTTTGTCCTATGTTGGTTTGAGATTTCATACTCTTCGTAATGAGATCTGCGGAAACAATAGAATCGTACATGTTGGAATATTCAAACGAAGAGGAAAGAATATCTCCGAAACTTGTAATGGGGAAAACAAAGATAAAGACCAATTGACATCAGTTGTGTCTTTTAACGAGATTTGCTAGGTTTTTTCCCCTTCTTTCTTTTGTTTAGTAAGCTGTTGTCTGTCTCTTATTGGTTGCTAGTAAGTATACAAAATTCATATAGAACAAAGAGGATATTCACACAATTTTCTAGAGATACATTTTATTTCCCATTCGATATTTTAACCATATGGTATTTAGTCAAAACCGTGGGATTGAGGATTTTCTTAAAAATACATGTATTTATTTTTATTTGTGCATGGTTTATTATTATTAGTATTATTATTATCATTATCATTATCATTATCATCACCACCTTCCTGTACCACGTACTTAGTAGTTATACAGCGTATTGCATTCCACTCAAAATTTCGATATCGAGATTTCACTGGAAATGCAGGTTTTGGTGCCGCCTAAACTCCCCAAGCAAATCATATTTAGGAAAAGATACGTGTGCGTGAGTGTGAACGTGCGTGTGTAGGTGTAAATGTTTGTGTGAACAGCAGAACTAAAAAAAAAATCTGTTTATATGAGTAGTGATGAATACAGTCACTTTCCTCCGGGGAAAGGGATGTCAATGATATGTACATTTACAAATAGATATAAATTTCTAGTAGGGGACTTAATTCCTGGAGAGGGGGGATTCTCCCCGGACCACCCCCTGAATTCACCAGGGAATACGAAACTTAGTTAATAGTACTATATAAAATCAGCGTCTTCCACTGATGTGACAAACCCCAAACTACCGTTTACATAGAAAATATTTCATTATTTTTTACTTTCTCAAAAATTGCTCTAAGACTTTGGATTAAAGTACTATATGTTTAAGATATTTGGCGACAAATAAAATTTATATTTGAATTTTCTGGTAATAGCTTGTGAAGGGCTCTTCATTCTGAGTAACTTTTGTATAACTGGTATTTTGTATACCTACTATAAAAAGGCATCTCTTAAAGCACACAGTTTATGTAAAATATTTGTTTGTTTGTTTATTTTGCGTTAACTATTTTCGAGGTATTCTTTGTTATCTGTTTGAATTTTCAAATACTTATACTTTTTCTCAAGTGGTATGTATCGCTATTCGTTTTCTTTTCACCTGCTCATGAAAAAGAAAAAGGGGGGGATTTCAAAGCAATTACATAGCGACCCGCCTTTTTAAAATTCTAACTATCGATTTAGGCTACTGGAACCTTCAATAAATGCGTAATTGAAATGTTATCTGGGCTAACCAGAAGTAGACAAAAGAATAAGCTTCTGTAAGAATATTTTGTAGAAGAATGAGTAGAGAAATTAAGGTGAGTGCAAAAAAACATTATTGTTTGTTAATCAAGGCTTCACGGGTGATCAGCCATGTGAGATTTAGAAACATTGAGCTTTCGGCCATTGTAGACTGCATGGCCTTCATCAGAATCAAAAGATTCACCCGTGAAGCCTTGATTAATAACGCTCGCCGTGAAAGCTTTAAGTCTTACATTATTTGTTGTATTTAGTTTCACAAAACATGTATTTAAGGTGAAAATTCTATATTGAATTTTTGGATGAATACAACATTTCTTCTGCTGTAGGTATCTTAAAGAGAATGTGTAGACATTTAAAGATACAACCGCTTATTGTTACCAAGAATTCAAAATGACCGACATTACGCTAAACTACAGTGGACATTACACCAAAAAGGAGTACTACCAACCTACAATGGAAATTATAACAAGTCTGTGAGAAAACCCCAGGGGAAACAGCACAAGATACTTAAGGCGCATTTTAATAAAGGTGTAAATTAAAGTGTATGATGCTATGATGCACAAAAGCATTTAAGTTCCATGAGCAATATTCATACTGAAACCATTAACCAGTTAAGCAGATGCATTGTTTATCTAAACAAAAACATTATTTTTAACCGCAAATATCACAGGGTTAAACTAACATGTTTTCAAACAATAATAAGTTGGAGCATCGTTGCGACACAAAACACATGTACATACTCATCTTTAGTAAATCTTGTTCTGCAATAACAGTTTTGGATAAGATCACTTCTGAACGCTAAATATCGTAATATATTTAATGCGCTACTGTGTTGCCAACAGAAAAATAACAACCGCAACAATAACAGTATATAATGCTCTAAAACAATTCAAGAAAAAACTACGTACACATGAGCAATACAATGGCGTCCACAGACGTGTAAACAGAATCTGCTTTGAAAATTTATTGGTTGCCTTCTCTGCAACCGGTTCAAAAATATTGGCTTCTGTGGCAACATAACGAATGCAATAACACCAACTTTATCGTGATTATGTTTACAAACAGTTAGCAGTACTGATACAACCTAACAGATGGAATATCACCAAATATAACCAGACCGCGCCATAATGGGGAAAAAATCGCAGTTGGTTTTTGGGGTATTCCTCTATAGCTGAACGGCATGCACCTTAGTTCTTATGGTGTGTTTAACCCAAGTCACTATTGTAGGTTAGAGGAACTAGAACAGGACTGTTTTAATGTTTTGTGTGTTTCCCAGTATCAATAGTGACAATACCTGCTTCAAATATTCAAAAAGTATCTTCTAGAGTTTTAAACTGGCTAATATTGTCAGGTTACGCCCACTAAAGCCCTTTTAGGTTAAACTAAACAATGTTAGCTGACGTTCTAAGTTATTTGTCTTATTTAAATAAATTTCAACAGGCAAACCAGATAAAACAAATTTTGGAAAAGCTGTTACACTTGCATAATGTTGTCCTAAGTCTCTATTCTCCGATAACCATATCGCATAGGCTACGACGCACGTTGATATCAGACTTCCTAAACAAATATTGCAATATCATCCTAAAGGTAGGGGATCGGTGGGTAGACCCAGGAAACGATGGCTGGAGGATTTTGAAAGCGGAACAAGCACTTGCACAGTTGTTCTTCTAAAATAAACGTCGGTTGAAATCAAAACTTGGTAAGTTCAGCATCTTCCAAGGATGCGACACGAAGATGTCCTCCCACTCTAAACTATGCTTTACATGGAAACTTTGGAAACATTTGGTTTTCTCAATTTGAATTTTAACAAAATAGCCTATGAAGTTCTCTTTATTCTAGAAGACCTTTTCATAACTAGCAAACCGTAAGAGATGAACAACATCTTACTATACCTACATAAAAATACACAATGTAGGTATGTCGTATACTTTAGTTTTTTGTGCAGTTAACCGTTTCCGAGGTACTCATACTTTTCTCAAGTAGAAAGTGATCTCTCTTTGTCATGCAAAGAGAACGGAATTTCAACACCATCACATAGCGATCGGCCTTAAAATATTCGACTGTCACTTAAAGTCTACTGTATTTCCTGTGCACCTAGCAATAAGATGTTTTGCATAAATGTCTATCTCGGCTAACATGAAGTAAATATAAGAATAAGTGTTTGTAAGAAAGAATAGTTTGTACAAGATTGGATAGAGAAGGTTATGTGAGTAAACACGTCTGCTTTTTAAAGTTATTTTATCTCGCCCGCCCTATAAAATGTGGAGCCCCGCGTAATATGCAGTCCTGGCGACGCGCTTGACTCGTATACGAACGGAATGACAGGCTTCTGTGTCATCGAATTGTGTTAGGTTACGATGTCTAGGTTAGCGCTTGCTTGTATGTGAATGGGATAGCGGGGCCCTGTGTTATCAAAGAGGCATTAACTCCTGTCATCATTAATCAGGTAATTTATAACCGTATTTCTCAACTCTTTCTCCACTTCTACAAACTGAGGCACGTATAATATCTTAGTCCAAACAGCAGTATTTTTAAGGTCCTGCGATCTCATTAGGGAGCTAAGTACTAACACATGACACTATTACAAATTGTGGTTGCAGTTCGGTGAATGGTAACCAAATTTCGGTTGGTTACACTTTGTGTTTCTGCAGACAGTGATTATAAAAGCAATAACTAAACGCTTGCTCAAACTTCTGCAAAAGTTATATGATAGTAGTGGCAGTAGTATATGGGGGGGGGGGGGGGGGGGGTGGAGAATGCTCAACGGCCCTCGTACTTCGACCTAAGGATCTTTTGTGCAATCCCTATCTCATATTAGGCGTCAAGTGAAAGGAACACTGGAAGAATACCCTGACTTAAAAGTGGGCGGATCAAACCCGGAAACAATTCATGGCCGGAACCAGATCTCTCATGCTCTAGCCCTCTACGGCATGGCAGGCACCAAGTAATATAAATCATACCCTGCTTCTTAACTCAAAATGTTGTGGATCATACATACTTCACGTGCACTTTTCTCAGGTGGAATTTGTAGTGCTTTTATGTTTTTCTCTTTGCAGTGTGTACTAAGAGTTTAGTTAACTCTAAAGTGTGTTAAGTAATAATTGTCAAATGTCTCCCAAGAAACGCAAATCTATAGGCCATGTGCCAGATAAGTTTTACACTTGTAGGGATAAATCAGTAGATGTGTGCTCCTGCGTGGAAGGAAAGGAAGGAAAGATCGTGTTCTTTACCTGCTGACTCTCTGCAACTGGCATTCACCTTACACCTGGTGTGTTATTGTACTTGTGTTCGTCTTACAGCGAAATAGGCATATTCTACGAGTGCTTATTACAAACGTTTCTATTTATTAATAACTCCCATTGTCTTTAGTTTATCACATTTATGTATCCGTTAAGTCTCTCACGGCATCTGATACGAGCCAATTCGTGGTTTGTTCAACAGTATTCATAATCTGGATGCTGCCGCAGGTACTCACAACTATTGCATCCTTCGACCCGCCCACAGTTTACATCTCATCGCATTCCTATTCCCTCGCAGAGGAGTCAGGATCGTCGCATCAATCGCAACCTTCGTGGGTAGCCGCTACTCAGTCAACAGGGACCATCATCTGCCAAGGTAACTGCTAAACACATCTCTTGTATTCTCCAAACAAAAATCAGACTGTTTCTTTCTCGCGTGTCAACATTAAGTTTGTGGTGGATTCATTGTCTCTGCATAAAGGTGCTCTGTTTTGGACACTTGGATCATGAGTCCTCAACTACTGCCACTATCACCGAAGAATCCCCCTACATTACTTCAGGATGTCAGTAACTGTCAGCTATTTGCAGATCTGAATTCTACCGTAACAGCCGACTTAACAACTGAGTAACGTGGCACTATCTTAAAAATCACTGCCTCTACCATCGGCGATTTTCGATCACTTACAGAAAATGTTGAATAATCAAATTGCCCTTTCATGCTTTTTATAATCCGTAGGGCAAGAAACTGGAATATTAATGAAAAATTCACAGCTTTCTTAAACCAACGAGAAAGTTCTCCATGAGCTTTTGCAACATAATTTGCTGGTTAGCAGCGCGACTCATTCCTTTTACAAAAACAAGCTACTCATACCCTGTACGTAGTTGACTTCGGATCCACAGAAGACGCAAAGTGGATTTCTTAAGTGACCCATATTTGTCATGCTTTCATCGATGTAAATCCCCTGTTATTCCTCAGTGCATCAGTTGCCAACATTGTGACCCATACAAAACATTTTTCGCCACCTTCCATCACGCTGGGTTAAGTGCATGGCAAACCATCATCATACTACTTGTACAAAGTCTCATAGTACTGCTCCACGCTACGTTAATTTTGAAGGAGAGCACTCTACCAGTTACAAAGGGTGTCGTTATTATCTTTCTCTGAAGCACAGACCACAATGCATTTCACCACAATTGTCAAACGCAGTTAATAGAAAGTGGTCTTCGCCACCCTCGCAGGCATCTCAAACCCCGCCTGTCACTGCCCGCACTACCTGGACAACAGCAGCCTTCCAACTCCTTTACCCGTTGGGCCTTTGCTAATCCGCAGGCTAAGGCGTCTTGGCAGAAAGGTACTTGAACATTCACATCTTTAACTTCTCTGAGTATTGAAATTGTTCTCACATCTTTCCTAACATCTCTTTCCATTCTTACGGTCCTTTGAGCTCAACTTAAGCTCTCCTACACAATGCCCTTTAACAATTAACATCTGTTCCCCTCTTTGACGTTTATTAACTGGAATGCCAACAAAATCTCTTGGAAACGTCAGAAACCTTTGGAATTTCTCTTCTGACATGATGTCAATGTATATCTAGTACCACAACAGCGATTTACAGTTCACTGATACAATATACCCAGAAGTTCGCCTGGCTGCTTTCGCCTCACTATCAAGCGCAACATGTCACCATTTTGTTACTCTGCTGACGCTTTTAAGCCTAGAAGCTTCCTCAATTAGCATTCTTTTCGACAGCAAACATCGACTCTATTGTAGCAGCATATAAACTTCCGTCCAAACGTTTGCCACTGAACGATTTCCTACTTCTGTTTTCCTTTCCATCACTCACGCTGCTTCTTGATGACCTTATAACAAATACGAATACAGGGGATGCACGGGGAGCTTAACAAACGGCCGCCGCCTTCAACAAGTAGCTCACAATAAGGGTTCTCATGCCATTGCTTGACAGGGCCTATATACTATTTTCACACACTCAATATATTGTCAGATAACTCCGAATTAGATCTACTGAGTTACACAAACTCTCGTAGTGCGCATTCTTCCAGAAATTGACTCCGATCTGTGTCCTACTGTCGCCACTTTTCATGTCGATAAATCCTTTTCCAGGCCATAGTCTTTTCACGGTTACATCAACTGGAACTACTTTCGCAGCCATCTTGATTAAACACTCTAGCCCAAAATGCTTCACAAGAACAGGAGTAACTCCGATCACGCACTAACTCGTTTTACCTCTGGCATGGTCTCTTCCCTGCAGTACCCTGCTTCTCCACGGCGCTCTAATCTGCGTACCTCCTTCCTTACTCAGTCTCTTCTACTAGAGAGTACACAACTGCTGCGTGCAAAACATTAAATGCGTCGATTATGGTAGTTTTATCTATCCTGGCAACGTCACCAGCTAAATCAGCTATAAAGACAGGCGAAGGGAATCTTGGACGGTCACTGCTGTGCTTTCTAGCTGTGCCATCTTTCGGGCCTTTCTCCCCTCGACTCTTTTTTTCGGAAAGATACGAAGCTTATTTTTCGAGACCCACTGTGATTCCATCGTTAAGAGAACAACAGATTCTTGAAGAGCTAGTCCTAAAAATGCGAGCGATTTGCAGAGTACCTTCAAACTATGAGCACTTTCACCCTGCGTCAAGCCACTGGTATTCTTCATCACCTAGAGATAGGAGCGTCACTCCGCTCCTATTTCTCAGTTCCATTGCCACCTAAGTTCGCCTCTCCTCGGAAAATTTATCCTATTTTATGTACCTTAGCTTTCAAGAATGTTCCAAGACATAACTTCATTCGTAACTTAACCCTGAAGGATCTGTCATGCAAGGCCCTTGCTTTCTTGACTTTTTTCTGCAGTGTGTTGATTCCTCTGGGTTGCTTCCCTTTCTCATGGAAACAACACACATCATTGCTCTTCACAAACCCGGAAAACCGATCAACCTTTCTTCCAGCTATCGCCCTGTAAGTCTCCTACTAGCTCTTCCCAAGGTCTTTGAAAAGCTTCTTCTAAAAAGCATTATCAAATCTCTCTCCACCAACTCTACATTACACCATTTCACTTCGGCTTTCGAAACCAACATGTTGTTGCGAGTCAGGGAGCATATTTCTCGTGTCTTTGAAAGTAAACAGCGCACCACTGCAACTTTCCTGAGCTTCACACAAGTCATTGTTTAGCTGGCATGTAGGGCTTCTTTATAAACTTCATCAAATTGGTATTCCAGGTTGTCTATGCCACATTGTTAACTCCCTTCTTCTGGATCGCAGCTTCACCATTAAATTTGAACATAGAACCTCGACACCTAGACCTACCTGCTGGTGTGCTTCAAGGATCCATATTGGGACCAACCAGCTATACCTACAGTAGCTGTGGCCTTGCATGTACATGATACAGCTCTCTTCACCTCGAACTCAGACTCTTTACTGCCTCTAGGGTTCTCGAAGCGGCATTAAATGGTTTTACATGTTGGCTCGCTACCTGGTGTATCACACGGAACCCACCAAATGTGAAGACATTTTTACACTTCGCCGACCAACAGAACTGCCCCTGTTACATTCCATAGAGTAGAAAGCATGCCAATGCCGGAGTCCACCTTAAACGCCGGCTTGTTTGGTAACTGCACCTTGATCAGGCATTCGCCGTTATCTATTCCCGCTTATCCAAATCCTCACTCAGAAGTAACCTTATTCTACGCTTCCTTCGTCCGTCCATAAAGTAACCTGCGCCTGCCCAGTTGGGGTGTCGCAGCTCCCAGTGAAATTGAAGGCCTACAGCAGGGGAAGATAGGTAACGCTGCTGTGACGTCAGCTCACTCAGCTCACATGCTCCCATCGAAAGCCAGTTGAACGTGTGACGTCAACGCGGGCAAGAGGAAATGGCATAAGGGACATCGTAATTTTAATGCTGACTGTTTCAATTACGGAATAGTCACAGATTATAAACAATTACATTTTGGCTTTATGCCATATAAAGCGCACGCACACGCACACCACACACTACCACAATTATAACTGTGTTTTAAATTTCATGCAGATATCTTCAATCGTTTTTAGAGAAAAACATTTTAATTCCCTTTGTAATGCAGTGTAATTTTTAGAAAATAAAAGCACTCAGCACATTGTGACGGTTCTTTTTAATATCCGATGAGTTCTTAATTTCAGGCCGTATAGGGTTTAGGTAAAATTGCTGAGGGCAAGGATTATTTAAAATAAATATTCAATATTAAAATAGGTTTTATTTTATTCAATCACACAAGTGCAAAAATCGCCGCTAGGTATTATGAAATTGTCCCAAATTATCTTACTTTGAAGTGTTGCCGGAAATGATACTTTGTATGTTTCAGTGTGTCAAAGTATCATATATGGAAAACTTTCGAGAGAGATTGATCGTACATAGATACGATATACGAGTACCTAGTGACGATCATTTTTCGCCATATCTCTTTGATATATTAAGTTGTTATATTGACGCCGGGCATGTTTCCGTGCATTTGATTGCATTTTGTTTTATTATTTTGTATGGTTAAGATTATACTTTCGGACATTTGTAAACTATTCAATAATCAAGATTAACACAAATATTTTTATCAGGTAATATATCAACAAATGTCAATTATATACTCACTAAGAAAACTAAATTTAATATTAATATCTAATATGCATTTTAAACTGTTTCCATACAACACACAACTTTACCTCCTTCGAAAGAAAATTGTTTCACTAAAGCTTCAGTTTTTGACAAAGGAATGAAGGAGTGTAATTTTAAAGCACAGCTGGACCCATCGTTCTTGGCCCCTGATCTGACTGGAAGTCCTGTTGGCGAATCCATAGTTTTTGCGTCTTTCATCAGCTCATATTGTATAACTCTGCGAGTGAAACCATGCACATGGAGGGGGAAGGTAGTGATATCTGCATGATCTGAGACAGTCCTTGCTAATTCACAGGTGCTTTTTAGTGCAGCGTGCAGTGGAAGACATAGATCTTTGCGATAAAGAGTGAATAACAGTCCAAAACTTGTGTGTAATAATGATTGGTCGAAAGTTGTTAAAAGTATTGTATTTAACCTTTCCAGTGCGCCAAACCCCAACACTCAAATCTAGATGGCCTTAGAGTAACAAGTGATTTTATATTACGGTGCGCGCAGAAATTGCTTAATTTATGAGCCATAACTAAGCAAGTAATTTAAAAATACGGAAATAAAGAAATACAGGTCTCCTTATTTGATGCCTATTACCCATAAAACAATTTTGAACCTCCTACGAAAAAGTCGTGTTTTACGGGTGTGCGATTTGACGTGGATTGACCCGTATATACCTTTTTTCATTCCTCTGTTTGTTTCAGGAAAAAAATTTAAACGTTATAATTTTTGGAACAATTTATCCTCACTGATCGAATTGCTTCTCATATCTTAAGCGATTTAAATCTTTAGCAGAAACCATATCCTGGTTTTTAAGTGCACTTTTCCTGAGTTTCTGCTGAAAATTTGAACAAAAATGATTAAAAATTACATCAGGAGGGACATTTTTAATGCACAAAGGTGTAGGAAAACTCAGTCGTGTTTTAAAGGGCATTAGAAGAAAAGCAATGGGTCGAGCTTGAAGCTTTAAAATTCTGTGAGTGCCAAAGCCATAGACTATGTTTGGACATATAAAACATATCTTTTTTAATGTTTCCCTAATGTTAACACATTTTTATCTGTGGGTACCCTTCATTGTATCTCGCTTGAGATACAAAAATAACTGATGTATGCTTAATATTATCAACCGGTATAGTTTCTTAGAGAAGCCACAGAATCTAATTATATGAATGAGAAATGAGAGTGCACAAAGTTCTACAGTTTTATAGGTTGGTGACTTGTTGGCCTAATAACAGATATTTCTGTAAAACGTAAGCTCTTTTGAATGTCTGTTTGCCCTTTTTTACGTACTTGTTGTTTTCTAACATGTTAACTGCGAAATGACTCTTCATAGGTAAACAGTCTGTTTCTATGTGCTCCAATTTCAGGGACAAATCAGTAGACCGTATGCTCTCTGCGTAGGCTGAAGTAAATGGCAAAACAGATGCAAGTAATCACTGCTAAAACCCCTCTAACGAATCATTGCCGCTTACGTGCAGAGCGCTGTCGTTTGTTGACAACTGTGTGTATGGTCTGGAACAGCAAATACACTCTGTGTCAAAGCATTATTGACATAAGGCCTGAAAGCAGACAAGTACAGTCACCACAGCTATTCATCATGCTTTGTATAGCGAAACTAATTGCGACAATGGCATCGGAGATTTCGGCCCAACAAAGATTCATCATTAGGGTCAGGAATCTTATGTTCCAATAACTCCTTTAATATTATGACAAAGACGACAAAATCAGTCCCTGTTACCTTACTATCACTTTATTATCTTCTGAAATTTTACCACAAAGACAGTTTTCTTCTCGTCGTGAATACAGTCTACAGTCTTTCGTGTTATCACAACTCACTAATGTTCTTCTCATAACCTTGCTCAGTCCTTTTAGTGTCGTTCTACACTACCTCTGTCTCTCATACCCTAATTACAATCACTCGCGACGTTCACTGAATCTTCTTACGACGCACGCCACACACCACACGTCGACACCTCGGGCTCGATCCCAGGCAACCACATGTGGGATTTGTGGTGGACGAAGCGGCGCTGGGGCTGGTTTACTCCGGCTTCTCCGGTTTCCCTTGCCATTTCATTCTATCGGTGCTCCATCTTCATTCCATGTACCATCAGTGTCACCGCCTGCGGTGCTGTAGTAGTAAAAGTGGGCGTTAAACACACACACACCCACAGCTGCCTCACACTCACTGGCCAACTCATATCCGTACTCAACTCTAAAACTAAAGCTCATTAACTCACTGCTGTTCGTTTCTTCGCACCGCGATGACTCAGCTAGAAATCTCGAGAAGGTGCTAGAAAAGTCCCTTTAGTTTCTACCGCTTCCATGGTTAGTCACGTATACAAAAAAACAATTCCGCGAGGCAGCCTGACCTTGAACGCTTTTTTTTCTCGCCGGCCCGGCAAGTGGTGTGAAGCAGCCCGGACTCCGTCCATTGTTGTGCGTCGAACCCGGCGCGACAATATCTGCACATTCATGCAGTGAAAAGTTCCATGATATGCGTATAAATATGTCCATATTGACGTAAAATAAGAGTTAAGGGAATTTCATATCATCTCTGTAAATTAAACTGTTATGGAAGCTGTATGAGTTATAACTCATCAAAGTTTATCTTTAATATTGAAGAACTAAGATATACCCATGCAACCTAGCAGCGTTACTCACTTTTACTTTTGGTACGATTACACAAACACAATGCCTTTACCATATATATTTGCACATCGTTGAATTGTAGGACCTGAACTGCAAATGAAGTACAACTGCGAACCTGCAAGAATTGAATTTCTGGGACTCTTAAAGGTTGAATGTTTGAACTGCTTTCCTTTGTGTAAATTAGTACGATTAGATACTTATCAATGCTCACATGTGCTAAACATTGACGTTTAATAGTTATATATTACAACAGAAATAGAAAACGACACATTTATCAATGCGCGAGAAATTTTCTGCATGAGCTGGTAAAAGAGTTCCAATAACTCCCAAGTTAAAAATATCTTTGTTAAGTAGCATATATATATATATATATATATATATATATATATATATATATATATATATATATATAGCATTAGCTTTTTCCGTTGCCTTTCTCAACTGTATGTCATGAGGTGCGAGGTGAATTAACAAAGAGAAACAACTCGCTCACTGTGACCTGGTACGGATCTCTTGTGGGCTACCGCCCCTTGGGGAGAAGAGATGAGGCGAATAGAAGCCACCGTTCGGCAGAGAGGGCGATTCCTAACAATTCTACAGACCGTATCCTGGCGCACCACCGAAACTTCTCACCGCAGAGATAGGGCGACAAAGCTACCTTAGCGGCCTGAGCATCGGCAGGCAACTGTTCTAACGGGGACCAGGGAAGAAGGTTTACACAGTGTAAGCATCCGCACCATCTCCCCGAACGAGCGCAATGACAACCAGATCTGAAAGATGACAAGGTAAATGAAATGCGGAAGGGAAGAGAAGGAATACCCGGAAGTGACAAAGGAAAACCACGGAAAACCCAACTCAAAGTGGTCTGTCGACGGGAATCGAAGCCACGAACTGTCGAATGTGGGCTTCAGACATTACCGTCCCGCTCGGTAAAGTATATCATCGTATACGTGGTTACTAATTTTTAAAGTGTAGGATATGCAATACAAATTAATGATCAAGGCCTCTGAATAATTAATTATTATTAGCCACGGAATTAGTAAGAAGCGATTCAGTAAAACTGCGTTGCTAGAGCACGTTGCCGTGGAAATACTCGAAAATAAAGTTGTGCGCTCGCCATTTTAGTTATTGTAAAATAATATTTTCTTAAATTAAAATTTAAATAACACCATTATTATTATTATTATTATTATTATTATTATTATTATTATTATTATTATTATTATTATTATTATTATTATTATTATTATTATTATTATTATTATTATTATTATTATTATTATTGTTATATTGTTATTAGTATTGTTATTATTGTTGTTATTGCTATTTCAATAATTGAGTCAAGTTTTATAAAACTGCTTACAAGCATTCCTTGTAATAAAGTTAGAGTAGGGTAATTATACTAATTATTTCCCCAAAGGTGTTACAATTTGGTCTAAATAAAATACCTGTTTTAGATAACAAGCTGATAGGCATGTTTTTTTTTTTTTTTTTTTTTTAATTTTAAATTTTTATTTTTTAACCTCTTTAACGTTTTGGGAGATATTTTTCCACCTACCACTCTGATATTTCATTTCAGGGAGATGTTTTGTAACTTACCCCTCTGATGTTTTAGAGAGATGTTTCGCCGCTTGAGGGTGCACTTAAGTGAAAAAAATGATTTTCTAAAGTATTGAAGTTAGAGGCTTAATTTTTTGCCCAGGCATTTTCACCAACTAAAGAAATGTGTGCACCGATTTCATTCCAATATACCAGGTGAGTCACCCGCGTCTTATTTTTTTTTTTTTTTTTTTTTTTTTGGAAGATAGGCCACCCATCAAACGGCATATGCGCCTTAGTCCAGTTTTGCGCTTACTAAAATGTGTTGCTTGACGTTCTTAAAGAGAGGAAAGCGCAAAATGGAGAGCAACAGCGGTTTAAGGGACAGAACGTACTCCTCGCTAAAGTACACCTCAAAAACATTGTTATATTATATTTTTTAAAAATTATAAGCAATATCAAAATTCCAAACGCACATTTACCTACCCATATTCTGAACTATGTTGGAAAAAATGTTTAGATCTTTAGCTAGATTTTTGTGGGAGAAGATAGATTTTGAATATGAGAAATCAACAAATTGTTTCCGAGAAAAATGAGTTAGAAGTTGAAATGGAAGATGTGAGCATGCCCATTTAAAAGCCAGAGGCAGTCATCAGTTTAAAAATGGAAAGCATGTGTTCCCCCCTCCCTAGGGATTAAAACTTGGCAGATATATTATTTAAGGTATGGTGCATTTTTTGCAAGAAAAATCCAAAAATCGATTTTTTGACCAAACAGGCTAAAATATCATTTCAGTGTTCCCTTAAGCATGGGCGAAATATACATAAAATACAGATTCATTTCTGTCAACATACCCGCATGCAAGTAGGACTGGAGAAGCGAGAAAGTGATGACTTGAAAACGCGCTTGTTCAGCTCTGGCGGTGTTTGTGTCGTAAAATTGACAAGTGAAATGGGAAAGTCGTCTCCCTTCGTCTAGATAGAAAAGTTCTGTCCATAAGCATAATGGGATAACGCAAGCATATTGCGGGTTCGGTTAGTGGAAAACAAAATCATTATGAAGGAAGGCAAAGCCTAGTTTGCATTGCTCCACTAAGTGTGTTATTTGTACGGTCTCTTTCCCGCTCGCTTGCTTGCTTGGTGTTGTGGTATTTACGTTGTGCTCGGCGACAGCCGCAGATGTTAAAACCACAGCACACAAGCCAGTTCTCTCCTACAGCTAGACATTCATAATAAGAAGAACAAACACTGTCATTGGCGTTCAGCGACAGATCTAATTCTCTTGTTTTATTGCTCTTTTACTTTCTCTTCCCCTGAGTTACGCAAAACAAAATATTACATTGGAAAAATAAAAGCTTTAAGGCTTCCTGAATAAACAAATAAGTATATTTTTACTTTCTCTAACATTTGCTTGTAGTAGATAGCGAAAACATTATACAAATATTCCACCCAAGTGTTCGACTTCAGTATTTCGCAGAAATAAATGCTCTCCCCCCCTCCCGAAAAAAAAATCTGATGTTATATTCACACGACTAGAATTCGGAAGTTGGCCTGTAAATTGCCTAGAAAAGACCTCTACAAAAGGCATAAATTTATCCTAAAATGGGATCTAATAACTAGAAAAGAAGGTAATAATGTGACCCACATTAATTCTAATATTCAACTTTTTCTAATCTATCAGGGCTACAATAATACATTGTGTACCCTGCGTGTGCAATAATTAATTCATTAATTGTCCTCAAATTTATTTTATTCAGCATCTTGGACAAGGTCGGTATGACGCTTTTACTCTCTCTCTCTCTCTCTCTCTCTCTCTCTCTCTCTCTCTCTCTCTCTCTCACGCCTTTAAATAGGGGAAGTATTGTGTTCCACCTAAGAATTCGAAATCGGGATTTCGCAAGAAATACTTGTTTTGGGACACAAGCATTTTTAGAAAAAGGTCCGCGCCCTCGCAATGAGTTTCAAGGAAGCGGCATAAGATTTTCAAGAACATCCCTCACCCCAGACTACCCTTTAACGGAACATTTTTCGAAAAGTTTTATTTTCTCAAAAATCGCTCTAACGATTTTGATTAAAATACCACGTGTTTCACATTCTTTTATGAAAAATAACATGTATATCTAGAATTTTCTGGAAATTCCTCAAAAGCCCTCTACAGTCTGGATGACTCGCATATCTGGCAAACAGTAAGAAGTAGATAAAATCTTACTTCACAGAAGATGTAATCTCCTTGAAACACAATTTACATCTGGTGCAGTTATTTCTTGGTCAAGCACAGATAATGGAATTTGAAAGCCATCACATAGCCAGTAGCTTTAAAACATTTGAATATCGCTTAAAGCTGCTGCATTCCTATATTTCCCTTGTACCTACAAGAAAATTAGCAATAAGATAGTTTGTGCAAATGTTTATCTTGATTAACATAAATAAGAAGAGGAATAGTGATTGTAAAAATAGTTTGTACAAGAGTAGAGAAAGCCATGTGAGTGCACACGTCATTATTTTGTATTTTTAATCTGCAGTGCCTTTGTGGTGGCAAGTGCGGATGAATCTGGTTTAGGACGCTGCTAGGGTGGCTGCTAAAGTTTCCGCAAAGCCGAGAAAACCGAAAGGTCATTTGTGGTTGTGTTGTATTTCAAACATGTATATCTTAATCCATGTTGAGGGTAGTTTAGGGTGGGAGGACTTTTTTGAAAATATGTGTGTCGCATTCTTGGAAGATACAGAGCTTAAATCCCAGTTTGGTACTTAACCGACTTTTCGTTTTTGAGTTATCCTGTACCTGGGGACAGGCCCGGTATATACTTTTCGATCCATTCCTGCCCTCGCCTGCATGCATAGGCAACAAGCAGCAGTTCTTGTCCTGGCATGAGGGAGGCAGCATTTTGTCTTCTTCAACCCTCCCTTCCCCTCTCCGCCCCTCCAGGTTGCGAGTGCGCTGTCAGGACATACATTCCAGTTACCTACAGGACCTGGAATTTAGCTGGATTTATAACTCAAATGTACAATGCTTATTTTGGAGTTACTGAAGCGTAAACATTCCTGTTATACATTCGTCCTAGCTGAATGCATGGTACTAAGAAATAAAGCTTTTAAATAACATTCCACACCTTTGCTATGAGCTTTCATATTTCACCACATTTTGTAGCTGGTCCCGCGCTTTTGTACATAGTCCGACGTTTTTACATGTTTTCGACGTCATTAGCTAATTTAAGCTCTACAGTGTTTAGATTCTACAAGTTTTCGATCCTTTTATTGTATTTCATATAGTTTAAAACAATGAGTCCAGTGATGGAGATCTAAAGGTAATTGTAACCGTATTTTTAGTTTCTCCACTTCGTATAGTCTGCCGAGATTTCACTGGAAATGTTTTGAGGCCTCCTGAATCCATAAGAAACATTTTTAGAAAAAGGTGTGTGTGTGTGTGTGTGTGTGTGTGTGTGTGTGTGTGTGTGTGTGTGTGTGTGTGTGTGTGTGTGTGTGTGTGTGTGTGTGCGCGCGCGCGCGTGTAGCATAACTCGAAAACAAAAATCGGTTAAAAACCAAAGTTATATTTAAGTTTATATTTTTCAAGGAATGACAGGAAGATTCTGAAGAAAATTCCTCTAGCCTAAACTACCTTTTTACAGGAGAAATATTTTGAAAATTTTGATTTCTCAAAAATGACTAGCGATGTTGATTAAAATGACATGTTTAAGATATTTTAATGCAAATGAAACGTATATTTCGAATTTTCTGTCTGTAGTCCATGTAGTCCTATTTACTCTTGATGACTTTTGCATAACTGGTAAACCAGAACATATAATTGAAATCTTACTATACACAAATTGTAGACCTCGTTAAAATACACAAGTTATGTCCAAATGCATTTTTGTGGAGTTAGCCATTTCGGAAATATTCCTTGTTATTTGTGTGAGTTGTGCAATACTTGGTTTTCTTAAATGGAAGGTCGTTCTTCACGTTTTAATCTCTTGGCCGTGCAAGGAGATCGGAATTTCAAGGCCTTCATATAGCGACCAGCTTTAAAAGATTTGACTATCGCTCAAAGCCTACTGTATCCCCATGCCTCCTTGCACCTTCAAGGAAATAAGCAATAAGATAATTTCTGCAAATGTTTATCTCGACTAGCACGAAGAAGATAGATTATTTAAAAATTATTTTGTTGTTTAACGACGCGGTCAATTACCAGGATCACATCAGAGTCGCCGGTGTGCCGGAATTTTGACCCGCAGGAGTTCTTTTACATGCCAGTAAATCTACTGACATGGAGCTGTCGTTTTTAAGCACACTTAAAAACCATCGGCCTGGGCCGGGTTTGAAACCGCGACCTTGGGATCAGTAGGCCAGCGTCTAACCAACTGAGCCACCCAGACCGACGAAGAAGATAGAGGAATAAGAGTTTATAGGAATAGTTAGTACAAGAGTAGAGGAAGTCATCAGATTTTTCCAACTCTGATGACCCTACCCCACTCCTCTGCCAAAGACGGTTTGCGGTTTAAACGTATAAAGTAAACAGAAGCTACAATGGCTCTCGCCCTCTTTTGAGGGTTGCCTTTTGTTTCCTAATGGTTTTTAGCCCAATTTCAGAAGGAGCGCTCATCCCTTGAGACCATCATGCTTTGAAATATACTTAAGATCCTCACACTATATGCGACCGGCATAAGGTAACCAAGGCGGAAGAATTTGCGAAGAAATAATTTTGAAATTATCAACATTTGAGTGCCCATATAAACTTTGTTGATAGTATTTTGAATAGTACTAAGCACAGGCTTGTAACACTTGTGATAACAACAACAACAACAACAATAATAATAATAGTAATAATAATAATAATAATAATAATAATAATAATAATAATAATAATAATAATAATAATAATAATAATAATAATAATAATAATAATAATAATAATAATAATAATAATAAACACTTAAAACTTACAAATCTGGCAACGTATACGATGCCTTACTTTCTTGCAAAATGGTCGAAAAAGGATATTCAGTGTAATGATTGAAATAATCTTAATAACAGCTCTGAAGTGGCGAAGTTAGCAGTTTGGAGCATGTAATTATGGAATATAAGCTAAGTTTAACAGTAATAAGAATTAGGAAGTCATGTTGTAAGGACATGCATGAAATACCGCCCAACGTGTTTTATCAGCACTCAAGAGAATAACACAGGTTTTCCGATTTCGCCTGTAAACAGGTTTTTCTTGACCTGCCCAATATTGAGGAAAACTGCCTCCCTATGTTAGCCGGCGGTAAACCTATTATACCTGCACCTGCCGGGACAGGCAAGTGCAGGCACGAAAAATCGCAGAAGAGTGTGCGCGCGCAAATGCGACAGAGAGAGATAGGAGACACAGGTGGACCTTGTTCTAAAAATGGTTTTGTTGTTGTTGTTTTTTTTTTTTTTTTTTTTTTTTTTTTTTTTTTTTTGTTTTAATCCAAAATGCGTATTCCCTTTCTTGGGGGTATACTAACGTCCTCCAACGTAATGTGATATCGGACGATGAATGAGTGAATTCGAAGCGGTGCTCAAATGAGCCCGAAGTTCATAGAGCTTAAAGTTACCCGACCTTCGTCTTTCTCAGAATAAGGGGAAACCTCGGAACAAAATTATCCGGAAAACTCGCCCTAATCGAGATTCAAACTAGGCATTACTTGAATGTTAGGCAGACACGCTACCACCACACCACGGAGGCGGGCCTCGTATGTGTACTTCCGCTGAAATATTTGTATTGAGATTTTGTCTAGAATGTGCTTTCTCTGCTTACTATAGGCGACTATAGAGAAAGTGGCAAAGGGCTACGAGAGGTGTAATGGATAGAGAAAGTCATGTGAGCGTTAGAGATTTTAATTGTTTCACTTCCCTCGTGTATGTTTATGGAGTCGGTAACAAAAATAATGATTTGCAAAAGTAATGTGACTTCAATGCAATCTTGTTTGTTTCTTTTTATTTTCGAGTTTGGTTTCCATTCACGAACTTCCATAGAGGACGACATTTAATAGAATGAAATCAAAGCTGAACTATTTTGCTCTGTCGAGGACAAAGGAAACACAACGAATGTAATAAAATTACAACATTCTTGCAACATTTCAAATTAAAGAAATGAAAGGACAGAGTTTTCTGTGGCGCTTCACTTGAAGCTTAGTAACTAAATTAGAAGCAGGGGAAACCATCTTCTGCTGACGTAAATCCCTCTTTTCTCGTTTCTTCAAGATTCTTTTGACATTAATTTCACTTCTTGGCAAAGTTACATGTACATTAATCAACTGCAGCTTATAAATCCCTCGGCTGCTTCTATGAGGCATTATGTCTTTGTCTTGGATTTTTTCTTGTAAGAAACATAAATGCAATTAAGTGTGACAACATGGCAAGCTTTGTTAATATCAGACTGCATTCAAATTCAAAACTCCGTATTTCATGACATGTGTACATTAGTTGTATGTTGCTGTATTTCGACAGTCACTGCACTGGCTAACATTTTAAATTTTGTTCAGGTTCATATTGGGCTTAGTTTTTATTGAAACAAATACCATGTCTCTACGAACAAGTGAACAATGCAATAATTAGAAGGCACATAAAATAATAGAATAAAAGAACTACACTGGAAGTTGCGGGCTGAAATCATGTGGCACCACCAATTTATTTATTTATTTATTTATTTATTTATTTATTTATTTATTTATTTATTTATTTATTTATGATTTATGTATTTATGTATTTATTTATTTATTTATATTTTTTGTTTTCCCGCAGTCACCGAGATAAATACATGTTTGAATATTGAATACCAATACCTTAAGTTTCACCTAAAGTGTAAAACTATAGTTCTTTTTCTTCTTCTCCTTCTTCAACACGACTTGGTCCATTGAGCCTATTCCGGCTCCAAAGTCTTGTACCTTCCACCTTTTCCTCGGTCGTTCCAGCGGGAGAGCAAAAAACCTCCAAACGGGCTGCGTGGATGAAACCATACATTTTTAAAACTGCTTTACTTACCAACTTTACGAAAGGAGATGCTGAAACTGACTACTGTCGTGGTTCATACATTTCGGCATCTCCTTAGGAAACTATCCATCATTCGCCGTAGCTCTCGTTGGGAGATGCTTGCGATTTCTTGGCAGATATTTTGTTTTAATTCTGCCAGGGTGCGTGGATTTGTCTTGTACACTTTGTTTTAAATTACCCCAGAGATAGAAATAGCAGCGGGTTTGGTGGGAAACCGAGGGGGCCATAAATCTCTGCGAATAATTCTGTCCTGAAACACACTTTCAATTGTTCTCATCGGAAGATTGACTGTATGAGCTGTTGCAGTCTTGTTGAAAAAAGGCAAATCACGCTTCCCGCCTTTTATTCTCTAAAACAAGGGGGGCAAAATTGTATTCACGTATGTACGGCCGTCAACTGTTGACTCGAAAAAATATGGCCGTATAACTCAACCTAAGTAACCCTTCATGACAAAAAATTTGTGTATGGTGCGCCATTAGCGGAGAAGAGTTTCACAGAGCTCCAATAAGCGATTTCTATCTTTAGGGTAACTTAAAATCTAAAGTGTGCAAGACAAATGCATACACCATGAAAGAATTAAAATAAAATATACGTCAGGAAATTGCCAGAATTTCTTAACGTGAACTACAGCAAGTGATGGATAGTTTCCTAAAGAGGTGCCACAACTGTATGTATGGACCACGATCACCAGTTTCAGCATCTCTTTTCATAAAGTTGGTCAGTAAACCCTTTGAAAGTAGTTTTAAAAATGTATGGTTTCATGCGCGCCTTTCTAGAATAGCGGCACCGGCATTTAGCGCCGAGGTGTCGGCAGTCAAAATATCACGCAACCCGTTCGGAGGTTTTTGCTCTGGTGGTATGTTCCTTTGTCCTTGTGATTGATAGTTACTTGCTCTTTTGGGAATTCTATTTTCTTCCATTGTATTTAAGTGCTGTTTCCAATTGGTTCTGTATTCTGTTATTGTTTTGTTTAATTCTCCTACTTCTAACTGTCGTATCGATCGTTTTGTTTTTTGTCTAGTCTTGTACAACCAGCTATGTGAGGGATTTCATTTCTGTGTTTGTATGTATATTTCTTTTACGTTGTGCCACCATTATCTATATTTCTAAGCCGTATGTTAAAATTGGGACAGCCATTGTTTTATATAGTTTTATTATGGAATCGTTCCTTACTTTATTCTTTAAGGTTCTTTTTATTGTATTTGTTGTGTAGCTGAAATTATTTATTTTTTAAATATCTATTTGCGTTCTGTATATTATTACATGTGCGAGAAAATTAAATTTTAGACCGAACCATAGTAAACATGAAAATAGATGATAAAAGCGAATGCTCTACCTTCTATCCTCAGATAATGAAAGCAGATAGACTGGGCGGACATCCTAATGTCATCTGCTTGGCTCATATACAAGCAGGGATGCAGTTGTCTAGCACTAAAATCCCAGTGGGCACGTGTCGAAGCTGCTTGTCACGTATTGAAGTAGGGTACAGTTGCCTAGCACTAAGGTCCCTCTGGATACGTGAGGAAGGAGGATGGTAAAGTACAGGATGCTCTTCAATGTGAATGAATTTTTCATAGCTGGTAGCAGTAAAATTGTGAATCTCATTAGACCACACAATTTATTTTAAATACTATTTTTACAACCATTTCCAAGATATTCTTTATTATTGGTTTCGATTTTAAATCACTCCACTTTTCTCAGATAAGAATATATTATTTTGCTTTCTTTCCTTTTTTTCCCCCCTTCTTTCTCACTTTCTTTTGGACATGCAAAGAAAACAGAATTTCAAAGCGTCACTATCTTTTTAGGTAGGTATACTGTACTTATGTAATTCCATTGTACAATCATGGAAAAAATGACTGAGCGCATTAGAAAGGCAGAATACCTCTAAATCCCATGTCGTATTGCAGCGCCGTTTACACAAGCCGATATTTCCAATATGCAGCTGAATTCATTGATAGTCTGTGTTCCATATGTTATCGTCTGTCGGACACAAACTAACTTGTGTACACCGCGCTGCAACACGACATGGGACTTCGAAATATTCTGCTCTTCTAATGCAATTATTAATTTTTTCTATGGCTGTACCTACAAGGAATTATGCAATAAGATAATTTCTGCAAATGTTTATTTTGATTAACATGAAGTAGACAGAAGAACAGTACGGTTGTAAGAATAGTTGTGCAAGAATGAGTAAAGAAAATCACGTGAGTGATTGACAAATTGACACTCGTGATGTATATCACGTGGTTTTATCGTGTACATAAATGAGACCAGACTGTACGAAGATCACTATTGCTATGGTAGCCACGTAATCCTTTCTGTTTAAATAAGGGTTGCAACTTTGTGTCACTCGATATTATTGTCCTCGTTTCTCCCTGCTGCTTCGTGTGGCAGGACTTTTCGACCAAGCTGTGTTAATAGAATAAGAACTCCTCGGAAGACAGGCCAGCTTAGGAACAAAACAAGAGGATGAGTAAAACCTTGTTAGCTCCCCCAGTTGCTACGTTGGTTTTTAAACAAAAACAGCCGGTATGTCGGGACCAAAAACATGTGAATACTACCTACTGTTGCAGTGCATATAGCTATAAAACTAAGGACGACGCTGAACATTTTAGAAAATAAAAAAAATTGAGGATCAGTTTTAAACAATTTAAATCGTTTTGTTTTTCAAAACATTTCCCTTCAGCATTAATCAATTTTGAATCCGATTAAACCAATCCTTAAATCAATGATGCCACTCTTTCGAGGCACTTCAGAAATTGGGTTTCTATAACGTTGCACTACTTCTCCTGATGACATTCATTTTATCTTTAATTTTTGGAAACAAAAGGAACTCGCAAGGTCTGGGCTGTATGGTGGAGGGTCCATGGTGCTAAGTGTTATTGCATTCAGATGCTCAGTTAATTTTTCTGTATGCGACGATGCGTTCACATGACGTAAAACCAACTTCCCTTTTGGATGTTTTTCACGAACATTTTAGAAAATGTGCGGTAAACGACATTTTTTAATCAATCTGCACTGACGATATGTGTTTATCCTAATTTTATAGTAGCAGTATGACCCGTTTTTGAAGAAGAAAAACAAAACTAACAACCATTTTCTTCCCAGCACTGCCAATTCGTTGGACTTTTGTAGGCTTAGGTTCTGCTCGAAAGACCCATTGACTTTTCTTTTCAGGACTATCAGAATAAATCCAAAATTCGTCAGCAGTAACATATTCCAAGCCAAATTAGGAATTTTTCCAGAGTTTTTCTGCACCAATCCATACATTGTTGTTTTTGGTCGGGAGTCCGTTTACATTTAATCCATCGATAAGAACACTTTCTCACGTCTAATATTGATGTAAAATGTTTTGGGTTTGAGTCATTCCAATACCCAATGTTGCGGCAATAATTTAATAAGATGATCTCCGTCGACCTTCATCAAGCCTGCTCAAACATCCGCAATATTTTCATCAGTAACAGCAGCTCTTGGATATTCTTCACGAAATTCGTCATTTCTTAGCCTGTCTTCTCATGGTTTAGGAATTAATGACGATTTAAAATCGTAAAAGGTCATAATTCGGAAATATTTTCTAGTCACACCCATTTTTGGTTGAACACAATCTTTAAACCCTTAAAGCAAATTGAACAAACTACACGGCGATCAACAAACAAAACATTCGAAAGCAGCTGTCAAATATAAGTAAATATCACTTGGGTGTAGAAGCATGGCATTCTAAAAAATCAATGTTAGTAAAATGGAGAAAAGGTTCTGCAATGTGCAGGATATACTGGTGTACGACGTCTGTTTACTACTACTTCTGTGCCGGAACTAAACGTCATTTTGTCCCTCAGACCCGATAAGCATACTACACAGTTCCCAGTGTTCACTTTGGGGCGAATGGTTCAAGTCTTATCGTATGCATTTACGGCTAAGGGCGCCCAATTAAATCAGCTTACCACCTGGATGGCTCCAATGATAATCACCGAATTTGCTAAGAGATTTTAAATAGGTATAGTGAAAGCGGGCATGGAATCCAATGGATTAGATTCAATTCCGGGAATTGAACCCTGGACCTCTGGATTTGGAAGCTAGCTAACCTAGACCACAGAGGCAGTCATTATGACATTGTTTGGGCCAATTGGGTGTGTTTTGAAAGTTGAAAAGATTTCGAGAATATTACCTGATGGTGACTAATTCTTATTGTAGACTTATTTTTAAAGAAATGTCTATTTTCACAGTCTTATAACTTTACATATTTGAGTTATAGTATTTATAAAGAGAAATGTATTCTGTAAGACATTGTACTGGGAGCATTAATCATATTGGACATTCCATTACTTAGATTAAGCGAAACTTTGCACAATTCTGAACATTGCTTTAAAATGTTTAATATTCTTCCAGATAATTTTAAATAAATATTCTTACAATAGCATCGAGTGTTGGCTGATGAATTTTTGTTGCAAATTCTCTGTCTTAAAGTGATTTGTATTGGACTTATGCCTATTGTAATGCTGCATCTAAATACTGAATACAGGGCAAGTGCGTATGTTTATTCGTATCTCATTACTGTCTTCACTGCAGTTTAGGAAACAGCGGTATGGCGACAGTTTGTCCGGTAGATTATTAGTCTTGCCAATAAATTTGGCAGAACGATGCAATTTCATTACCTCCATCCACGAAATTGCATTGGCTTCGACCGAAACTCGGCTGCCGGTCATGGATACTGTAGCAGACATACGGCAATCCTACACACTCACACTCGATGGTGTACATTCATGTAATTTCTTATCAACTCCGGTACACAAATTCAATGAGACGGCCAGTTGGGCACAGGTTTGAGGTGGTAGAACCCATTAATTAAAACCGCCTCTCTTAAACGTCATATTTTTATGAACCACACGTTTAGACTGTTCATTAAAAGTAGTGGACATATTAGTGTCAAATCATTCTTTTTGTATACTGATATATTTGCATAGGATATATTTTAATATTGGCAAAATCAGATATTAAATAAGTGTTTTATACACCTCTCTGCTACAGATATCGAGAAGTTGCTTCAAACTGTTGAATATGTGTTCCTTGTGTTTAGTGGTTCACCTTAAGATCATTTCTTTTTAGGAAGTTCTTAATTTTAACTGCCCTTAATTTTGGTCTGATTTCACCAAATAACCAGGGACAACGTTTTCCGAAACAAAATGATTAAACACTGAGAGGTGTTGCGCTGAAGGAAATTATGGATCGATGTCTGGTTGTATCGGATTTTAACAGTGTGGTCATCGGTTTATCTATTGCTCCTTCATGGGGTGAGAGGTCACCAAGAGCGGCCAGGTCTGGTTGCGGCCTCACAACGTGCGAGGTCCCAAATGTTATCAGTAGAGGGAGAAGATTGTGCAATATGCCATAAGTTTAGTGTACATGGGTTTTACTGTTGCTACTGGGCATGTGCAGAGCTGCAGTCATCTGCTGATGCATGTGTATATACGACGGCTGCGTGGTACCGGATACGTCATTCACTCTGTGTCCAACTAATCTGTATCGCATGTGACAGCACGTGGTTCCGCGCTCTAGTTATCAGATGGCGCATCATGGTCATGTAGAGCATGGTCATCATTGCCCATCCCCCAGTTCTCACAGACATATTCTGGCAGAAGAACGAAACTCTATTGCTTCTTGGTGGAGGAAAAAAAAAAAAAAAAAAAAAAAAAAAACAACGCCTAAATGGGGAATTCTTGTTTACAAAGAATTCAATATGTATTCACATGACTTTTTCCTATCCATTTTCTGCTGCCTGCCACTCTTTCGAACGGTTTCACTATTCTACTAAAAGCAATTACTTTTTTTATTTTTTTAAGTGTTTAACGCCCGCTTTTACTACATACGTCACCGCAGCTGGTGACACTGATGATACATGGAATGAAGATGGAACACCGATGGAATGAGATGGCGGGGGAAACCGGAGAACCCGGAGGAAACCCGCCCCAGCGCCGCGGCTTCGTCCACCACAAAAATATTACATGCGGTTGCCTGGGATCGAACCCGGGCCGCTTACTCAAAGCAATGAAAGCAGACCCCCGAGGCAGATGTTACCACATATTTACAAATTTTAACCACAATGGTAACGGTGGCCGATGGTCATACTGGACCTCATATGCTGGTAAAGCATGTGCAGGAATAAGATTTCTTATGAAGGTTGCAGTACTTAAAAATAAAGTTAGCCATGCGTAAATGTGTTCATTTAACAATAACAAATTTGGAACAACAGCAAATTGTAAAATGTGTTCTTGTGCTGTAATTAGATTGACAACGCGCGCACAAAATAACTAAAATATTAGCGTTGCAAGTATACATTAATAGACTTATAATTGTAAAAAATAATTATCAGCATGCATAGAATGTGATTACACAATATTTAATTATCAAAATTGTATGAAGATAGTAATTATGTTGGCACTAATTGTACAAGAGTTGCAACTGTATATTCCTGTGCTAGATATGAAATTGTGAATTACTGAATTAAATGGAGGTTAATGAGTATTTATTTATTAAATCTCCAAAACTCAAAACCCTATTTTGCTAGAAAGGTTTATAGGGGTTAGCTTTATAGCTTACACAACAGTAGGTACTATAAATTTACAAAATTGAATCATTGCATGTGGTTATTGTCACCGCGCCCGCCGCATCTAATTGCCGACAACAGCAGTGTCACCCATCGCATCATTGTCGGCACTACCGCAAAGGAGCCGAAGGAAAGAGACAGAGAATGGCCGCATTGTTGGGGCGCTTGCCGAAAGAGAGAAAAGGATAGAAGCTTCTGGAATCTTCCTCTTTGTATTCCACCGCAATAACTGAACTTTCCAGAATAGTGCCTGGGAGATATAAATAGCGGTAAAGTGCGACAAAAGAGGCAGTCAGACGTATGTGAAGCGTTGAGTAGTCGTGCCGAGGACAGGACAGAGGTATGTGAAGCGTTGAGGGGTCGTGCCGACGGAGAAGGGACAGTTCTTTGTGTTACGAATTCGGAGCCGTGCTGTTGGAGAATCGGAAAAGACTTTCTTGCCGTTGCAACGAGTGTACAAGTTACTGTTTACGGAAATAAAAGTGTTTCTTTATCTCGACTACATCTGTCTTCTTTACTTTTTAACACAACAAAAGTCACGTTATGAAGTATTTGTTATGGCATTTCTTAAATATTGTTTTAAATATGAATGTATTATCACATTCTTCAAAAAGTAATATCAGGTGAAGCCTTTCTTTCAAATATCGGATAATGATATTACAATTTTTAAAAATTCTTGTCTGAATCAATATGAAATCTTATGAAATAACTTCCAAATGTTTCGAGGCCTGTTATAGATTGATTCAAAATGAAATCTGGAGTGAAATGTACATTTAGTCTGTAGTGTGCTGTAGGGAACAACTCTTTAATCAAGTCACCGTTAGCACCTTTTGTCCAAATCATTCAAAGAACCAAAGGTATAGTTAATGAATAATACAATGTGTGATCATAGATTAAGGAATCATTCAACAAAGTTACATATAAATTACAGACAGCAAGTAAAACCTTGGAGAAATCCTTTACGTGTTTCACAATTGTGATACATTGTAATAATCGCTAATGCAAGCTGCTGATAAAATTACTACAATCTGTAAGTTTAACATGTATCAATCATGATATCTTCAGCTCCATAAAACACTTTAGGTTGCAATTAATGCACACTCAAGGGAATAAGACAATTTCCAGTAAGACTGAAAATAAAAATTTAGAAATGCTTTACTTTCCGGCGCGTATGTCTAACAGAACACAACACCCACTCCGAAGAATAATGTAATGAAGACAATACGTTAACAAAAAATGCTATTCATAACCCAAAATTACATGTATAAAACTCTGAATCTTTATTCTGTACTGAGTACTCTGAAACCTGGCTTGGGCCATAACCTTGGCAAAGCCGAACGATGTTCATCGATGAAGTTTCCATCCCAAGTCCATGAAGTACTAAGAAGGCTAGACAAAAGCGAAGACACCTAGCCAATCAGCGCCACCACGCCAGTGTATAATCTGTCCATGACATGTAACACCCTATAGTTAAGTTTACTTTCTTGGCTACACTATCGGAGGCAAAAGGTGTACAAGTCAGAACATGGTCAATGCGCAGACAGTTGTAGCAGTGTGCACATTTGATGAAAGGTTGATCAATTGTCCGAGTTATCGTGGAAACACTCTTCCGTTAATGTTTCTTTGAAGCAGTACATCAAGGATGTTTGAAATCTATACCAGAAAACTCTGGTGAATTCACGTTTAATTAAGTTGGAGAAACTTGCTGCCGAGAACTAGAAATACACAAACGAGTTAAAGGCATAAGAAGCGGTGTCTGTGTCATATGTTAATGTCGTTGTCGGAAGATACCATAATTGTATCTGTGATAAAAGTCACATTAATGTTTTATGGGTGGCGAAAATAATAATGCCGGCAAGTTGCACTTTACTGCAATCAGCTCCTTCATGAATTCAACGCTTTCAAGAACTGTAGAATAGTTCGTCATCTCTAATGGCTGCCCAGGAATCAACCAAAAGAAGGGCTTTGGTTTCTTTCTTATATATCTGGCCACATTACTTGTAGCTCCCTACGTAAATGGAGGGTTTTCGTAGAGAGGGGAAATCTATAACCGCCCCATCTGTTCCTCCCTCTCCTGTCAATACAGGTGCAGCATAGCAGTTAAAGTTTACAAAGAGCTTTTCTCTCTAATCAGTAATACACCAAAGATAGTTTTGTTCTATTCTCGGCGACAACCTTGACCGTGACCTTCCCTTGTAAGAATATAGATGGATAAATATTGAATGACCTCATCAGAGTTACAGTTTCAATAGTTGAGTTCTTTTGAAGTGTTCTGGGAACAACTACAGTTCAACAAATAATGAATATGTAAAACAGCTTAAAGACAGTACCTTTGAAATGTTTTATTTAATAAAGTAGAAAAATGTTTGAAGTATCTAGCTTTTTATAAACACTGTGAATATTTCGATATGCTTTGTTATGTTGTTTCTCTGAGAACAGACGTGTTGTCATTTGTTTGGTTAAGTACAGCGAAGGACTGACTCTAACTTCCTTCCCAGGGTGCATAAGTAATTATCTCCTTGTTATACAACGGGGTTGCTTAATCTCTTCCTGAGGCAACACTTTGAAATTGCTTTGTCTCTGAAGCCAGAGAGAAATTGTCGAGTGGAGGTCGACCGAAGTCGCAATTTGTTATACATTATTCATGCCCAACACCCAATAAAAAAGTCCACCGAACGATTCTAAATCAACCACAATATGCTTTTCTGTTCACTAATTACTCCGCTTGTTTCTGAAAAAAAAAATCGGATGTGTTACAATCAGATGACTTTCGGCACACATCGTTTAGCATTATATAGTTTTTACAGACTCTTCTTATGAAATGTTATTAATTTCTCTACTATGTCCTTGCAGTAAGTGGAGGAAGTATTGTATTCCAACTGAGCGAGATAGCTGCGCGTGAAAGTGTGAGGCTCGCATTTGGGAGGTTCGAGTTCGATTCCCGTGGCCAGTCTTTCTGATTCATTTTTTTTTTCGCGGGCTTCCCGGGGTCCCTAGGAGAATGTTGCGAAGGATAATTACATCTCCTGTCCTTCCATTTTATTCACCCTACACCCTGTTGGTTCTTTCAGGGTCGCAAGTGTCAGCGAAGGCGTTAGGTGCACCTTGGCAGGGATGATATGCGCACAGGGACTCTCCGTAGGATCCGGGTAGAGGTAGGGGTGGCATATATGGGCCTTGTCTCCTAAGATGGCCTCCGAAAGACCTAAAGACTTCGAGGTGTCGTCAAACTTGAGATTCTGTTCCATTAGTCTGGATCTGGCCGCTCGGCGTCACCTTTCACCTCATCCTTCCTCCTGTGGATACCATCTTGCGGGCATAGGTACAACAAGCCTGGCATCAGTGCTGAACCCCCTCGGATTCTTTTCTATTCCATTCCACCCAAACATTCCATACGGACATTTCACCGAAAATGCACAATACAAAACTAGTATTTTTAGAAAAAGGTATGTGCCTGCGTGTGTGCTTGCTTGCGCACGCGTCCATCCGTATGTAACACTCGTATGTAACCGTCTGTCTGTGAGCAGCATAACTTAAAATCAAAAGTTGGTTATGTACCAAACTTGGTATTTAAGTGCAGTGTCCTCCAAAGATACGGTACAAAGAACTCCCATCCCAAACTACCCTTTACATGGAAAATTGCTTGAAAGTTTCGATTTTCCCAAAAACAACCCTAACGATTTTGATTAAATTATCATGTGTTTAAGATGTTTTTCATTACAAATGAAGCTTGTGGAATGTTGCTGAATTTTCTGAGATTAGCCTCTGTAGTCCTCTTCATAATGGATGGCTTTTGCACATCTGGTAATCCGTAAGAGATAGATAATATCTTACTAACCAAAAGATCGTAAATCTCGTTAAAGTGCACAGTTTATGTATCTTTTTGTTGGTTTCAATTTAGCGATATATACACACATACATTTTTGCCTTCTAGAAGAGCTCTTTTTTATCGGGGAGCTTAAAGCATGTACTTCCGGTTACATCTCGATGTCGAACTTTTGTATGGAATGTGATATGATACGTGTTAGAGAAAGCAAGAGTCCGTTTTAACACTTAATAATTGATAGATGTTTTCCAAAATGGAAGCACACAGGACGCTGAATTAATCAGAAGACTTGCGCATTCAACTAAAATGGATGTTTTAATACCTTTTGCATACTCTGATGAGAAACAAAAGAATGCAGATAAAATACTCGATTAGAACAGTGTAACCTGAATCATTGGGAAATTCTGACTAACAACAGGATATATCTCATAATCGGCTACTTTTTTTTAAAAAAATATCTTTTGCACAAATTATGTATTTATTAAATTACCTTTAGTTTCCGAAGATTTTCTCTTCTGACAAAATTCAGTCAAATAAGACCTTCATAGCCTATTCACATAGAATTCAATAGGTACACTTTTTCCTCGAAACAATGTCTTAAAGATGAGATATTTTAATCAAAGTCGTTATAATATTTTTCAGAAAGTTGAAAATAAGCAAAACTGCTGCTAGTAAAGTGTAGTTTGAGATTTTCATGAAAATCGTGTTGTTAACGTAGAAGCTGATAAACTTGAGCAAGTTTAGTATTTATCTGGCTTTTCGTTTTTGAGTTATAGTGTTCTCTTTCTCTCTGTCTCTGCCTCTCTCTCTCTCTCTCTCTGTCTCTCTCTCTCGTACACAGAAAAGTACATCATTAACTTTTTCTAAACATGTTTTATGGGTTGAGGAATCTTAAAATGTGAATTTTGTTTCCGAATAAACATTTTTACATTTATATTAATTTATTACACATTATTTTAGTGTCACCTTCCAACTGTGAATTCCATATAAATGCATTATGAAAACATTTCTCCAAATATATTATGTTCGCCTTGAGCTTAGGTTTATTTATTGAACATTAATAGTGTATTAAACTTAACTAGGTTTTCAAAAGTATAATAAATATTATCTAATGATATTTTGATAATATCTTAGAAAACACATAGACCTTTGGACAAACATTGAAACAAATTATGAGTATAGCATTTGGGATAGAGATGAATATTTATTTTGTAATGTTTAATTATGTACGGTATTTTCATAGGAAAATTGTTAAGAAATCCCAAAAGAGGCCTATATGTTACCCATGATAATTACATATTTTATGGCACAGTGAAGTAGTTAGTCCATGCACGCAAGGGATGGGTGAGTATGCATCTGGTGCATCGATGTGCATTGACAGAGAACATAGGAGGTTATTTCAAGGAGGTGGGGGAGGGGGGGTATGACAGATATTAATCTATGTAGGACCTGGCAACACTGTTGACATAATTACAGAAAACAAGTGAGACATGTTGCCTCTCCTCCTCTAACTCTGTCCAATCGAAGGATATTAAAAGCCCCTTTCCGCCAATGGTAAATCTGTTAAATTCGTTATCCATTGTTAGAAAGTATATCACACTGAAGTTTACTTTTTCTACTATATGCGTATAGTAAGTAGGGAAAGTATTGTATTCCAAAAATTTAGTATAGAAGTGTTACCAGAAATATGTTTTGAAGCCCCCTGAACGCCTCCCTCACCAAGAAAAGCATTTTTAGGAAAAGGTTCATGTATGTATCTGTGAAGAGTATAACCCAAAAGAGGTCAGAAAGACCCAACAGTTTTTAATGGATGCAAATGTTAACGTAATTTGCACCATTGTAAATTAATAATCACAATGTATTTTTGTTTACATGTGATAAGACGGTGCAGTAAAAACGACGTAAAATAACCATAAAAAAGCACAACTCATAACTCTCAAAAGAAAAGTAGTTGGAAAACCAAATTTGCTATTCTCATCTTCTACACAAGTGATAGGAAGTGAATCCCCCCACCCTGAACTATCCTTCATACAGAGCATTTTTTCGAAAAGTTGAATTTCTCAAAAATTGCTCTAACGATTTTGACTAAAACAGCACATGCTTAAGATGTTTTCATGAAAAACGAAATGTAAAGCTCGAATTTTCTAGGAATGGCCTCTGAAGTTCTGTTTATTCTGAACGACTTTGCATAACTCGTACACCTAGCAACAGAAAAAAGCTCACCAGATAAAAATGTAGATTTAGTTAAAGTACACATTACATTTGTTGCTATTTTTCATTGATTTGTGTACATAAAATCAGCTCCTTAGAGAATGCCATATTACCTCTTTCACCCTGGTTTTATTAGTAGCCCCTGGGAAAATGGATGGGATAATTATTTTTATTAAAATCTCTGCTAACGCTTATGCCCTTTTGTAATCAGAAAGCTCCGGTTTCTGTAAACCTGTGCCAATTACTCGATAACGTATCAGAATACAACTCGTTTCATAATGTTATTTAAGTGTACTCCAGAAGATAAAATTATTTCAAACTGAGTGAAAATTCGCCTCGTATACTTTCTCAGGCAAATGCCTTGATTTGGCAGTAATGTGTCATCATACATTATCATTAATCAACTTTTAAGATTATTTGCTTTCAAGAGATTGATAAGACCTCTTCTGATCAACGGCGAGCCGCTCAGTTATCTTGAACATGTTAAACACGCAGAACGAAACGTAAACATGACCTGATTGTCCGGAAATAATGTATGTGGATTGCAAATGGATATGAGTCAATCAACACGTAATGCTGATATTTGCTAACACAACTGTTTTTTTGGACATGCTTCTCAGATAAAACACAAACATTTATTCAGCAGAGAGGTTCGTACACATGAAGGTAGCTGCTATCTTGTCTTCATTTTCATTATGGATTGAAATGTACTGGTGGACCGTAAGGCTTAGGTCTCTCAGATGTTTCTTGTGCTAGCAATGCTGGTATACTAACGGTCGCAGTAGCGGCATTCATTTGCGTTACAACTGTCGTCACAACTCACTCTTAGAGCGAAATATACTTTGTTCAGTCTTTTGAGAAAGTAGGAGGGGCAGGTGGGCTCGTGCCGGAGGTCACTTACGCGTGCTAGCACACTGCGGTAGCAAAATGCACTGTTGCAACATCTGCATCCCTTTCAGACTTCTGTTACTTTGCTTACATGTTTATCCTTTATTTATTTGTTTATTTATTCGCTTAAGTGTGGTTGCTTTAACAGCTTATTCTCACGCTCTGACGATAAATACATTTAATACAAAAAAAAAAAAAAAAAAAAAAAAAAACTAGAATACAAGATCGTATTTACTTGGACTACATTACTTTTATTCCTTTCTGTTATATATAAACACATGATACTACATACGAACCCCACAAAAAGAACGAAGGAAGGAAATGCAAGCAGAACAACGAAACATTATTTACATTGACATAGATATGTACATTGGCATTTAATCTTAGGAGATTATAGTTTCTTCTTCTTCTTCTTCTTCTTCTTCTTCTTCTTCTTCTTCTTCTTCTTCTTCTTCCTAATCCTCTTAAGACGACGAAGAAGCCATCAATCTTGTAAAATTCACAAATGGTTTTTCATCGCATTTCGTCTTTGTTGGAGTTGTATAGTTCTAAGTAATTATTTATTTTAATGGTTCTTATTACTGTACTTAAGGGAACGCCATTTGCAGCCACAGTATGTGCAATCGGCGAATCACACTTTTCCTCCACTCCTTTAAAGTAATTGTACACATTTTTAATAATGTGAGCCGTCTGGTTGTGTACTGGTTTTCCACATCCTGTAGGCGAGGAATTTACTTTATAAGTAACAGCTGCATTACCTGTTTCCCACGGCCGCCACATATTTATACAGGTTTAAGAATTTTGTGCAATTTCTGTTGTGTCCACTAATCATGTCAGAATGACTGCATAAACATTGCAACTCTGCCCGGTTTGTTTTGGTTCCTATACACGCGCCGGCCACGCCATGTCCTTATCTCCGCCTTCCACTGTCTCAAAAGACTCTGAACAAAGTATATCTTGTTCACTACTCACTCGTGAACACACTTGTATAGTGTGAGAGTTTGGAATGTTCGTGGGAGGCGAAGGGCAGAAACTTCTGTTTTTCTCTGAAATGCACTTCAGGTATTTATATTGGGAAAGATCGCTGTTCTGACTCCTTATTTCTTCTTCCGCCAATTGGTCGGCGCTGAAAGATACCGCCGTCTGCGCTATAAGCTATGCATTCCATTGCCGCTGCATCTCAATATGAAGCTAACACGCCAGTCACCGTCGCTTAGTCCTTCATTAACATGAACTACTTGTATATCGAGAAATAAGTGTCTGTAAGAATAGTTTGTACAAGAGTAGAGAAAGTTAAGTGAGTGAATACATTTTTTTATTCGGGGACCTCAAAACTTGCATTTCCGATCGAATCTCCATACTGAATATTTGGGTGGAATACAACCTTGTCTACCTAAGATACGTGGTAGAGAAAGGATTCCGAAAGTATCTCTTTTGAAATTGGTACAGACAACAGTATTGTGTTCAGTGCTATAAAAACTAAAGAAAAGTTGAGCTTCCTTGGTCTGAATGGACAATTTGGTTCTTTCTTGTCCTTGGGTTCTTTCTGACATATTTATTCATCAGTTTGCTATCTAGACAGCAAGCTACAAATGCAAGTTCTTATCGACCTATGGAAGTGCTATTCTTGCCGTGGGTTTGTTCAGCAGCGGCGTGCTTGTTCGTGTGTTGCTAAACTGTTTAATATGCAGCGAACATGTACAGATTCCATTTCCGTATGTGCCTGGCCTACAGCTTCTAATTAGCGCCATTTTCATAACTCCTTGCATTCATAACTAAGATTGGAGACTTAAGAGTTCAAAACAATGCGGTGTATAGTTACAAGCAAACAATGCTGTCCATCCCAAGTCGCAGGAATGTAAATTTGCCACAATTTTAGCTGAATTTTACACTTCCAACCATCGCTATTTCGTTAACTGATTTCCCAGGTGGAAAGTATCAAAAGTTTTTCGTACCGTAAAAGGTACTTCCGTTTGAGAAGCGACTGGTCGTTAAAATGTGTCTCCCCCCCCAAAAAAAAAGTTTCAAGGGGCACCTAAATGCCTAAAATTGCCAACAAATGGCATTTTAACATTTTTATAGTTTAACTACAATTTCCTCTTTAATTTGGTATAGATTTCACTATTGTGGGCACAATACTTCCATGTTAAATATATTTTTAATGGTGTTACATCTGCCATTCTGTACTGTGAATTTTACATCACTTCACAGAAAAAAGAGGAAGAAAAACAAAACCAAGCTATTACTGCTACACACCTTAAAGCAGACAGTAATTTTAGCACAACTCTTAGGGCAAGCTTTGTTCTGGAAATTCCTGCTACTGTTAAACATGGCAGTTTATGTGTGTTCAAAGCATGTGGTTTCTTTTTTTTTTTTTTTTTTTTTTTTCAAATATACGCGAGTTTGTTTTCTCCAGAGCAGCTTTTAATGGTAATAACATTTTCTGGTGTAAATTAACCCTTTTCTCAGGAGCTATTGAAGATACATAAACTAGGTTTTAGGGTGATAAAAGCAACGTCTAATTGTTGCTGTGGATTTACTTTGCTGATAAATTTTAATCAAGTTAGTTAGAAAATAACCCTATGTATTAATGTGTGTTAGATAGTGTTTCGCGGCGGCTGCGCCTAGAGATATGAAGTGTTAGCTAACCCACACCACTGCTTTGGTAAGCGCCGGCCAGTAAACAAAACGCGACAATGAGCGGCTCAAAACAAACGCCGTTGCACGCATTTCTAAGTAGCTTTCGACGTGCAGGGGCTTTGTTTACGATGCAAGCCGACAAACTTCGACCCACTGATAGTTCAGAGACTATATAAGCAGACTGGTTAGTACAGTAAGAGTTATGAACAATTGAAAAGTGAGTTACCGTACCAGTGTTAAGGGTATGATGCAACAGATTAGCTCTGAGTTGCAAGATGACGAATTGTAAATTGTGATTCACTTTTAGAAGAAACTAGCTGAAATACCCGTGGTTTGACGATGTTTCCGTACAGCCGTTAGACTTAGGTTTCAGTTACTCAATAGCCTTGTTTTTTTTAAACATATTATTTAATACACTTAAACAAAGAGTTAATCAAAACTCTCAAGATGGTATACAGAGGTAAATATAAACAAAATAAATAAAAACTTCGGGAAGACAACTTACAAAAGCAGTGTTGAACAACCACAAATACCACAGGAAGATAACCGAGTAGAGGAAACCGTGTGAATGTGATAGGTCATATTTCTATTCCAGTTATATAGAAAATTGTATGACGTGTTTATAGAAGAAGAATAGAGAAAGGCATGTGAATTAAAATTTACTGGGACTGTCATTTGTCGCAATAAATATAATAGACAATAATCTTACTCATTAAAAAACATAAATATACCGATAAGTAAACCGGAAATAAAAAGCCTATAATCTAATAATTTGTTGTTAGCTAATGCTGGATTTCTGACAATGAAGTCATTAATCCTCTTGCTCTCCAATATTTTTCACAATGATATTGAAGAGAGCAATAGCAGTAATGGTAACCGTTTTTTAGAGAGCACCATATTTTTATGTTTTGGCGGTCACATCGCTCTCTCACAACCCCCAGAATGTCTGGAGGACCACACCTGTCGTTGGTTTACGGGTCTCACCGACCTGACCGGGAGAGTTATCAAAATAAATTCACCAACCATATCCTCTGATTGCCAATCAGAGGACATATTACATGCCATGACAGGTCAGCATGTTGGGGTTAATACTTTATAGAGAAATTAGAGAAATGGAGAGGTTGGAAAAATAAAGACTCCCTAGCCCTCGGGAACCCTAATAACATCGGAGTCGGAAGAGAACAAGAGATGACCAAGGTAAGGTCACAAGTTACAGTGAGGAGCAAAACACCAGTAAGTGGAAGTAATGTTCTGCTCAGCTTGGGTACCTTGTGGTCGCTGTTCACATATCCCCTAGACGGAGACCCCTGAGGCCAGTATAATCTAATAATGAAAGCATGCATCTATAGTTCAACTCTTGTAAAAATTGCAGTCCATTATTTAAATCGTTTCTGAGACAATGAATTGATAATTTAGGAGATTTTACATTGACGGCTTTGAATCTCCCCCCCCCCCCCCCCCCCCCTTAATTACAACGTATCCAAACGGAGTGTCAACCAGACATTTAACTGCAAGGAATTAGCATCTGTACTAGAACTGCTATGGACAATCTTCTTTGTATGTTAGGAGATCACGGAGGGAAGAACAGAGAATAGTGATAGTAAAGATCAGCTGGATTCGCTTTTAGCATCAAAGGAAGGACGAAAGGAAATTAATTTGCACTGTTACCGAACTTTAAGCTGTGACGTCGTAGATAACTTCCACCCGCTCCCCTCCCCCATCATCTATTCAGTCTGCTGGCGTGTGCAAACCACTCGCAAGACCACCTTTTATTTGCCGTCAGTGACTCAGTGGTCGCTGTTTTGCAAGTTCTATATATTGTGACAAAACGACAAAATACGGTCCAGTTACTTTTTTCCTCCAAAACTTCTGTACAAATACACATTTCACTTTTACTGACAGCCTACAGTCTTTCACGATATTACAACTCAAACTTGTTTTCTTCTCGTGACCTTGATTCACTCCTTTCTATCTTTCTTAACCTTTTCTGCCTCTCGAACAGCTGACTTTGACGATGCAATCACTCGACACTCATTAACTACTTTGATTTCTTCCTTTCGACGTGACCGTACATATGCAGCTTATACACACGCTAAAACTAAAAGCTGACTGACTTCCACGTCTCATGTCTAACTCCTCTCGTCGCCTCGTCTCCTTATATAGGGAAGATGATTTAACATGGACCTTTCTCGAACTTCTACAAATACGCCGGCTGCCGTACACTTCTCACGTTTGGAAAGACCTTCATAGTCATTGACTGTTCAGCTATATAGATAATTTTCATTCAAGCTGTGCAGATGCTTTCATGCCTCTTTTCCATATATGTCTTTAAATTACTTCTTTTACGAAAACGATTGAGATAAAGGTGCAAACAATAACTGAGTGTTAACATTTAAAGTTATATTTTCAATCTTTATAGAAGTATTGTTTTCATTCTTTTCTTCTCAGCAAATGGAATTGGGAAGTTGAAAAAATATGAAAATGTTATGTGAAAAGGGCAAGATGCGAGAACATTTAGAATTTAAAAAGCTGAAAACTGTAATTAAATATTTTGTATGGTTAGTTTGGGGAACAAGAGGCCAGCATCACTCCCATAAGACCCCGAAGTGTAAATAACTTAGCACTAATAAATATTGATAGTGATATTTTTTCATTCTTTTCTTCTCAAACCTGCGCCGTCTGCAGGGTTGGTCTGTATCTCAAAACGAACGGATTTAGCATGATATATTCGGAACATGCCCCTTTGACCTTTAATGGGGTAAATCCTATTCCATTTACTGTGATCCAGGAAATATAGAACTCAAGCTTTTGTGATGCTGAAGGGACAGATTGGTTGGGTACATAGGGTTCCCTAGGATTATCGTATGTTCAGCGAGAATCTTTTCCTTCTTTGTAACCGGCAGCATGGGGTTTATATTCAATACACGTCGATCCACTTTTAAATTTCAAACGGAACTATAGAGAAAGGTATATCGCTTTACATTCAAAGCAGCTGATAACTATCGCATGAGGCTTTCGTGTGTATGTGTAGCGATATTAACACACATCTTCCTCAAGCTTATAACGGGTATCTAATCCAAAAGACTCCGAACCGGCTGTGTTGCGTTTTGCCTGTACGCGCCCTCGGCGCTTGTCGCCGACTGCTGCTGTCACAGAACAGCGCGGATGAACCCATACTACGTTTTTAAAACTACTTTTAGAGGCTTTGCTTACCGATGTTATTAAAGGAGATGGTGAAACTGGCCTGCGTCGTTGTCCATTAATTTTTGACACCTCTTTAGGAAATTATCCATCACTCGCCGTAGTTCACGTCTGAGGAATGCTGGCAATTTCCTGGCAGATATTTTGTTTTAATTCTTCCAGGGTGTGTGGGTTTGTCTTTTACACGTCATGCTTTAAGTTAACCTAGGAATAGAAATCGTAGATCACCTGAAAATCTTTTCTGCAAATCGCACTTTCAGTTGGCGAGCTGAGAGTTAATACATACGAATCATAAATTTAACACACGCTGCGCCGCAGGTGAGCCATAATACACTTTGTGACTAAGTACAGGACAAAATAACAAAGCACACCGGTAATAACTCAGTTATCACGTCAGCTCATGACTGCACTTTCAGAGCAGAGAAAAACAATTCAACCGTATAGCCTTGTGCACAGCAGCTGCGTTATCGTGTTTCTGTGTGCGCAGTGGAAAAACACCGCCCAGCGGTTCGGATGTTTTTGAGTCCCTCTGATATCCCTTCAAATCGTATTAATCTTTCGCCTTTTTGTATAAATATATTACTAAAGTTAGGTTAAGCAGCGATTCCTTGGTTTAAAGGCGCCGTCAAAAGTGTTAGTATCACGAACACATTCTTTCTTGGGCTAGGATCCGTGTTAACGAAGCGCTTACACTTAGATGTCGTTCTCAGCTAATTTTTTCACAACGTGAAGGAAGGTAGAATAACCATGCCTATGAAGGAAAAATTACATTCTACAAAAGGGCATGCGGAAACATCTTTAGATAACAGACATATAGGCATACGTTATACCATGATGGGGTGCACCTCGCACAGTGCGTCCTACATAGATCTGTTGTGGCTGCCATCCTCGAGAAGAAAGGGATGAAGTGAAGGGACCATAGGAGGCTACACTACAGGCACAGAGCCGCGCGTAAGTTCTTAAACATTTCCAGACTAGAAGACCCGTCCCACTGCTGAATGGTGATGAACTACCATCCTCTAGAGTCTATGGGGAGTAGTTACTCAATCTTCTCAACTACGTGTAGTAAGTAGTGGAAGTATTGTATTCCACCCAAACATTCGATGTCGAGATTTCAACGGAAATATATGTTTTGAGACCCCTGAATCTAATAAAAAGCATTTTTCTCTCTACTCACAATCAGTATTGAGCTGACGCGATATCGTGCGACTGCATTATTAGCAGTGTGCGGTTTGTCCTGTACTTAGTCACAAAGTGTATTATGGTTCAGCATTTGTTTTCTATTGCACAGCGTATATTTATTTATGATTTGTATCTGTTAACCCAGCCAGCTCGCCAAGTGAAAGTGAGATTTGCAGAAAGATTTCCAAGTGTAAAAGTTCCAAGCCGTGCAACAATCCATAAACTTTACAATAAATTGCAGGCTACAGGAAGTGTTCAGGCTCAGAACTCTATAAGACGGCGTACGGTTCTTACCGAAGAAACATTAGACGACATCGGTCATTGGAGAATTCCCCCCAAAAATCGCTCAGGGGTCTTTCACAACAGGTAGGAATTTCTTATGGCTGTTTGCAAAGAGCTACTAAATTCTAAAGTTAAAAGCATATAAAATAACTGTGGCACATGCTCTTCAACCAGGTGATCCTGTAATTAGGTGCACAATAGTGTATACAATGGCGAAATTGACCCACATTTAATATTTCTCACAGACGAGGCTTGGTTCCACCTTCATGAATATGTGTGTATACAAAATAATCGTATTATTGGACCTCTGAGAAACCGAATATTTGAAATACCTCTTCATGACGAAAAAATTGGTGTATGGTGCGCCATTAGTGGAGAAAGCTGTAGGCCCAATTTTTTGGAGTCAAAAGTTGAAGCCCGTACATACGTGAATACAATTTTGCCCCTCCCCCCTTTTAGA